>OX637581.1:498633-883721 GCA_951800085.1 Comarum palustre
TCTCTATCTTCGACAGAGCCACTAGGCGCTCCGCCCAGGCGCACGTCGACCCTCACCGCCACCACTAACGGCCTCGCCCTGCCTCGACGACCCAGCTCAGGCCACCAGCGACGCCAGTGCCGCCTAGCAGCAAGGAGAAGAAGGGAAGCATTATGCATTAGAGATCGAACCGAACCAGGCCATTTGAAGAGCAAGGAAGCTTCTAGGCACCACCAGAAGCTGGCCAGGACCAAGGAGGAGGAAGGAAGAGGCCAGCGGAGTTCCGTCGGAGGAGGTCTGCCGTAAAACCAGGGAGAATCTTCGAGGTACAAAAACTCGACATTTTCTTGTGTTCTTGATGTTGTTGGGTAGCCTAGGACGTGTAGAAGAAGGAAAAACAGGCCTAGGAACTCGATTTGGACGGAAAATGAAGCTTTTCCGGCGACACAGTCAATCGGGAACAGACGCGGTAAAAACTCTGGTTTTTACCGCATCAGTTTTACCTTTTACACTTTTATCGAGGGGTAAAGTTACCAAATTACCCCGGACAGATTTACTAATTACATTTACAGATTCATTGTTTTACTTTTTACGATTTACTTTTTACTGTTGACTTTTACTATTCACCTGTTGGCTTTGACTGTTGACTTTTACTATTTAACAGTTGGCTTTTACTATTCACTAGTTGACTTTTACTATTCATGGTTGACTTTTGATCATTGACTTTTCACCATTCACCGATTGACTTTGACTGTTGACTTTTCACTATTCACCGGTTGACTTTGACCGTTGACTTTACTATTCTAAAAGTTGACTTTTGCCGTAGAACACTTACTTTTACGTTTTTACATCCCTACGGTTAAATGATTTAAAGGTTTTTGAATTAAAAAAGCGACAAAAACGACGTAAGTATCGAATAAGAAATAATCCTGAATTATAGAAAGTAAATCCTCGAACTACATTTGTCTGACTATGTCATTATTATCTCATCCACAGACTCAGGAGCACATTGACGTTAGCTTCAAGAGGATTGGGAGTTGGAGCGCAACCAGCTGTATCATCATATCAGGTAGTAAGGGGCACGTCCAATGGGTGAGCCGTAAACCTCTCGGGTTGGTGGCTTTTCTTTACTTATACATATAAAAGTATAGCTGCATTATTTTACTATTTGACGAGACGCTTCTTATAGCTTTTGATGTGCGTGTGTGTGTTTGGATCAAAAAGTAGTACCGTTGTCCTGATTTTCGGTGCTTGGCCTGAGAGCGACGGGACCTAATGTTTAGACTACACTTCCCACGGTGTCGATGACCGTGAACCTCCAGAGGGGCAATGCCCTGTTTATTTTATTTATCCCACTTACACTCGTCTCTCACAGAGTTAAGCGAGATTTAAGTGTTGTGTGCTGTTATGAGAGATTAGTTGGGCATTAGCTGTAAATGGATGGCGTGTGTCCGAAACCGGGGTACAATAATGAAAACATAGAGAAAACCAATGTAGAACCCTTTGTTGACATTTATAGCATTGGTAAATAGGGTTCGGACAATCCAGGGACTTAAGGGCGCTCTTGTAATAAGAGTTAGTGACGTTTTACAAAACAAACATAATTACACATTTACATTTTACCAAAGTTTTAAAGGGGGTTTTAAAGATTTTTATAAAAATCTATTGACTGAAAATTAAATCATAAATTAAATATATATACATGTGATCATCATCCACACACATAACCAAGCACGAATAACCATCAAGAACACGTAACAAAATTGCAAAACAATTCGGGGCATCAAGCAAGACTTGACATACTCATATACTTATCTCAATTCCAATTCTAATTAGAGACCACCAGCGATTCAACTAATCATTAAAACTTCTAATATATTTAGAATCAACTCCAACGTATAACCCTAAATTATGCTAATCGGTTTAAAAACACACCAGCGTAGAAATTAAATACAAAAAACACATAAAGCACAATAAGCCAAATTGGAGACATGCAACATCTAATAGCGTCACCTATCATATTAACATGCACGTTTTATGAATGCTTAGCCCTAATAGATAATCTAGAATGAAACAACTTAGTGTATGAATCAATCTAAATTTACCTTAGCACTTGAAATCGCAACCTAGAAAACTACCATGGCCGACGCAGCCTCTAAGCATTGATTTTGATACACAAAATTCATGAAAACAAACCAAAACAAATAGATAAGAATAATGAAACCTACTGCCTTAAATCATTAAACAAATTTGAAACATGTACAAGATCATACAACACAACATAAACATCATCATTGTATAAAACCAAAAGAACTAAGAATTCATTACAAAATCGAAAACTAAATAAAAAATACAAAGTCATGATAGAATCACACTTTAAAAACCTTGGAAGAGGTTTGGCAAAGGTGGTGAAATCAGATAAAAGATGGAGGAAGATTTTTAGGGTTTCGGTGGAGGCGGCTATGTATTTCTTGGAAGTATTTTGGTAGGGTTTCGGCAAGGCTTCTATGGTGGTGAGATGATGTTCTTCTGCCCTCTATGTCGTGGTATTTATAGGGGAAACTCTATAGGAAGAGAATCCTAAACCAAAAAGGTTTAGGTTTTTCTTCTTGAATTTGGTATTGCTTGGCCTCCAAGACTTGGTGATTCTATAGGCTTCTATGGCCGAATCATGGACTTGTAATTCTTCATTGGACTTGGAATTGGACTCCCCTTCATGGACTAGGCTTCATGGATCAGCTGCTTTGCTTTCCTAAGTCCATCAGGAACACTTCCTATCAGCGGTAACAGGTTACTCTGTTTCGGCAGTCTGACCTTCCTTCACTAATTCAGGCATAACTCCCTCTAGGAAATTGATATGGATGAGATTCAAAATGTTCTGGAAACTAGACTCACACAGACTTCCGTGCATATATGGTACATCTTCTAATTCCTTATGAGTCATACTGGAGAAATTCTAGAAGTTGGGTGATGTGCCAGGAAATTTCTGCTTTATGCTGAAATTGCATGCTTCGGCTCCTCTAATATTGCCGCCTGTTTTGCTGTCTTCCATAGCTCCAACTCTCTTGATTCTTTCTCCCATGAACTCTTCTACATGTCACCTAAGTATCAGAGAAGTTAAATTAATTTATGACAATGCAAAAGCATTACAGAATCAACAAACACATGTCGAGACCCAAACTAAATCAGTTGCTTGTTATTTCATGTAAAACTTAGTAAAATTATATATAAATCCTCTATGTTTAGCATGTTTTCATCCTTACACAACTAAAGACTCTTGACTCTATAATATGACTCTATTATACGACAATAAGAGATAAACAAAGTACAAATAGAGGTAATAACATATTAAGAATGTCGCATTTTATGCTCGTATCAATGGACGCTCTCGCTACTATTTGTATACAGACGCATAGGTAGTTGGCCCTGGTTTGCTGTGAAGACAAACCCGGGATTTTGGCCGCGTGGATCCAGAGAGTTCTTTCACATGTGGTCAACATGTTTTTCTCGAGCTTTAAGTGTGTGGCTATTGCATATGTTTTTAAATGTCCTGGACGTATACTTATACGTATATTCACATATATAAGCTATATGTTTTCTTGTGGGTTTTATACCCTGACTTGGTTGGCCTTCGGCCCCATTTGGGTTAGCGAGAACGAGTTGCTCACCCCTACATCTTTTCAGGTCTTCAGCACCCATCACTGGAGGAGATGGACTAGGATCTCGTGGAGCGACGTCGGTCATCGTGCACTTCCGCTTTCGGCGACACCCATTCTGGTGTGGGCTCCATATCATATGATTTCCGTATTTGATGTTTTAATAATCTGTTGCGTACTTTGAGACATTATTCGGGCTTGTTATTCCGAGACTTTTCCTTATATTATATTCGCCTCGGGTATTTCTATTTGCTACTTTCCGCTTTCAAAATATTTATATGTTATTCTGCACATTTGTCATTCGTATTTGACATTCATAACATTTGTGTGTTGATTATTTTATTCATAGCCTTGTAGTTTCGGTCCGGGGATTGTTAATACGTCAAATGACGTATTGATTACTCGCAAGACTAGGATTACGGCGGTTACCGTCATGTTCTGGGGCCGAAAATAGTCCCGAGATACGACAGTGATGTTCTTATTCAATCATATAACTCAATTCTTGTGGGAATCAGCTTACAGTGAAAATAAAATAAAGATAAATAAATAAACCAAAAAACACAGACTAATAATGTTAGAGAAACCAAATGTCAACTTGTGTTGCGGGTACCGTTTATAATTCCCCATGTAGTGCTCACCGCTATATCTTGTATTAGAGTTTTGGTCATGCAGTCTTCCCTTACAGTTTTCACTTGTTTGACACCTTGTACCTTTTTTTATAGATACTGTCAATTTGGTCACCATGTCACCAAGACTATTTTTCATGTCACCAAGTATTTTTACTTCATATATATCTTTTATGGCGTTTTATGGATACCATTTTGTTCCTAACGCATTACCAAGGCGAGGAGGTATTACATTTCTAGTTTTCATAAAAAACGGTTTGTTTCAAAAGAAAAAAGAAAGCTCAATACCATTTGCAGTATTAGTCTTTTCTGAATAAGTGGGTGGCTGTGAATTCGAGTAATCTAATATTAAAAAAAGAAAGTAAAGGCAATTCCATTGGAAATTTGCTTGTCTTGCAGGAGTTTAGGAGCAAAGGTCGTGCTTGACTACCCCAATTAATCTACTTGTCATTGCCGGGAGAGATATTGTTATGGATTTGTTGTCATCTGTCTATTTTCTTTTTAAGGTGTATGTTGTCTCTTTTCATTAGGGTTGTCAATGAGTCGTGTCATATCGGGTTCTTGTCGGGTTAAGGAATCTCACATGTCACAAGATTCATTTAATAATAGTGTCAAAAATCTTAACTCAAACTCAACTTTTCTTAAACAGGCTTAAACAAGTTACATGTTTAACTCATTTAATAAATAGGTCGTGTCGTGTTCGAAAAAAATAACTCATGTCATTTGTGACCCATTTAATAATAATAAAAAATCACTTGATTAGACAAGGAAAATAGATGTGAAAAGATAGGAAGAAGAATCATCATCATATTCATTGGTAGGAAACCCTTTATATATGGTATTACAGAGTACCAATATGGTAATAATAATGAATACATAGTCTTATTTAAGGTACATATCTTAATGGGTATTAGACCAAGACACACATGACATAATATCCTAAAACACTTCCCCTTGTGTCACGTGTCTCAATGTCGATAGTGCTTCATATGTTGTCTCGTCAATTAACAAAAACCCTGTGGGAGAAACTAAACCTTGATCGTAGGAGAAAAGAGTACAATGTACCAATTGCTTCATTGAGAATTCGATCATTCATGAACAACCTCATATTGATCATTAGTCTCTGTAAGAGACAAGCGGCGCATTTAATGTTGCCTCGTTAAAAATCTTTTCAAGAGAAAACCTGCTGGGACAAAAGTCTTAGTGTAAGAAAAAAAGCACAACTGCACTCTTCACATTTGCTAATGACATGTGCTAGACTCTCCCTGAAGTATGTATCTCCTCCTGATTTTTAGATCATTTATAGGAGTTCGGATAACTTAGCATATCAATGTCTTTTAAACATGTCTTTAAATATGGCATTGGACAATGAATGTCTATATCATGTCATATTGTCCTCAACATGATCTTTTAATTAGACTTGGAGGAGAAGGCTGTCTGAGAACTCAAAACATAAATTCACGCAGAAATTCATATTCTCACACAACATAACCTTTGGGGACTGAAACAGTTGTAATTTCATATAAAAAATATATATGGACAATCCGTAACGGTTCTGGAATGTAGACATTCGTACCTTTCCAACTATATGTCACACACTTTCTGGTTCGTCTGGAGCTATTAGGATACTAGGATCGGGATGTGACACATATTTTCACATCTCTCCACTCATTGTCTAACGCATAGAGTGTAGATCACTCCTTCCAAGTTTCATCCAATTTGAAAAACATTTGAGCTTCTGTAATCGCGAATTACACTAACGGTTCATTTTTGACAGATTTTGTTATGTTAATTAATTTAATCTAATTCGGTACCCAAATAATCTCCAAATTAGAAGAAACTTGGCAGGAATGATCTACACACTATGCTCTAGACACTGAGAGGTGGAGATGTGAAAATATGACCTACAAGTGAGCCAAATAAGGAGTTCCGCACTTTAATTTCATAGCGGGATACCTCTCTACATAGGAACCATATATATACAGACTTTCTTGGCTAAGGATGTCCTTACCATAAATTTGGTGCGGATTTCTTGAATTGACCCACTTTTATATCATATTTTCTCATCTTAACCGTTCAGTTTCTAGATATATACGTGTAGATCATCTCTGCAAATTATCAGCTCATTTGGTGATCGTTAGAAAATTTAAAACTGTGATTTACAGAGAAGAACACGAACGATTCCAATTGAACAGATTCGGTTCGTTCATTGTATTTATACGTTTTTAAGGCCTTAACAATTACCAAATCAGTTAAAATTTTGCAGAGATGATATATATATATATATATATATTATGAACGGTTAAGAAGAGATAATTTGATCAAAAATGGGTCAAATTAAGGAAATCAACACCAAATTTATGGTAAGGACATCCTTAGCCAAAAAACCTGCATATATAGATTTGTGTGGTTTTAATTCCAACCAAGGTAATAATGTCTTTTTCATATGAATCATTGGAATGGAGTTTATTTTTGCTGATTTTGACTAAATGGGCATTTTTTTCATTTTATAACTCATAAATAATCAAATCTAAATTTCCAATTTAACTCATAATTTTAAATAGAACGTGTATGCGGGTTATATATTATACAGCAAATCACAAATACCTCCTTTAAAAAGATTTGAAACACAAATAAACTCATTTGTATTGTTGTTAAACAAATAAGAACAACTTTTAACAAATAATGACAATATGTTCTCTACATGTCATGTGTCATATTTTAATTTACCAAACTAACCTTACACTAATTACATATGTTTTTAGAAAGAGAAAAGTTTCTCTTTTGAGATTTTCCATTATTTGAAAATACAGTAGCAGGTTTTTCAATAACTTAGTGTAGTACGTATCAGTTAATTCCAATATAATAGTAGCATAGGTTAACATTCTAGTAGAAGTAGTAGCAAGGGTTAACATTCTAGTAGAAGTAGTAGCAAGAGTTACATTCCAGTATAAGTAGTATCACAGGTTAACATCCCAGTTGAAGTAGTAGCAGGGGTTGACATCCTAGTAGTAGCACAAGTATGCTTCAACAATCATCTAGTTCTGCTACTAGCTACTTGCAATTTTACACATTAATTATACAACTACATTCTTACTTGCCCACTTATACTATTATATTCGTCCAAACATGTTATTGCACAATACATTACTAGTACATGCCTGCTACTACAGATTATTTATGAAGAGTTTTGCTACTATATTCGTTCAAATCTGGTACTGCAAAGTTACTAATACATACATACTGCTACACAACTCGTACATACCTGCTACTACTTATGACATTTGCACTCAATTCAATATCTGTCACGCCCTGGCCTAAGTTTACCTTCCTAAACCCGGGTTAGGACGTGCGGGACCCATCCCAAGAGAGATTTACTCGTAATTCCTCTCGAGAAGGGATAACCCTCTTTCCAAGCCAATTTCAAACAATCCAAACGTTACCGGAATAGACCTCACAATCGGAGGTTATCCCAATATTCGCATTTGGATCTCAAACCAATCATTTAGAGAGCCTAGGGTTCTAATAATATTTGTGACTACACCCGAATCCCGGTCAGGCTGCCTACGTACTCTGTCCTCAGGGATTAAGCTAAAAACTATTCAAAATCCAAGTGAAAACAAGCGAGCTGAAATCCATAAATCAAATAAAAATAAACAAATAAAAACCCTCCACTGGGGTGCTCGCAAAACCAAAGGAATCGAAATGCACAGAAACCCGAAAAATCATTCATTCTGGGAACATTTAAAACCATTAAATTAATAAACCATGACATATTTTTCTTTAAAACAAATCAAAGGTTCACTCATCATACTAACCACGCATCTCCTGCTCGAGGTACGGTACTCAAAACGTCCTCATACTTGGTGACGTCTCTCTTGCCCGAAAGTGATTCTCTGACCATTGTAAATATTCCTCCTCAAGCTTTATTGACCCGCACGAGTCTGCTGCGCCAATTGAGACTTTACGTAATCTTGTTTTCTTGACCACATCCAGCACCTCAATCGCCGGATCATCCCTGATCATCCTCGCATATAATTACGCAACACCAACGTGTTGACATAAGTGGTCATACATTCTCTTTTAACCCATCAATCAAATGTGGAACGTGAGACGACTATCAAATAGTCTAACCACCCCATTTTCCTAGTTTGACCAGAAAAAGACAATGATGGACTTTAGGGTTGACCAAGTCTCTCCTGGATTGACCAGGAAATTGACCAAAACTTTCCAACTAATCGACAAAGTTCAAACCCTCAAAAGCTCAAAAATTGTCGATTTATAAATTCGAATAATATTTGGGCGCACTCTAAAACCTATTCGTGCCCAAAACTGAAATTCAAATTTACTTTTTCCAAATATAGTTCGTTACTAAACTTACGAACCTCTCGACATTTCGATCTAACAAAAAGTCTAGATCGACATCTAAATACCATTGATGTCGCAAACTCTATCGTTACCTTTAACTTCACTAACTTCAACCACCGGTGGCAACCCCTGCCCACCACACACACTAACAAGTATAACGACTTGTTCCACTTGGAAAGTAAATAATACATTTAAGCATTTCCAAGGATTCTAATCACCCAAACCTTAGGTCCGAGATTTGAACCTAAGCTCTGATACCAGTTGTCAAGCCCCGGCCCAAGTTTACCTTCCTAAACCCGGGTTAGGACGTGCGAGACCCATCCTAAGAGAGATTTACTCGTAATCCCCCTCGAGAAGGGATAACCCTCTTTCCAAGCCAATTTCATATAATCCAAACGTTACGGGAATAGACGTCACAACTGGAGGCTATCCCGATTTTCGCATTTGGATCTCAAACCAATCATTTAGAGAACCTAGGGTTCTACTAATATTTATGACTGCACCTGAATCCCGGTAAAGCTGCCTACGTACCCTGTCCTCAGGGATCAAGCCACACATAGCTCTTATTTTACTAACGTCCTAACCAGGCAAAACCCGCTTTTCTAATTATCGAACGACTTAACAATGGATTATAAACACCCACAGCATATCCAGAGTTTAACCCCTCCACTGAGGTATTCACCGACCAACTATCTTTCGGGATTATCTTGAAACATTCCACCATAAATAATTATAACAAGATTTAATGGCAAACGCATAAATATAAACAACATTCACACATAAATATATAATATAGTGGCAACCACGTAAATAGCAATTCCTCTAGGCGTAATATTATCAACTGAAGGGTACCCTTTTAATTATCTTAAACCATCAAAGGTAGTATAGTCAATTCACCCTCAATGACAGCTTGGTAAATAAACAAATCTGCCAAGGGCATTTCTAGGATTTCAGCCTCAATGGCATCCCTGTAATCAAATAGAACAATCAGGGGTATTCATGGAATTTCCAACTCAATGGCAGCCTTGTAAATAGACAAAGCCGCCAGGGGTATTTATGAGATTGCACCCTCAGTGAAAGATTACTCACTTCGAAATCCCGCTGAGTCAACTATCGTCATAGGGTAAATCCTCAACACTTGGTCGATCAATAAACACCTACAATTATGTAATCGACCTTAGTTACCACACGAAGGTAATAATGACTCGATTCGACTGAACGTCACACTAAACGATAACCGAAACCGGCAAATTATATATCCACGCGCACGTTACGACAAGTACATGATTCTAGGACAACTCACTGTCCCTGAGGATGTCAGACGCGCCACCACCCTCAAACCTGTCAACTTCACCCTAAAACCACCTACATGCAACCACAACAACCCTAGAAGGTCTATAGGAGCAACCAGAACTCCTAGCACTGCCGGACGTGCCTACACGCGCAGCCACAGCCGGCGGCGCGTGGGCGTCACGGGTCTCCACCCAAAACACCGAATTTTAACAAACTCAAAACATGAAAGTTGTAGATCACAGCAAGGGGAGTAACTTTAATACTTGGGGTTTTGATCAACTCGGCCGGGAAGTGGCCCAAAACCGCCCCGAAAGGGCTGCCTCCACCTCAGCCGCTCCTGCCGCCGTGTTGAGCTTCGACACCATCGGAGGTCTGCCCAGAACGTCTTGGGCGTCCTTTCTAGACTGGTTTCGTGGCTCGCCGCCGCCCCATGCCGGAGAACCAGTCGGGTCGAGAACCGGGTCTCGACCCCGTACTGTGCAAGCTTAAAGGCACTGTTCCATGCCGAACTGGACCACGCCACCACCATAGGGAGACTCGCACGGAGGAGGGAAAGAGATCCCGACCGGCCTCGACATCTCCGGTGGCCTAAGCTCGCCGTAAAAGTCGGGTCGGTTCGGCCGGGTCTGGGTCGGGTCAGGTCAGGTCAAATTTTCGGATAGTGAAGGAACGCGCGCGCGTGTGGAAGGGAGAAGAAAATGGAATATTTTCATTTTTGGAAATCCACCCTTTCTATTTATATACTTTCTAAAAACGGAAACCCCATTTCTGTTGACAGTAACTTCTCCACTCAGTATCCGATTCACACCTACCGCGTGTCTCCGGACTCGTATCGTCGAGAACTACAACTTTCGTGAAGGAAGTTTTCCAAGAAACTCGACGTGGCAAAAAGTCAACATTTGACCCTTTAAATAGGTCCTTTCCGAGGGTCCCTTGACTCCGAATACTTTGTCATCCTTCTCGGAGGTACGAATACGCACCAATATCACTAAACTTTCCAAACTTTACACTCGTTAAAACTTCGGGAAAACTAACAGCGCAGTTACAATCCTCTGTAACCCACCTGGTCCTAGTCAAAAGGGAAATTTTGGGATGGGGTGTTACAATATCTTTGCGACTAAGTTCATATACTAAGCAACAAAAATTGCATCTAGCAATAGACAAATATACTAAATTCAAACTATTATATTCAATGTCTTTTTCACAACGTTGTGGTTAGTGGGAAGAAGAGAACAAATCTAACAAAAAACCACGAACAGTAACAACGTCTCTCGCTTTTCAATCATTTTGTATAAAAGATGATGAATGCGATAATGAAGAACGAAATCAATTCGAGTTCCATAACCAAGTCGTTGAATAAAATTGACCGGTTTCCACCGCCTAGTCTCTTTCTAATCCACCCACAACCGTACGAGATAGAGAGAGATGTGGAAAAAAGATAATAAATTGAAGAAAAAAGAAAATGAAAAAAGTTGTTTGTAACAAAAAAATTAAAAGTTTTAAAATTCTAGTGGCAGTCTCGTAATTATTGTTCAGAAAACAGTATTTTTGTCATTTGATAAAAGCAAGTGAATCAGATCCAGTGACAACCTCGTAATTATTGTTAAAAAATTAGTATTTTCATCATTTTATAGAAACAAGTATATTCAAATCTGTTTTATATTAGTTTGAGTTTGAGTTGTTTGTCCTTATTTGTTTAAATTTTTTAATGGTGGAATTTTTGTGTTTTGATATTGTTTGTGGTAGTGGGTTGTTATTCTCTCTATATTATATAACCCGACATATCTAATAAACATGTTATGTGTGTTCGTTTAGTATTGGTGGGTTGACCGGCGGTTGACCAGTTTATTAAATGAGTCATGACGGATTGACCGATTGTTCAATCGTACGGGTTGTACCTACTTTATTTCGTGTTGGTTTCAAGTTGTGTCACCGGATCATGTCGAAATTAACAACCCTACTTTCTTGTGTCTGTATGGATTTGGCGTTGAAATCGTTTGATCGGTGTGATCTAATTTGTATCCTATTACGTCGGATACGAAATCCTGTGATCTGATTTGTATCCTATTCCGTCCGCTCCGAATCCTTATACTCACTTCGTTCATCAATGAAGATACACTCTTGATCAAAATAAACTTCAAATCAGCTGTTTGATGAGATTGTCAATATTTAATGAATACAGCACTCTTTAGGACATAACTAATGCAAACAACTCACACATAAAACTAACGAACCCTTTCGTTAAATTCATTCCACGCCAGACAAAAAGGCCAATATATATGTACCAACAGGGGCCGGTACCCCCCGGAGGCTTTGGCTTCCAATCGATTTATGAACCATACGTACACTTTGTCACTTGGCTTTGTTGATCCTTGCCATTCAAATCACACACTCAAGTTTTTCACTATCCAGCTATACATGATTCACTTATGTCCCTACGCGCGGTGGCCTGTTGATCCAGTTTCAATGACAATGATTCAATGCCTTTCTCTATCTAGATTTTATTTTGTCAATCTTTCTTCAGTGATCATCCCATTGATTTCTGATACCGACATAATCGTTCTCTTCAAAATCACAAGCCACTTACTTCAATGATCGATCACTCCTTATTTCCTTCCCAAATGATGCCTTCAATGAAAAGTAATTATTAAACAATGGTAATATACCTCCAAAAGATCTGAAAAGTTATTATTAAACAATGGTAATATACCTCCAAAAGATCCGAAAATACAGAACAAACACTCTCAAACAATCACATTTCTATATGATCGCATGAGTAGAATAAAACTCTCATGAGATGAAATTATTATTTTTTATCGGATGAGTGTGCACTGATACAACGAAAACAATTTTCGTTACATGAGTGTGAACTTATACGATGAAACATATTTTGTCGTATAGTGCTGACTCATGCGACGAAATAAAAAACATCACTTCACATTCATACGACAAAATTTTGAATATTTCGTCGCATAAGTTTTGGATTTTTCATTCAAAATCCCTCCTAGTGCTGCCTCATGCGACGAATATTCAAAATTTCGTTGCATCGATTCAAATTTTAAATTTTGAATCCTTATGCCAAAATTAAAAAAAAATTCTTCCCCATTTCTTCTTCTTCCTCCCTTTTCTTCTTATTTCTTCTACTTATTCACCACCTGTCACGCATCGGCCCGAGTTTACCTCCCTAAACCCGGGATAGAACATACGAGACCCATCCCAAGAGAGATTACCCTCATAATCCCCTTTGAGAAAGGATAACCCAGGCTAGGGTTGGAACTTCTCAGACGTGGAAAACTTTAGAGTGAGTGTACCAAAAATCAATGCCATGAGTAATGGTTCAAAACTATAAATTCAAATTTCATTTTCTCCCGAAAACAATCCAGGTCTTACGCCAAAAATAAATAAATTCCTAACCCACGACCAAATATAAATCAATCCTGGCATGCAACCAAAATAAAACGAACCCTGGCATGTAGCCAAATATAAATTAACTCGTGGATTGCAACCAAATATAAATCAAATCGCGGCCTGCAGCCGTTTATAAGTCAAATCATGGCCTGCAGCCGTATAAAAATCACATCATGGCCTGTAGCCGTATAAAAGTCAAATCATGGTCTGTAGCCGTATAAAAATCACATCATGGCCTGCAGCCGTATAAAAGTCAAATCATGGTCTGTAGCCGTATAAAAATCACATCATGGCCTGCAGCCGTATAAAGGTCAAATCATGGCCTGCAGCCGTATAAAAATCACATCATGGCCTGCAGCAGTATAAAAATAAAATCATGGTCTGCAGCCGTATAAATATCAAAACATGGCCTGCAGCCGTATAAAAATCAAATCATGGCCTACAGCCGTATAAAAATCAAATCGGAAAAAATATTTCACAAATGATCAATCACACATACCAGGGTCGGAGCTAAGACCTCTAGCGTACCTCTCAGTAAGGATGCAATCCCTCGCTAACACTACCATCTCCCCCAATAGAAGAGGAGTGCAACGAGTGGCGCGCTTCCACTCCGCCGAACGAGGAGCGCCGCCTGCTAGCTAGTAACAAACAATACATATGACGACCCTTAATGACAGTGAGCCTCACAGGCTCGGGTAGGAGCTAAGAGCTCTAGCGTCTCATCCACTGTCTAGTGAGAAAGCGAATCCCGCATATCATCCACTCTCCATAAGAACACATATCTCGCTCTTCAACTCCACCGAACGAGGAGCGCTGGGTAGGCACGCTTCTACTCCGCCGAACAAGGAGTGCCGCCCGCTAGCTATAATCATCTGACGACCCTTTTATGGTGAAATTAAAACAAATCACCAGTTTATAAATAAATCCAGGCCCGAAGCCTATTTATAAAATCCAGGCCAACGCCAAAATACTTCAAATCCCTGCAAATGTCAAATATAGAAATCTCAGTAAAACATCGGGTCTGATTCCCATCTGTACGATAGGACTCTCCCGTCGAAAACCATTAAAAATCCAAGTGAAAATAAGCGAGCTGAAATCCATAAATCAAATGGAAATAAACAAATAAAAACCCTCCACTGGGATGCTCGCAAAACCAAAGGAATCAAAAATGTACAGAAAACCGAAAAATCATTCGTTCTGGGAACATTTTAAAACCATTTAATTAATAAACCATGACATGTATTTCTTTAAAAAAATCAAAGGTCAACCCACCATACTGGCCACACATCTCTTGCTCCAGGTACGGTACTCTAACCGTCCTCAATTAATTACCTCATATTCAGTGATGTTTCTCATGCTCGTAAACGGTTCCCTGGCCGTCATAAAATATTCCTTCTCGAGCTTTATGGACCCACCACGCGTCCGATGCGCCACTATGATACTTTACATAATCTGTTTATGTTGATCTCATCGGGCATCTCAATCACCGGATCATCCCTGAACCTCCTCGAATATAATTACGCAACACTAATGTGTTGACATAAGTGGTCATATATACTCTTTTAACTCATCAATCAAATGTACGACGCGAAGCGACTATCGAATAGTCTAACAGCTCAATTTTTCTGGTTTGACCAGGAAGAATAGATGATTGACTTTAGAGTTGGCCAAGTCTTTCCTGGGTTGACCAGGAAATTAACCAAAACCTTCTGACTAATCGACAACGATCGAACCCTAATAAGTTCGAAAATTGTCGATTTATAAATTCGGATAATATTAGGCGCACTTTTAAGCCTATTTGCGCCAATTATTGAAATTCGAATTTACCTTTCCAAACCTGGCTCGTTACTAAACTTACGAACCTCTCGACTTTTTGATCCAACGAAAAGTCTATATCGACATCTAAATGCAATTGATGTCGCAAACTTTATCGTTACACTTAACTTTACTAATTTCAACCCCATGTGGCAACCCTTGTCACCACACATACTAACAAGTATAACAACTTGTTCCACTTGGACAGTCAATAACACATTTAAACATTTTCAAGGATTTTAATTACTCAAACCTTTGGTTCGAGATTTGAACCTAAGCTCTGATACATATTTGTCACGCCCTAGCCCGAGTTTACCTCTCTAAACCCGGGATAGGACGTGCGGGACTTATCCCACGAGTGATTACCCTCGTAATCCCCCTTGAGAAAGGATAACCCTTACCCAAACCATTTTCAAACGTCCAAACGATACCGAAATAGACCTCATTACCGAAGGTTATCCCAATTTCCGCATTTGGATTTCAAACTAATTAATTTGGAGGACCTAGGGTTCTAATATTAATTATGACTGCATCCGAAACCGGGTCAGGGTGCCAACGTACCCTGTCCTTAGGGATCAAGCCACATGTAGCTCTTATTTTAATTAACACCATAACCGGGCAAAGCCTGCTTTACTATAAATCGGTCGATCTAATATTATGGATAGCTTACGCTTATCGCAATCCGGAGTTTAACCTCTCCGCTGAGGTATCCACTAACCATCTATCTATCGGGATTATCCCAAACATTAAATCATACTTATCTATAACATCCAAACACATAAATATAATAAAAAGACAACCACGTAAATATATAAATTCCCCCAAGGGCATATAAGTAAAACCACTCTAAGGTACCCTTGTAAACACCTACAACTGTTAGGGGCAATATTATCAATTCAGCATCAATGGCAGCTTGGTAAATATGCTAAGCTACCAGGGTATTTTAAAAATTCCAGCCTCAGTGGCAGCCCTTGTAAATAGAAAAAACAATAAGGGACAGTATGGTCTTTTAACCTCAGTGGCAATCTTGTAAATATATAAATCTTCTAAGGGCATTTTTAGGATTTTAGTCTCAATGGCATCCTTATAATTATACAAAACAATCAGAGATATTTATGGAATTTCAGCCTCGATAGCAGCCTTGTAATTAAACAAAACTGCCAGGGGTATTTCCAAGATTTCAGCCCTAGTAGCACCCTTGTAATTACCCTAAACTGCCAGGGGCAATTCTGACATTTCACACCATAGTAAAACAGTAAAATGTAATTCTGTCGCGGTAAAAACCAGGATTTCTACCCTTGAACTTTCTGATCTGATGGTTCGCCTGAAAAGCTCGATTTTCCAGCCAAATCAGGCTTTTATGCCTATAAAAACAACTTCTACAACAACTCAGTAACCTAAAAAGGCTAAAATCGAGAGAAAATGTGAAGGTTTTATACCTCGAAGTCAAACCGCTGCAAATTCCTACAAATCTCCTCCGGCGGAGCTCCGCTTGTCACCTTCTTCTTCCTCCTCCTTCCTTCTGGCAGCTACTGCGAGCTTCCTAGATGTCCCCAGTTCCTCCTCTCGACTGGTTTCACATTGAGGCCGAGTGTACAATCCCCCAGCTCTCTCTCCTCTGTTGGGAAGCGCTCACGGCGGCGCTGGCTCGACTGAGGGTCAGGTCGTGGTCGCCGGGGCAAGGCGAGTCTGACGGTGGCGGCGATGAGGCGAGACGCCCGCGCCGGGGTGGTGCTGCTGGGAGGTCTCGAGCTGGTTCGAGAGAGAAGAGAGAGGGGGAGAAAGAGAGGCTTCCCGGTCAACACCCCCCCCAATATATATACGAAAATCCAACGGCCCAGATCAATCTCTGATTGATCTGACGGCCCAGATTAAATTATAAAAATTTACCATAAACAGTAAATAGATATTTTGCTATTTACTATTTACAGTACAGTAACAACGCATTATCCTTTATAACTTCCGCATACGAACTCCGATTAAAGCGTAGGCCATTTTCATGGGTTCGTATTAACGCCCCCTACAACTTTTCCAAATAAAGCCTCCCTAAATTCTCGACTTATCATAAAGTCACCTTTTTACGATAAGGAAAATATCATTCACTATTTTCGTAAACTGAATAAATTCATATTAAACCGCTGGTAGCTCCGAAAAATATTCCTCTTCCTCTTCTTCTTCTTCTTCTTCTTCCTCTGCCACCACCACCCCCACCACCTCTTCTTCTTCTTCTTCTTCCTTTGCCACCACCACCGTACCATCACCCCACCACCTCTTCCTCTTCTTCTTCCTCCGCCACCACCACCATACCATGCACCACCCCCACCACCTCTTCCTCTTCTTCCTCCTCCTCCTCCACCACCATCACCGTATATTTTTTTAATTTAAATTATAACAAAATTTAAAATTAAATGAAATTATATTTTTTATTAAAAAATCTGAAGCGACGACATATTTTTCGTCGCATAAGGGATGCTTATGCAACAAAAATTTACGGTTTCGTCCATCAGATTAATGCGACGAATCTTATGCGATAAATTTTTCTTCGCTTCAGTACTCATGCGACGAAAAAACTCTCTTATACGATGAAATAAAATCGTCGCATCACCATTTTCCCCTACTAGTGTCGTAACATGATTCATCTAACATTATTCTTTTATAAAATGAATTTGATTTAGTGTAATTTTTAACACATGTATATCAGGTTTCAAAACTAAAACTAAATGAGATCTCCATAAATTAGTGTGAGGTAGCATAATGTATATATACTTACATTTTTATCAAGAGTATATATAGTTCTATTTTATAATTTTTTGTGAGATTTTTTATTTAGCTTACTTTTAATATTCACAATCTAGAATAGTTTCATTCATTTTAAAGATTATTCGATTAAATAAATGAATAAAACAAAATCTATTTAAATATAAAATACGATTACAAAAACTCGATTATAAAATAAATATAAAACTGAGTGATAAACTGCATATGCATCAATGCATGTGCCTTGGACCGGCATCACATGCAAAGTTGAGCAACGACAGGAGTCAGTTTTTCTCCACAACCCTTCCTGTATATATAACAACGCCAACCCCCAATCAACTTCCACAACTCTTTCTTTCTTTCTTTCTTTCTTTCTTAGCTCATATTCAGATTTAATCTAGTCTGAACCATGAGGGTGGTGTTAATTTCCGTCGTGATCACTCTGTTCTGCGCCATTGCTGTAGATTCCTGCTTACCAACAGACCTGGCAGCCCTCGAAGCCGTCAAGGCCTCCCTCACCGAATCCAACCTCGGCCTCTTCAACACATGGTCCGGCACCGACTGCTGCGTCAACTGGTACGGCGTCAGCTGCGACCCTTCCACTCGCCGCGTCGTCGACCTTAACCTCCGCGGCGAGTCTGAGGACCCCATTCTCTCCAAGTCTGGCCAGTCCGGCTACATGTCCGGCTCCATCGCCCCCGAGATTTGCAACCTCGACAGCCTCACCACTCTCGTCCTCGCCGACTGGAAGGGCCTCTCCGGCGAGATCCCCCAATGCCTCACTTTCCTCTCTTCCCTCCGAGTCCTCGATTTTACCGGAAACAAGATCTCCGGCGTCATTCCTTCCGATATCGGCAAGCTGAAAATGCTCAGAGTCCTCAACCTAGCCGACAACCAGATCTCCGGCCACATTCCGGCCAGTATCGTCAACCTGGCCGGGTTAATGCACCTTGATCTCAGAAACAACAAACTCACCGGCGGAATCCCCGCCGGGTTTTCAAACATGAAGATGTTGAGCCGAGCATTGCTGAGCGGGAACCAGCTCACCGGATCCATCCCGGAGTCCATCGGAAACATGCCTCGCTTAGCTGACCTAGACCTGTCCCGGAACCAGATCTCGGGTTCGATACCGGACAGCCTCGGAAACATGAGGGTTCTGTCGACACTGAACCTCGACGGGAACGCGGTTTCCGGAGAGTTGCCTAGGACCCTGTTAAGCAACCACGGTTTGGGTATCCTGAACTTGAGCCGGAACAGCATTGAGGGCAACATCCCGGACGTGTTTCACGGAAACTCCTACTTCATGGTTCTTGATTTGTCGTACAACAACTTGAAAGGGAAGATACCTGGGACGCTGTCGTCGGCGAAATATATCGGACACCTGGACCTGAGCCACAACCACCTGTGCGGGAATATTCCGATGGGTGATCCCTTTGATCATATGGACGCCTCGTCGTTTGCCAACAACGACTGTCTCTGCGGGAATCCGTTAAGTACTTGTTGATGATCGTAATAATTAACGTTTGGCTCCAAAATTCCGGGATATTGTACTTGTGGCCGGGTTTGATTTGTGTATTATTATTATTCGTGAAATTAAAACAGTGAAGAATCCAAATTAGAATATGGACATGCATATATGCTCTTCTGTAATTTGTGTCGTGAGTTGAAACAGATGATCAGATGCATGCACGTGAAAATTGTATACGAGTGAGTGAGTAGTGATTATATATGAGCAGCAAACATATTCGATTTGTATATTGTATTCTCTCGTTGAGAATTTTATCAATTATCTTCTCTCTTGTATATTGTTAGCAACCCTAAAAATTTTGGATCAAATTGAACTCTAGATTGTGATGACTGATCAACTTTAGAATCATAAGGATTTAGATTCAAGTATTTGTGCGTTACTTCCAGTGTCTTAACTTTGCTAAAGAGAAAAATACCAAATCACGTGAAAGACATAATAAAGTGTATGATCAGACACAGATGGAGGTGGCCGAAAGCGATTGTCATCCACCAACTAGTGAGTATGTTTGGCGATGTGGGGTTTGGGAGAAATATTGATACTAGAGGTAGGGGAATGGGCCGGCCCAGTTGGTCTGTTTAATCAGATGTTTAAAAAAATTAAAATGAATAATTATTAGTATTTATAAGTTATTGTTCACCCTTAAAACAAATTGTATATTATTTATAAATATATAAATTTTTATATTATAATATATATATATATATATATATATTTTTAAACGGAACGAGCCGTGGACCTTCACTTATCATGCTTGGGCCAGGTCTATAACGAGCTCAAGCCGGACAAGTGGGCTCATTTTTTTAGATCCGACACGACGCATTAAGATAACGTGTTTGAGCCGTGTCGGACTGGTAGCGTGATTGTGCCGTGCCAGATCACTTTTAAACGTGTCGTGCTTACTTATTAGGGTGCTCCATAAATCTCAACGACATTCTAATTTAAAATATAAAAAAAACTTTCAAATAGAAAACAAGGCACATAGGTACAATACATAACTCGATAATGCACATGAAAACAATAAATGAACATGTGATTGTTGTAAGTTAGGTACCAGGCATCACCTCCATATATGTTTTCAACCTAACTAATCTCTTCGACAAGGGGTTTTCACTTAATATTGTGAGTTCTAGTGATTTACTTCTCAAATTTCCAAAACAAATACTAAATGCCGAATCGGACAGTTAAAACGACATCTTTTGACTTAAATCTAACGGAGCTCACTGTAGTGAGTCTTATAGATCTCGCAATTTTCTTTTCAAAAATGTATCATGCGTCTCAAACGAGCAATCTGGTCAAAAGATACTTCAATTCAGATTTAACAGATTTTGCACGACCCTGAAAGTCCAAAATAACTTGAATATCCTAACGGTTAGCATCCTCATGACACGAAAATTACCGATCTTCAAATCATTCTTTTAGATTATTCATCGCTTCCTTACTTTTATTATTTTGTGTCTAAACCTGGCTCATTCTTGTTCTACATCAATATCAATATATCCTAGAATAGCATCATCTTAAATCTTGATCAATAAGTACTATATACATAGATTAAGTACTAAAAAGAAAGAAAAATAAAGGTGTAAATAGGAGATCATAGACTTGGCCAGTAAGGCTTGACAATGAAATCTAGATGATCACAGCGGGGACATGGTAAGTGGTGAGCCCAGCTTTTAGTGTGCATTTCTGTCTTGATGGCATAGCATTGCATTTATACACAATCACAATAGCATTGCATTTATGCTGCATATATATATAGGACTAGCAAGTAACATTGCAGAAGTTGTCTGATCTCACTCACAACTCAATAGGCAAAGCAAGAGAAGTCAAATTCTCGCACAGCAATACATGATCAGATCTGAGACTACCTACTAACCATCTCACCCTCCTCTTTACTGTCTCACATTTAATCTGCACACAGGGACAGTCTGGGAAACTGCCCCACTACACACTTCAGACCCTTACCTCTCTGCCAGAGATCCACATTCATCCACCACTTCCCCGAATGGTCAAGACCAGTCTTTAGTCTCCTAGACCAAAATGGAAAGCTGATAGCAATTGTATCCCAATAGTTCAACAACGAAATGTATACCTGACCAACCTCCTTAAATATACCAGTAGGGACCAAACCCCAGTCCTACGCTTCTGCCAATCTTAAGATTTCTTCTTCTGATCTATAATGGCGGCAATAAATTACTTCCAAAACACCCAATACTGAGAGTTCCATTCTGCATCTTTTAGGAGAAAGTTAGCAAAGAGTTTATACAACAGGGTTCAATCTCCTAAATGTAAAGAAGCCCAGCCAACTTCTTTAGAATTTGAAATGTGAAACAAAATATGTATGCATGGTTTCGCAAGTATAATAGCAAAGATAAACATGGCTTCACAAGCATAAGTGAGTTCCACTCACCAGTCACCAATGATTGTAGGCCATAGGTGCCAAGGCAGTTTGCATTCCCAGAGATCAAAACTGAAAGCTGAAAGTAACTTGATCAACCTCCATAATACAGTTATAGGGACATTTCCTGATCATATGCTCTTGCATTAATTAAGTCTAAGAGTTTTCTTCTATTCAACTACTTAAATCCAAGTCATCAATTATTTTCATATCATTAAAATTATATGTATCAAAGTTTCATTAAACAGCAAGCAATTCCACAAAGAGTTCAATTTCCTGCGACTTGACCAGCACTACCAATCTTTATAGGATAAAACAAAATGTTTGCCAAAGGTTATATTTGAAAAGGACTCATTTGTAAGCATAACCACTATCAAGTATTTAATGACTAATAAGTAAGAAAGCAAGGAGGTGCAAAAATTCATTTACAAAATACAAACATAACATAAAGCATGAATACCAAAACAAGAAAAATGTATATCTTTCCTTTCTGTTGCAGGCGGAAACAAACCAATGTTCTCTACCCTCAATTCATCCCACCCCTCGCCCTTATATATGCCACCTAAAATTTGTTGAGCACCAGTCTCACTTAAGTTAGGCCAAGTATCAAATAAAGCTCTATATACTTGCTGGGTTTATCTACCCCAAAAGCTTAATATCATTGGAACCACAAACCGTAAGTCATCTTAATAGCAATAGACCACAGATAAGAAATCTCAATTACCCAAAAGAGGGACTATTTACTAACGTGTATGAACATCCAAAAGAACGGTCTGATACAAGGAATACTGAGCAGCAGCTCTGCAATGGTTGGACTAGGTATCTAATAGGGGCTCTTCACCTAACAGTTTAAGCTCAGGCTGATAACCTCAATAAAATCAAAATCCATCACATGAACTACTCCTACTACGGTACTACCATGACTCCATGAGAAGGTGCAGACACAAAATTATGAAAATTCGCAACAAAAGGAACCCTTTACATCAACTCCAAGGGTGTATTTTTACCAAACATAAAGAAAGTTGTATGAACACTTGCTACAATGCTTTCTTAAATGATAAAATCATTCAAAGACAACCATTTCATATCAAAGACTTATGTGTGATAATCTGTTCTCCTTCTATACTATTCAATACTTCAGTTTATATCCCAAAATTAAGAACTTGACTTTCTAATTCGTGCATATAAAACTATGAAACTATTCTATCTACAGTTAAAAGTCTAGTTAATTGAGAATCACATGAATTGTGTTTTGGTGGCATGGTTCATTTTCTACCTTTTGGTGATAATAGCTGATCTGAGACTTATTGGAAAATGAAATATAAGTAAAAGCACTACAAAAGAATGAATAACAAACTACTCAAAATCACATTTCCGACTCAAATCCAATGTTCCAAAATCCTTCTGGAGTTGAAGGGGGAAGATACCTGTACCTGTGTCGAGAAACACCTTCATGATGCTCACAGCGGAAACCATGCTTACTATTATCATTGTCCTTGCCATCAGCATCTGGAAGAACAGCATCATAAAACTTTTTGCACTGCTTGCATTCAACTCCTTTCAAATTTTCCCGCTCAGCCCTCTTTCTAACAGGTTCCACATTGAAACCATTTTTTCCAGTCACTGTTGCTGGCATGTACTGCTTTTGTTGCCTACGATGATCAGCAGTCACATCCTGTGTTTCATCATCGGAGCTACATAAATTTGAGTCATTTTGAACTGGTACTGGAAGATCAGGAACTTTTTCCTTTGTGGATTTATTCAAGTTTGCTCTTATGTTCTCAATTGGGGTATCGAGAAAATCATCATGCGGGTCAGGCCTTGGCGGGATCTAGTGTCTATCCAGGATGATGCAGACCGCTTTCTACCAGTTACTGGGGCAGACTTTACAGTGGAAGACATTTAGGTGCGATGTAAACAGAAGTAGGAGAGAAAGGAGCTAATGCTTGAATTGGTTTTTGTACTTCATCTTCCTTCAACTTATTGTTAAAACTGATTTCATCCTTCATTTTCTTCGTGTTACAAGCATCTTCATTATCTACAATTTGGAAAAAGATAATGGACTAAATATAGGAATGAAAAAATAGGATCACAATAGAGAAACAACCATAGGCTAAGCGAATGCATTCCTATATCTGCCCATTACTATAAAATGGAGACCACTAAAAGTTCTGTAAAATAGCAAGCTAAGACTCATAGTTCAATCTGAAGTAACAGACAACAGCAAGACAACCCATAATCGGCTTGGCTCTCACAATGACACTGTCTTTCAACTTAACCTCTCCGAGTAACATACTGTGAAACCCCATTCCCTCATCGGCTTCCTTAGACTTGTGGTCAAGCATTTGTTCGAGCTGGTCACTCCTTAGTTGTATGGTTGTCACTTATCTCTTAGGGTGGGTTTGGTGCAGCTGTGCTTATAAGGATAAGCTGACTTTTACTTACCATAAAAATAAGTGACTGATAAGCAAAGGATGACTGAAGTGTTTGGTAAACTGACTTTTAGTAGGTACTGTGAGTATTATAAGCTGTGAAATGTGTTTGGTAAATTAGAAACTAAAAGTGCTTTCAGTGTACAAAATGACCAATTTGGACATAAAACCAAAACTAACTTCTTATATTATAATTTATTTATTGTTTGTTTAATGTTTGTCCATATAAATCAATATTTACTACCATGAACCACAGATTTTTCCAAAGCAGAACTATATATTAGAACTGAGTTGAGTTTGTGAAGTACAAGTGATACAATAATGTTACACTATTACATTGGAACTGAAATAAACCTAGATCTGCAAAAACAACAGACTTTCTGGTGTAAAAGAATAGTGCTGCAGAAATGCCTGCAAAATGCTGGGCGTGAAGCTGACTTGTATTGAGAAGTACAGAACTTTGGGGTCGTTAAAACTCGGGGCTTTTCTACTGTTTCACCAATTTTGTTACGCTTCCAGTGTGCTTATGACGGGTTCTATCTAGACAAGATCAACAAAAGTACCTTTTCTACGGAACTATCATACACCAACCTTATATACACAACAATGGCTCACAAGCCAATCTTCTAACCACAACAAGCTACATGTCCGCTCTTTCTCAGGTCTGTCAGACATAAAGGAGATGTCACCTCAAGGAAGTCTTTCTGGTTTCATTGCCACTATGGACTATGGCATCTACAGACAAAAAAAACAGGGATTAGGGATCACTTTGACAATGTGTAGCAAATGAAAGATGATGAAAGACATCCTCTGCCAGAGTTTTAACAGCATTTTTCTCTGGTCTACCTTGGGCTTCCAATCTCAAAGGAATTTTAAGCTACTATGAGGTGGACAAGAATTTGTGGAACTGCTGTACCCTTGTCTGATCACAATATGGTGATATGAACTCTGACGACTTTCTCATTTTCCTTCTCAAACAGAAGAAGTAATCTTCTGTGTCAAGAACATAAGAGATCTGCCACATGATATCATCAATTGCAACCACTTGAAGAAGCTTATTGTCCATCTCATCAATTGCAACCACTTGAAGCTGCATAAAAAATAAAAAACCAATCCAGACTACGGGCACACACACACACACAAAGTGAGAACAAACAAGACACACAAACAGAGATCATACACACCCATATAAAATTAACGTGCTTACCTGTTTAACAAATTTATATATTAACTTGTCCAATGTAAATAAGACGTAGGACTGATTTCCAATAATAGCTCGGCACTCATCCTCAAATTTTGCATTGTCAGCAGATCCATCAAGCAAATTGTACAGTGCACTCATAAACCTGCACAGAAATAACACAATAAATCACAAGACAAAAATGCTTTGGGCAGTTGCCTCAATTATAATTTACAAACAAGATAGAAGTAAATACCTGCCATAAAGATCTGGAGGGTTGCCATCCTTGGAAGTTCTCCACTTAATTTCTGCTCCTACTGAATTTATTTTTGCAGCTAAAATCCTCTCATATAAAATCTGGCAAATTCCAAGAAACCCAGCTATATTATATCTCAAACCACTTAAAAAAAGTAACAAACTCAATGCAAACAATTAAAAAGAGAAAATAAAAGTATATCCTTGATGAAGCCTACAAAGAACATAAAAGTTATCATTTCCATAAAAACACGAGAGTTTTTCTTGTCATCAACTAAAGGTTCTGAGACATGCTTTGCAAGAGGCTTCACAGACATAAGAAAATGTTCTGGCAACTGCAAGGAACAGCTATCCCCAACAAGGTGCATATTGGCCATCCCTTCAGCCTCACCTTCACTCTCAGCCTTACCATCAACATCATCATGTTCAGCATCCTCCTCTCCATGCTCTTCCCGGGAACACTCATCACCAACTGTCTCACTGCCTGAGACATCTTCACCAGCTTCAGATACATTTTCACTGTTCTTATCATCAGCATCTGCATCATTTTCCCCAGCATCCTGAGAGCAAATTTCTTCCCCATTTCTAGATTGATATTGCCTTTCAACACCATGGCTTCCCTTAGGCAAAGCCTGCACCACATCTCTAGATACAATCAAGTTATCCTCCCCATAATCACCGACAGGTGATAATTCACCGTCTTCCTTCTCAATTTTAGAGGGCCCAACAGACTCTTCATGACGACTATTTACTTTAGTGCTTTCTGTAAACAACCGATTACCAAATGAAGCAGGTTCATCCTTTAAGGCACTTTTGTGGATAATTTTGTTTACTGCAAGCGTATAGTATTTGCCTTCATATCTGACAAGTTTACTACCTCATTGGGGCTGCTTATATCATTATAGGAATTAGGATATAGGGTTTAGTCATTGGGGCTGCTACATTGTACTGCAGTCATTCTGCTAGATTACACTGTCCCTGGACTCATTTTTCAAACCCAGAAAATCCAGAAAACCCATCAAACCCAGAAAATCCAGATAACCCAGAAAATCATGGAAACAACATACATGGATTCATCAAACCCAGAAAATCAATACAACAACATATCTTACAGACGAACAAGAGGGAGGGAGGAATGAGATTGCTTACCTTGGAAACCCTAGATGGAGGCGAACAACGCAGAAAACAACGCGAATGGAGGCGATTGCTCTGAATCTACGAGCAGAGATGAACAAGAATCTATTCCAGATTGCTCTGAATCTACGAGCAGAGACGAACAAGAATCTATTCCAGAATGGAGGCGAACAACGCAGAGAGAGCAGAGACGAACGCAGAGAGACGAACGCAGCAATGGAGGCGCAGAGAAGTCGACCCGATATTTAAACCTGGTAAGTATGTAATTTGAGGTGATTGTCAAGGGTACCCAATGTCATTAAAAAAAAATTCATTAAAGTCTAGCGAAAAAAACACGGAAGCTTATAAGCAGAAGTAGCAAATTGCAGCTTCTCCTTTTTTCCTCTACTTTTTTAAGAAGTAGCTTATTTTTGGACTTACCAAACACCAAAATCTTTGGTGCTTAAAAGCAAAGGAGCTTATAAGCTCTCCCAACCCCACCCTTAGTTGGTTTATCATGTCATCCTTTTCCTTCAACGGCTTCTCCCTGGCAAGCTTGAGCGAGCGGTTCTCTTCAAAAGTAAGCTGGTTCTCATCATGAAGCGTTTCAATCTGGATAAATATACACAGAATTCTGACTAATTTTAAAACATGGCCCTACTATCAAAAAGAAAAGAT
This sequence comes from Comarum palustre, assembly GCA_951800085.1. Classification (NCBI taxonomy): domain Eukaryota; kingdom Viridiplantae; phylum Streptophyta; class Magnoliopsida; order Rosales; family Rosaceae; genus Comarum; species Comarum palustre. Next base: position 526,117 of record OX637581.1, read on the forward strand.
AGTGAAAATAAAATCTAGGAAATATGATTCAAACAGCATCTGACTTTTTAGAAAAAGACTTTAAAACTTTGGTGTCTCACGTTTCAAAAACTTCAAAAAAAACTTTGGTGTTAGTTTTTTTAACGGAACTAACGGTTTTTGACAGTCTACCGTTAGTTTTTTTTAACGGAACTAACGGTTTCAGATACATTTCTTCAGTCGAGGTAAGAATGTAAGATACCGTTCTGAAGTTTTTAAAACGTGAGACACCAAAACTTTGCTTCTTTAAAAGATCGGACACTGTTTGGATGATTTTTCCTAAAATCTATGCAAAGGGGTATGTACTGGTGGAAAAGGACATATTGTTGTTTGCTTGTGACCTTGTGTTAATGTGACTGATATTACTCATATGAGTCATATCTCAAGGAGTGCAAAAAGGGCAGCTAATGTTTTGACAAAGTCTGTAGCTCAATTACATGGGCGTTATTCATGGTTATAGGTTAGTAACTAATCATTGTAGAAGAAGGGAAGAGAGTGAGGAAGATATTTCCACAATTCCACCACCAATAATTCTCATGTTTTGTAAGTTTTATTATGGGAGAATTACATAGTAATACATGACCAAATTTAAAAACAAAAAAACCCCACTATCAATAATTTTTATACAATTTAAGACATGAGCCCAAGTCTGCGAGGCCCCGTATGTTTTTACTGTGGTTAACGACGAGTTACTAAGGTTTAAGTCACGTTCGGTAACTTCACAAGTGAATGACCACGTTTATTTTTGAGTTTTTCTAAACTCTTCAAATTCCCCATTTAAGGACTTGATGTCATAGTACGTGTCGACACGAGTCTCCCAATATTTTCAGAATATTTTTCAGAGTTTCCGTCTATTTTCTATGAATTTTCAAAGTCTATGATAATTTCTAAATTACTATTTTCTGATTTTAAAACCCAACTTTTAATCTTAGCCCTTTGATCTCATCTATCATTTTGGCCCATTGGATCCATGTATGTATAACTCAAAACCTTCTCCCTTCTCTTTTCCATCGAGAGAGAGGGATTGAGTCAAAGAGATCGAGACAGAGGATCGCCATCACCGTGCTCTCCCGCCGCCGCGTCAAGCTGCATGTGGCCGATCAAAGGCCACCAACAGACTCTCCTCTCTCTATCCATGTCCTTAATCTCTACAAGCATTCACTCCTTTCTCCAAAACAGAACCAATTCGAAAACCCCCAAATTGATCATTGTGTTCGAATTCTTCCTTCCTTATCGAGTTTGTCCTTCCTAAAGGTAAACCAGTCTCTCTTATTTCGTTCCTCATCTTCTTGAGCTTTGATTTTCCGGTTTGAAACCTTATCTCATATCCTTCTTCTTCTCTGGGTTCGTCTGCATCGTCGGCGAGTCCTTCTCTTTCGGCTCTCATCAACAGCATCGCCGTCACATCAAGGAGGAGAGGCCCTAGGCGTTGCTTGGGTTAGCAACAGTGTCACAAGGCGTGCGGCTTCGAGTTCGGTCTCCAACTGAAGAAGAAAAGGATCAGATGAAGCTTAGATTCTCAAGGTAAGGAGGGGTTTCTGTGTTAGGGTTCCTGTTTATAGTTTTGGTGTTTATTGGACTTTTGGTTTAACTGAGGAAGATATAGAGCGGCAGATGATGTTTTGCATCGAGGTAGAGTTTTGCTTGTCTTGCTTGTGGAAACTTTGGTCTGCAGTAGATCGAGGAACTACTAGAATCTTGATTTGGGCATGGGAGGTGAGGTTCCAGTTTTGGTGTTTTAGAGTTTCGGTGTGTTACTGTGTTGTTCACTTGAATGCATTTGGGACTGATTTGATGTTTCATGTCGATAACTTGGAATTGAAGAAAGCGGAGAGACTATGACCGTTTTCTAGAAAATCGTTGAAATTCGACGAATCAGCAGAAGGTTCCGGCAAAATGCTGAAGAGGCAGAAATCAGCTTCCCTCGTTTATTTTGGAGCCGTAGAGCTTTTAAATATAAAAATTAGAACTACGAAAAAACGGAAGTATGAAGTTTCTATTTTAGGAAACTTTATATTTTTGGAAAGGTGACCGATAAAAAAAGACAATAAGGGTTAACCGGTTAAAATAAGTAAAAATTGAAACTTGCTATATTTGGAAACTTTCTATTTTAAGAAAGCTTTCCAATTAAAGAAAACCATCTTGGGTGTACATAGTAATTTTCAAGGTTTCCGAATTAACGTGTTTCAATATGTTCGAGTTAATGAAAAACATAACATGTTGGTTAAACGAAATCGACGATTACTTAAATGGATTATCAAACGTTAATGTGGGTGTCCTTAGTAATTCAACGAGTTATTAAGTGATGCCCTAGTGTTTAACGTTTAGTAAGATGTAAATTAAAATGGCTCGAATCGTTTAACCGAAAGTTAAGTCGAACACGTTAAAAGAACGTTAATTAGTCAACCCTTAGTCAAATGGTAAATTCCTGGTCAACTCAGAGAAAAGGTTGGTCAACCTTTGGTCAAACTTGGTCAATCCTGGTCAAACCAGGAAAATGGTCAAAGTCAATGATATTTCTAGAGATTTGTATTAACGGAATCGTTTCTACAGTTATTGAAGGACTTGGAGTACGACTCGAGAAAGTGAACATTTTAAGGAGCACGAGATTGGTGTTTGCTTCGGAGTCGGCAGTTTTAGGTACGAGGAGCACACCCAATGGGTGAGCTGTAACCTTTCTAGGTTAGAGGCTTTTTATTTATAAAAGTATGAGCTCTATGATTTACTGTTTATCACACGCATTTACTCGTATTGGTGTGTGTGTGTGTGTGTGTGTTCTCTATGGAAAAGAAGTACCGTTGTCCTGATTTTGGGTGCTTGGCCTGAGAGTGACGGGTCTTAGTATTTAGACTACGCTTCCCACGGTGTCGATGACCGTGAACCTCCGGAGGGGCAATGCCCTGTTTATTTTATTTTCCTGCTTACGCTCGTCTCGTACAGAGTTATGCGAGCCGTAAGTGTGGTGTGTTCTATGAGTGATTTGTTGGGCATTTGCTGTAAATGGACACTCTCGCTACTACTCGTTTTCGGGCGCATAGCTAGTTGACCCCGGTTTGCAGTGAAGACAAACCCGGGATTCGGCCGTTGAGATCTAGAGGAAAATCCTGCATGTGTTACATGCATTATTTATTTGAGTTCAGTGCGCACATACAAACAAACATACATACATATACTTATATATTTGATTATTTTTCTCATGATTTTAGATGAGTTTTATTGCCGAGGGTTTTCTCTCGAGTATTTTCTCTTGAATATTATTTTTTTGGTTTTACACTTTTGGCGCCACCCTTTTATATATCCTGCTTTTAGGTTTTTCAAACCCTGGAACGGTTAGGTTTCGGCCCCATCTGGGTTAGCGAGGACAAGTGCTCACCCCTACAATAGTTCGTGAATGCAAGTACTGTGTACTGAAACAGAATAAGCATGTTGGAGGTTTGGAGGCATGTTCTATTCATTTTGTCTTCACGTTTATTCGAGTGTTCACTCTCAGTATGATGTTTTTCTTCACTCGGTTCATTTCATGATCTCTTTAAGTACGTGGAATGTTTTATGTGTTGTCGCATGTTTTTAAAGTTGGCCCATGTTTTATCACTATTTTCCGCACTTCCGTTGTAAATTCTGTTTTTACCTCGCGAAAAAGAAGAAAAAGAAAATATGGTAGATTTTAGTTTTACGTCCCCTAGCCTTGTAATTTCGGCCTAGTGGGTGATCAATACATCATATCGACGTATTGATTGCACATTAGACCGGGATTACGGTGGTTACTGACGAGGCCGTTGATTAACAACCTGCAATTTAAACTCTATCATTGTAGTAACTGTAAGTAGGGATCGTTCAAGCCGGGGACACTAGGGAAGGATTATATCTGCATTAAAACAAGTTAGTAATATTCACAAATATAAAATAAGCATACAAGTACAATTCTGTCACAACTATACAAGTATAACACACATGATCATATACAATCCATAAAACATAGACATGACATCGAAACTTATGAACAAACAGAATTAAATTATTTACAAACTATTCACATATTTACCGAATTATGATGGGGATTTTATGGTGATTTCTAAAGTCCTAAATCTAAATCTAATATTTACATTGGTCGATCAATTTTGTTAAACACAAAACATAACTAACACCAAATAGAACACACATAAGTTTTACACAAGAACAAGATGCAATGAAATATGTTTTCTTGAATTCTAATTAATTCCAACTATTTAGACTTCTCATGTAAACTTAGTGCCTACAATTGCCTGACACTAAGTTTGTATATGTGTCATCCTGTTCAATGCCTACAATCACCTGACATTAAGACAAAATACACTGATCGAACGAGAGTCATTGGAAACATGATCCTAGGTATGGCGTCACTCATCCTATTCATCATGCAAATCACTTAACCCTAAAAACCCTTGGTAGTGACTAAGAATCAAGACCTACAATCGCCTGATCTTAACCCTTAGAACACTACGGCATATGAAACTCCCCCCTTAGGAACATCCGTGCACAGACTACCCTTAGGTTCGATTACATGTTCAGGTATGTGATTAATCAATTGAAAACAACAATAACATAAACATACACAACCTATTCTAAATCCAAAACCTAGCATGCATTCTAATTGTTATGCTAACTGTCACACCCCGATCCTAGAATTATTTTACGGTTGGTTACTTTGGTCTTTTACCATTTAAAGTGACCGTTTAACCGTACAATGATCGTGAAGTTGACTTTTCGTTAAGTCAAGAATTTGGGAAAACTTCCTTCTTGAAAGTTGTAGAGGGCGTCGTTACGAGTTCATAGACACGTAGCACGCTCAAATCGGAGTTCGTATGAGAAAGTTATGAACAAAAGTATAAAGTTACTATGCGGTAAAACGGCTATATATAGGAGTTACCGGGGTGAAAAATCAGATTTTCACCCGGCTCTCTCTCCTCTCCCCCGACGGAAAACTGCGCCGAGCTTCCGGCCGCCCTAGCGCCGCCGTCCGGCCACCAACCGCCGGCGCACCGGTCCCAAAAGCTCGGCCTCCGAGTCTACTTCAATCCTAGGTAAGCTTTCCGACCTAACTCGCCGTAAATCGGGAGAAATTCCGATTTGTTCTTGGTGTGTACAGTAGATTTTCGGGATTGAATTTCTCCCTCCTTAGATCACCAATTGTTGAGTTCTTTATATGTTTAGGATGGGTTTTAGGTGTACTACAATCCCCTAGAATTTGGTAGCTTGATTTGAAGTGTGTAGGGAGAATTGAGGATTTGAAGTTTGGTAGTGTAATTTTCGGGGTCTACTGTTCATCGAGTTTTTGACCTAGTTAGAGGCCGAATTGGCCTTCGAGTTGAACTAGAAAGTTGTTCCAATTGATGAGACGAAGCTACTGGTAAAATTTGGTGGCGATCGGAGGTCGCCTGAATTTTAGCCGGAATTTCTGCCGGCGGCCGCCGTCGGCGGCGGAGCTGGCGGCGGTGCCGCCACTTTTTGGGCAGTTTTTCATGCCCATTAATTAGTACATATTGTGAGGAGTCTATGGTTAAAATTTGGTAATTTTTGGAGGTGTTTTGGTTAGGTTTTGGAATTGTTCTAGTTTAGTATTATTGGCGGATAATTAAATATTATTCCGACCATCGATTATTGCCGGTTAAGGTTTAAGGATTTATTTTAAGGACTCCTAAGGTATTGGTGAAGTGGTTGAATGGGTGTTCATAGTAATTCAACGAATTAATACGTGACACCCTAACGTCAAGTTAAAGTAATAAAGGAAAGTTCGGAAGCTGAGTCGGACTTCCGGTAAATTGAGTTAAGAGTCGATAACCGGGAAAGAAAGTCAAAAAGGTTAAAATGTCATAAAAAGGAACTCGGTCAACTTGTGGTCAAATAGGATTTCCTGGTCAAACTAGGAAAAGACCAAGTCAACTGTGGTATGACTAATGTGATGATTTGTTGTACAGTCTCTGGTCGGACGTGAGACGGGCTCGACTACGCGGGTAGTTCGAGAGTTTCGCTCGAGGAGCTTTCCGAGCGGGAAGAAGGTCGAAATAGTACTGTGAGTGGACAGATTATTTTATTTTAATGAATGCATGCCCTAATTATTGATATAATTGCATGGTTTATATGTTTGTTTCGAGTATGATAAGTTCCTCGGGTGCTCGGATATTATATTTGGATTTATGTTTATATGTCGAGGAATAGATTTATTTAATTGTTGGGAAGAGTATTTGAGTAAGTATTGTTGTGAATTTCCTTTATGGGTTGTCCAATGATTATGCTAGCTAGAGTAGCGTGAAGGCGCTACTAGAGCTCTTAGCTCCGACCCTAGCCTGAGAGGTCAGGCAAACTACGTAGTGCACTATGAGGGTTGTCCATCACCACTTACCTAGAGCTCTTAGCTCCGACCCTGGTCTGAGAGGACAGACACGCCTGAGATGTCAGGTGGATATTCTAAGGGTTGTCCATCACCACTTACCTAGAGCTCTTAGCTCCGACCCTGGTCTGAGAGGACAGACACGCCTGAGATGTCAGGTGGATATTCTAAGGGTTGTCCATCACCACTTACCTAGAGCTCTTAGCTCCGACCCTGGTCTGAGAGGACAGACACGCCTGAGATGTCAGGTGGATATATTAAGGGTTGTCCATTACCGTTTTATATAGCTAGCATAGCGTGAAGGCGCAACCAGAGCTCTTAGCTCCGACCCTAGTCTGAGAGGCCCGACTTATTGTGTTTGTGAATATTACTCTTCCCATAATCCTTATTGGTTTATATTATCATGCATTTGTGGAAATTTAGTAATTTTGGGCATGCATAAATCTTATTTAAATCCATAAATCTTTGGGAGAGCATTAAAGGAAATAGAGTTTTATATTTGATTTTCGTCCACTCACTCTAACAGTTTTTCAATGTTTCTCCCCTGGGCTTTTCGTTTTTAAATGCCCAGTGTTGCAGGGTTCTTGAGATGAGGTCGAGCGCGTACGAGAGTCGAGGCATAGTCGATCATTCCGTTGCTGCTCGAAAATTCTTTGGGGTAATCATCTCTGTAGACTGCTCTGACTAACCCGATTTAGTTAGTTTGTAGGAAGGGTTGGCCATTTCAAGGGGGTTTCGGTAAGAAGTTCCCTTGAGGTGGTCCCCGCAGGATTTACTTCGGGTTAAAGGGGTTTAACCCGGGGTGGGTCCTGTCACTAACAAACAAGTTTATTAGTAGATCACAAAGAAAGACAAATAACCATGTTCATAACATAAAACCATAAACCAAAATACCAATATATATCAATCTTTGAATAAAATACAGTAGAATTACACAAAGACTTGGAGGAATCCATACCAAATCCTACCTAAAGGGTCGGATAGGGCAAGGGTGGTTGGCGGCTGCAAAGGATGTTCGGCGGCGGCAGCTTTGTGCTTCGGCTGTATTGAGGGGTTTTTGGTAGAGTTGGCTAGCTAAGGTTTTCACAAAATTGAGGACTCTTTTTCAGTTGTATTACATGTGTATTTATAGAGGAAAACTCCTAAAGAAACCCTAAGAAATTCGGCACCCTACTCCTTGTCCATGTCGGATTGGGCTTCTTGCTTTTCCTTGTTGCACACAACTTTGACTCTTGAATTTGCTGACTTGGATAATAATTTATAGACTTCTTTTCTGAATTCTTGGACTCCCCTACATGTTAAGGGATCAATGAAGGACTCCCTTACACGTTTTGGGCTCCATAGGACAGCCGAATCCCCTCCATAGTCTCGGTAGAACAAGTTATCCTGTTTTGACCGGGATAACTTTCCTAGATGTTGTTTTCGGCTTCTCCTTGGTGATTTCTTCGATTCTTCTTCTTCTAAACAACTTCCCATATCATCATTAAGCTCTTCATCAATCATTTGGCATGTTTGGGAAGGATTTTGGTGAAGAAACACACTCACAAACTTGGTAGACAACTTCAGCAAAATCTGTCCTGTTTCCAGCAGACTGACCTCCGGCCATTGTTTCCATCATAACTCCTCCCTCAGAACTTGGATTGCTACGATTCCAAAAGATTTAGAAACTAGACATCCACAGCTTTCCATCCATATATGGCACGTTTCCTGGTTCCTCCTGGATCGTCCTAGGGAAATCTTTGAAGTTGAGTTATGGTTTCTGGAAATCCTCTGTTTTTGTTCCGAATTCATGCTCTCGGCCTCTTGTCTTTCCATGCTTCTTTTTCTACCTTCCATAAGTCCGATCCTCATGATTCTTGTTTCGTTATGTCCACATACATGTCACCTAAACATTCAAAAGATATAATCAAGTAGTGACAATGTATAAATTTACAGAATCATAAGAAATAACACGATAACTTCATAAGTCAGCTTTTAACAATATTGCACATAATTTATCTATTTTACACATGTTTTAGCCAATGTTCTACAAATAATCCCTTATGCTAAATAACTACTAAAACTATACTAATAATGGATAAACAAAGCATAAATGAGGGTAAAAACATATTAAGAACGTAGCATAAAATGCTCGTATCAGTTACTGCCGTATTTTAGGCAGTAAAGGTTTCAGGATGCGACAAAGCCCAAACTTAAAAACAACAGCTCAAACTTACTGCTGAATTTTAACTAGCCAATGATCATAATGTCTTTTCATCTATATCTCTCCTCTCCTTTATCTCTTCTTCGTGTTTCCATATCTGCTTTCGTTCTCTCTCTCTTAACCACATGATCAGAAAAATTGAACTCTGTTAAGATCAACGAATTTAGAGACCTTAGGGAAGGGAAGCGGAGAAATTGATCGGGATCGAGACCGATCAGAATGAGCTCGTGATCCAAGGGATGAAGACAGAGGATATGGATCGTGGCCTACGATCTGAACCGCTCCCCTCTAACAATCTAGAGAAGCAAATCGATCGTCATTATTCAGTCGTCAGAGGAGAAGAATTTGGTGATGAGCTCACTCTTGCGTCTTCCACTCTTATGGAGAGTTTAGTAGTGAAGAGGTGGCAGTAGCACCCTTTAGTAGCACCATTCAATAGCAGGCGCAGTAGCATCCTTTAATAGCATTGGCAGGTGCAGTCTTCACTCGGTAGTAGCATCTTTTTGTTACTCAAGAGTATCACATGCAGTAGTATCCTACTTGGTAGTAGCACCGTTCTACTTGACAGTAGCAGCAATCAAGATGAAGAAGAGGGAAGAAATGACTGTTGGTATGCTGCAGACCTTTTATTAAAGCTTTGATTTGAGAATTTTAATTCGGGTGGATGAGAATGAGGGTAGTTTGGTAAAATAAATAGTGACACATAACATGTGGAGATTAATTTGTCATAACTAGTTAATTTGTGTCCTTAAAAATGTAAAATATCTAGATAATGTATTTGTAAACTGAAATATTAATTTTTTATTTTATTATCTCGTATTAAAGTTTGTTCCATTCTTACAAAAAAAAATAGTTTTATTGACGAATACTCGAGAATTTTATTATGTAACGACAAAAAACCGTATTGTGTGAAGTTTTGGTCCAATTCGGGGCTCCACAGGACCCGAGCCTAGGAATCCGGTTGATATTTGTGTGGAGGCAGTCTCAAACCTTTAAAGCTCCCGCTCCCAGTCGGCGAAAACGACCCACTGAATCCAGGTTCCCCATTTTTGTCTCTTCTCTGCTACGCTTTAATATCTCTGCTTCTATTGTTGTTAAACCCTAAATTTGGATCCAATTCTGCGCTCAGTGTGTTTAATCTTGATTGTCTCTCTTTCAATTGAATTAAATTTTGTGTTCTATTTCTCATACAATCGTCTAACTCTTTGTTTTTCCCAAAATTTCGCGTTTTAGGGTTTTGAAGAGGAACTAAAAAGACCCAAGTAAGATGGTAAGTCTGATACCCAGAACAAAGCATTTAATTATAATTTGGTTTTTGTGATTGTATTCAATTTTGTGGTTGGATTTCAGTCAGGGAGGAAAGAAACAGTGTTGGACTTGGCCAAGTTTGTGGACAAAGGTGTTCAAGTCAAGCTCACTGGTGGTAGACAAGGTTGTTTCAACTTCTTTATCTATCTAGTTTTTTTATCCTTATGCCTATTGGTAATTTTTTTGACTTTTGGTTGTTAATATGGATGTTTGTTAGGGTTATGGAAGTTCTTTTTAAGAGGGTCTAAACAGAAGCATAGTTTGGTTACCTCAGTGTGCATGTTCAAGTGCAGAATTTGAAGTTTCACAGTTTGTAGGTTCTAGAGCAACTACTGTATCTTAGGTTGTCTAGCATCGCTGAAAAGACACTAAGAATAGCTCTTCTTACTTCTTTTGCTCAAATTATAATATCAATCTTTACTTTGCATCTTACTCTTTCAGAAAATAGTGAATCAGGATTCCTGCCTTCACTTTATAATGGTCAGTATATGTGCAGAATCTAATGTTGTGCCATCAATTTTGTGGATTTGGTTACAGTGACAGGGACTCTGAAAGGATATGATCAGTTGTTAAACCTTGTTCTAGATGAAGCAGTTGAGTTCATAAGAGGTATGTTTCATACTATTTGGAAGGGTTCTGTACCACTTCATTCATCAATCTTAGATGACTAGTCTGTAGGAGTTTGTGTTTCTGGTTCTTTTATGATAATATTTACAACTTTTCTATGGCTGTGGATGGTAAATAGATTTGTGACTTTTCTCTTTTCTTGCAGATTCTGATGATCCACTGAAGACTACTGATCAAACCAGGCGTCTCGGCCTAATTGTATGTATTCCAACCTCATCTTTAGTCACACTGTATTTGAGAGCTATTGAATTAAATTCTATTAACGGACTGACCTAGGCAATTAGTTGACTCAAGTATTGTCGCTGAATACAACTAAAACAGAATTTGACTGAAACTCAGCTTCTTTAAGAAAATTCCATTTGTAGTCGAGAATCTTGTCAAACTCTTGAATGAAATTCAGCTTTTTAAGTTTTTCCCTATCTCATTTTTCCAGTCTTTTATTTGCATCAGTCCTTTTGTTGAAGGCATGGAGTTTTGAGGCATCTAGTCTCATCTTGTTAGCAAAGTTCGCGGTGGAACTTGAGACAGCATACTAACTTGTGTAGTTATCTATACCCTAAATTGTCATGGTAGATTATCTTAGAGTCTAGACTTTTGCTATGCAGGATGCACCTTAGATGCGGGCTAATTCTTTGGTAAATTATCATTAACCTGGTCTCTCTGAAGGTGTGGGTAGTTTATAGTCCACTTAAACTATGAACCTGGTCCCTCATCTCCTGTTCATGAATTGGAACTTTTTTGGGGTGGAAACTCCGCTAACCTTGCAATCCTTAAGGTGTCTTATGAATTTATGAGATGATGCAAAGTATAATTCTTGGTACATCTTCATACAAGTCTGTTCTTTTCTAAGTAATCGGAAAAAAAGTCTGTCCTATTTTACAATTTGTGACATTCATCCATACTTCCATAGGCACTGTGATGCGCACATCTCATCTTCAACCCATGGCAAGTTTAATCAAACACCTATAAGTGATTAAAATCTTTTGTTCCGTCTTATTTTGACATCCCAGGGTGTATCCTCATCAAGAGAAGCAGAACAAACCTTCCCATCACAAAGAACACGGTCCAGTCAACTGTAGACTGTAATCATATACGACCAATGGTCTAAATATATTTGTTAATGATGATTTGGCAATCTTGGATCAAACAGTCATCACGACTAATATTAAATAGTAAATACTGTTAGTGTTGGTCTTCATCAAAACATTTCATCGAATATGTTTTTCCTAGCATTTATTTTGTTTCAACTTTTTCTGTTTACACTCCATTAGGAAGTGTCCCTCTCCCTAGAAGAGAGAGTGAGCATCTCACTCTCTCGTCATAATCTATTACTAGAGGCATGTTGGCTACATGTTTGATTAGTACGGTCTTGCTTCAAATTTTTGCTCAATCGGAAGTAGGGGACACTGTAAACTGCAGCTGAATTCATAGGTGTTACACGGTTACATCATGGTTCATTCCAGAAAACGCCTCCATGCACCCTGGCATTATACCGTTCTTGTCATGGGTATATTTCAAGAAGCTGCTAGATCAGCCGTAATGCACCCTTTTCATTACTAATACCAAAGTACAATGACTAGTGTACCCCTCCAAAGTCCTTTCTCTTTTTGTTTAGTGAATAGAATTTTTGACAATTCCATCTTGTAATCAGGTGTTAACAGTTTCTCTACAGCTTTGGGTTTCTATAGTAGAGTGCTTATTCTTCAATGTTCTTCCATCATGAGAGTATAGTGACTGTTTCATAATTATGTTTCTTTCGTGCATCAAATTGTAATCAAAGTAAGGTCTACAGACTATTTCCCAATTCATGTATTCCTCCCTATGCATAATCAGAAATCCTGAGCTATGCAAAATCATAACATAACCATCCTGAAATATGTTGGTGCTTGTTTATTTCTTCAATCATGCAGGTTTAATGAGTATAACTGGCAAACTAACTGTTAGATTTATCTACTTTGTAGTAACTGGCATCAGAATTCTGGTCTTTGAATGGCAAAGGCATGTCTCATTTATTTAATGTTTTGAGACAATGAGATACACAAGTTTGATTTTGCATTTGCTTTGTTTATGTGCAGGTTTGTAGGGGAACTGCTGTGATGCTGGTGTCGCCAACAGATGGTACCGATGTGATTGCTAACCCCTTTAGCCAGCCGGATGGTGCCTAAGATGGAGCAACTTGCTTTGCACTGTCTTTAAGAAATCATGACAAGTGGTAGTTGTGATGTCCTAGGCCTTAAATTTTCATTGCTCATTCTTATGATATGACCCAAGTTCTGGTGATGAAACACAATAAGCTGCCCCTATCCACATTTGCGCACTTTGTAAAATCCCCTCGACTTTAATTCAACCTTTGTTTAAATTTTCTGGCTTGCTGCACTTGTTTACAAAATGAAGAGCTATGGTTCTGCTTCTTGAAATCTGGAAGTGCCCTTTCCTCACATAAAAAGGGAAGGAAAAATGTGTATCTTTTGTAGCATTGCCCTATTTCCTAAGCAATTTAGCAAAGGCCATCGCAATGTGCCCTATTCAGTGCACTGGCACCCCAATGCAAAATTCATGGTCTAAAAGGAATCTTGCACTGGATCAAAATTAATCAGTTTGGTCCAAAAAAGTTTTCTACATCGTTTATCCATTCAATAGAGAAAAGCTAACTTTAGATTGTTTATAATGCTTATTTTGTTCCACTCCACTTGAGGAAAGGGGAACTTAAATGGGGTTGCATATTGTTCATGTTTAATTTCCAGAATTTTTTCTTTCACTTTTTTGGGGGGTTAGGTTTGCTTTGTTATTGCTGTTTCAAAGTAATTGTCCAACAAAAGCTAGCCAATAAATGGTCCTTGATTATGAAGGTATTATCTTTAGAATAAATTGTGGGGCCATATAATTTTGGGGTGTTTTGACAGCCCTTTGGTAGTATTGAAAATTTGATGTATGGCCACTTTTGTTGTTTGCTATTTTGATGTGTTGTCTCCCAATCAATTACAATATGCATAAATGTCAATTTTCTCGATTGAGCATAGATTTTCACATTCTCAAACCTAATACGGTGGTTCTTCCTTTGTTTTGTGAATTAGCGGTTGAAGTCTCAAATATAATTATAATCTATATTTTATGTTACTTTAGCTTATTCGACAATAAGGCACTCGATACTCTTTCAACATGAAAGATGAAGTTTCAACAAACTTTCAACATGAAAGATGAAGATCAAAGCAAGGGGAACAACTTTAATACCTGAGGTTTTGATCAATTCAGACCGAAAGTGGCCCAAAACTACCCCAAAAGGCTACCTCTAAGCTCAGCCGCTCCTGTCGCCGTGTCGTGCTTCAACACCACCGGAGGTCCGCTCAGAATGCCATGGCCTTTCTTTCTAGGCTAGTTTCAAGCCTCGCCACCGCCCTACACCGGAAAACAAGTCGGGTCAGGAACCGGGTTTTGACGCAATACTGTTCAAGCCCAGATCCGCCGTTCCAGCCGAACTAGACCACACCACCACCATAGGGAGGCTCGCACAGAGGAGAGGAAGATATCCCGACCGGCCTCGACGTCTCCGGTGGCCGGAGCTCGCCGCAAAAGTCGGGTCAATTCAAAGTCTCGAGTAGTGAAAGGAACGCGTGCGCGCGTGGTAGGGGAGAAGAAAATGGGTTATTTCCATTTTTAAAAACTCTTCCCTTCTATTTATATACTTTCTAAAATAGAAACTCAACTTTGATTGACGATAACTTCTCCACACGGTATCTAATTCACACCTGTCGTGTGTCCACAGAGTCGTATCGTCGAGCACTACAACTCTCGTGAAGGAAGTTTTCCGAGAAACTCGACGTAGCAAAAAGTCAACCTTTGACCCCTTTAAATAAGTCGTTTCCGAGCGTCCCTTTGACTCCGAACACTATGGCACTCTTCTCGAAGGTACGAATATGCACCAATACCACTAATTAATTTCCAGGTTATTTTAATCGTTATTAATTTGGGAAAACTAACAGCGCAGTCACAACCATTTGTAACACGCCTGGTCCCGGTCAAAGGGTAAATTTTGAGGACGGGGTCTTACAAACTAACCCCTTACAAAAATTTCGTCCTTGAAATTTCCACTACGGGACATAAAACTAACCGTCATTCCTCATGACACCATTCAGTTAAAGATGATCCACATTTCAAGACTTTATTTGTTCAAATGTCAAGGAATATCGTCCAGTTCCACTGAACGGAACTTCAAGCAAACAAGAGTCACAAGCTCTACGTATCAATTCTTTTAGAAACTAAAGTCTCCTCGTAGTAACAATACGAGATATACAACTACGCCCGCTTCGAAATACTTTCTCGGGCATGACACCCTCGTCTCATCACTTTCGTCGTAAATCGACTCCACAAGGCTTACCTCTTAACCATTCTCGAGTTAATTCCTGAAATGGCCATTAAGACAAGCTGGTAGCTTTCTGAGACATAAACATAGACTAACTCGTAGTCAATACATATGCTCCACTTTTACAACTGCCACACTTGACACTTAATGCCAATGTCTTCCTCGTGGAAGGATGGAACTGCTACAGTCCATCACTGTATGGAAAACTCATACGTCTCTCGCACATTTCAAGACAAAAGAGACGTGAACTTTCTACACAAGGCTTTGAAGCCATGGACGTATTATCTTCTGCGTCCTTAAATCAAAAATTCACATTTCTCATCCTTGTACCTTAACTTTCAATCACGGGCTCGAACGAACTCGCATACCACAATACGATCTCTAAACTACTCACTAAGCTGATGAATCCGCTAAACGCCTTCGTGCCAATATGAATGTCATCATTGCATATTCAGCCACAAACGAATTTCTTCATCCTACTCCACTCTCTAGGAAAAGAGTCCACAATAGGGCATTTCACAACGATATAAGCTAATAACCTCGCATACTAACTCATGTGTGCTCATGTCCTGCCTGAAGGACAAGAGTTCAACTCAAAATCTCCTTCGTCATGAGTGGGTTTTCTTCTAAGAGATACTCCGATGTCTTTTGCCAAAATTCAACCACCACTCATTCCCGCGATCACAAGCAAACCAAACCGTCTCCATCAATACCCTTAGAAATCCGGAGTACCTCACTCGTAAATCTTATATACCATCCATAACCAGCATAGACATGTCATCCTCCTAGGCTAGGGCTGGAACTTCTCAGACGCGGAAAGCTTTAGAGTTAGTGGATTAAAAATCAATGCCAATAGTAATGGTTCAAAATCATAAATTCAAATTTCATTTTCATTTTTCCGAAAACAATCCAGGCCTTACGCCAAAAAAAAAATTCCCGCCCACAGCCAAACATAAATCCAATCCCGACATGCAACCAATATAAAATAAATCATGGCCTACAACCAAATATAAATCAATTCGTGGTCTGCAGCCAAATATAAATCAATTTGTGGCCTGCAGCTAAATATAAATCAACTTGTGGCCTGCAGCCGTATAAAAATCACATCATGGCTAGCCGCTGCACAAAATCAAATCATGGCCTACAGCCGTATAAATATCAAATAAAAAAACCATTTCACAAATGATCGATCACACATAACAGGGTCAGAGCTAAGAGCTCTAGTGTACCTCTCAGTGAGGACGCAATCCCGCGCTAACACTACTATCTCCCCCAATGGAAGAGGAGCGCAACGAGTGGCGCGCTTCCACTCCGCCGAATAAGGAGCGCCGCCTTCTAGCTAATAACAAACAATACATTTGATGACCCTTCATGAAAGTGAACCTCGCAGGCTAGGTCAGAGCTAAGAGCTCTGGCGTCTTATCCATTGTCTAGTTAGAACACAAATCTTGCATAACCCCACTCTCTGTAAGAACACTTATCCCGCGCTTCCACTCCACCGAACGAGGGGCGTCGGGTAGGCGCGCTTCTACTCTGCCCAACAAGGAGCGCCGCCCGCTAGCTATAATCATCTGATGACCCTTTATGGTGAAATTAAAATAAATTCTTGATATTTTCATAAATCCAGGCCCGATGCTCATTTAAAAAAATCCAGAAAATTGCCAAAAATTTAACCCAATCCCGGCAACATGCCAAAAATAATTCCAACTCGACAATGTCAAACATAGAAATCCCAGTAAAACATCAGGTCTGATTTCCATCTGTACGACGGGACTCTCCTGTCAAAAACCATTCAAAACCCAAGTGAAAATAAGCTAGCTGAAATCCATAAATCAAATGGAAATAAGCAAATAAAAACCCTCCACTGGGGCGCTCGCAAAACCAAATGAATCGAAATTGTACAGAAACCCAAAAAATCATTCGTTCTAGGAACATTTTAAAACCATTTAATTAATAAACCATGACATGTATTTGTTTTAAAACAAATCAAAGGTCCACTCATCATACTGGCCACACATCTCCTGTGTCACATCCTGATCCTAGAATTATTTACAGTTAGTTACTTTGGTTTTTAACCATTTAAAGTAACTGTTTGACCGTATAATGACCGTAAAGTTGACTATTAGTAAAGTAAAGAATTTGGGAAAACTTTCTTCATAAAAGTTTTAGAGGACGTCGATACGAGTTCGTGGACATGTAGCACACTCAAATCGGAGTTCATATGAAGAAGTTATAAGGGTCCGAAGTCAGGGGCATATGAGTAATTTCATAAAAAGCTATAAATAGCCCAAAAACTAGAAAATTGGCTAGATTTTCTGCCGAACATTCTCGACGTCGCCGCCGCCGACCCAGGCCACCTCAGACTGCCACACCAGTCCAAAAAGGAGCGCCTATAAGTCTACTTCAATTCTATGTAAGCTTTTCGATCTATCTCTTCATGGTTTAAGAGAAATTTCAAGTTGATTACCGAGTGTACAGTATGAGTTCAAGATCAGATTTCTCCCTCCCTCATGCCACCAATTTGTGAGTTCTATATATGGTTAAAATAGGTTTTAGGAGTACTACTCACTCCTAAAGTTAGGTGAATTGATTTGGAGTGTGGAGGGAGAATCAAAAATTTAATGTTTTGAAGTTTAAAAGAAAATTTTTGGGTTTTTACATTTTTGTTTAATTGACCTAGTTAGATGCCGAATTAGCCTTCTAGTTGAATTAGAAAGTTGTTCCAAATGATGAGACGAAGCTACTGTTAAAATTTGGTGGCGATTAGAGGTTACCGAAATTTCTGCAGGCGGCCGCCGCCGGTGACGGTTCTGCTACTTTTTGGGTAGTTTTTCATGCCCATTAAATAGTATAAAATGAGAGGAGTCTATGGTTTAAATTTGGTAATTTTTGGAGGAGTTTTGGTTTGGTTTTGGAATTTTTCAAGTTTAATATTATGGGCGGATAATAAAATATTATTTCGGCCATCAGTTATTGATGGTTAAGGTTTAAGAAATATTTTAAGGACTACTAAGCTTTTGTTGAAGGTCGGGGATTTTTGTTGATTAAATTTGAGAGTTTTGGCCAAGGGAACGTTGTTGCCAATATTAAATAATTATTCGTTTGACAATTGAGATTTACTATTATTCGTTGAACATGAGATGAATAGTTTCGCTTGAGAAGCGATTCGGATTTCGTCAGGCTAAGGCCTAAGTCTGTAAGTGGACTTTTTATTTTAAACCATGCATGCTCAAATATTTATGAAAATTGATAAACAACATGATTTTGTTGATTCAAAGAACCGGTGGAGCCAGGAAGATGAGTTGCTCCTCTCCCGGACGCTCCTTGTATTGTCGACTGAAATTTATGTTATGTCTATTATATATGGAAATGTATTGTTTTATGGCCATTGTTTTAAGGGCGGTCGGGGAACCGTGCCTCATGCATGAGATGCATGTTTTAATTTACGGGGGATGAGTCATATATTAATGACTTTTCGTATTTATTTTTTTTTCGCCATGAAGGGTTGTTATATATATATATATATATATATATATATTATTATTGCTAGCTAGCCATATGGGCCCCTCCACTTTAGAAGTGAAGCCGGACAATAGTAGTCTTATTTGGCTCCGACCTTAGCTTGAGAGGCTCATTGTCATGGTGGAATCTCTCTGTCATGAAGGGTCGTTCATTAGTTAGTAGCCTCCGGAAGGCTCCGACCCTAGTCTAGGAGACTCTCTGTCATGGTGAAACCTTTTTCCCTATTTTTAATGTTGATTTTTAAGCTAATGAGATTGGCAAGTGATGATTTGAATTTCAAAATGATTATTTGAGATTCTTTCTTAACGAGACGTGCATATGGATTTTTCTGGAAAACCAAAAGGAGAGCATAAATCACTTATTTTCTTGTGCTTGGATATTATTTTGCCCACTCACTCTAACGTCCTGTTTTTAAATGTTTTCCATTGGGCCCTTCGTTTTCAAATACCAAGTGTTGCAAGGATGCTGAAAGGAGGTCGTGCGTACAGAAGACGAGACATAACCAACTAATCCGTTGATGCTAGAAATTTTACTAAGGTATCTCATCTATGTAGATTTGCTCTGATTATCCCAACTTAGTTTAGAATAATTTTTTTGTGAAGCGTAATTGTGGTTTGGGGAGCAGGATGGCTCCAGGAGTTGGGGGTTGATTTAAATTATTCATGGAAGTGCTGAGTTTGTTTGTAGGAAGGGTTGTCCATTTCAAGGGGGTTTCGGTAAGAAGTTCCCTTGAGGTGGTCCCAGCAGGATTTACTTCAGGTTAAAGGAGTTTAACTCGGGGTGGGTCTTGACATCCTGCTCCTGATACGGTATTCTAATCGTCCTCATATTCAGTGACATCTCTCTTACTCGAAAGCGGTTCCCTGACCGTCGTAAAATATTCCTCCTCGAGCTTTATGGACCCACCACGCGTCCGCTGCGTCAGTATGATATTTTACATAATCTGTTTCTCTTGACCTCATCCAGCACCTCAATCACGGGATCATCTCTGATCCTCCTCGAATATAATTATGCAACACTAATGTGTTGACATAAGTTGTCATACCTACTTTTTTAACCCATCAATCAAATGTAGGACGTGAAAGGACTATCGAATAGTCTAACAATCCAATTTTTCCTAGTTTGTCCTCGAAAAATAAATGATTGACTATAGGGTTGACCAACACTTTCCTAGGTTGACCATGAAATTGACCAAAACTTTCCAACTAATCGACAAGGTTCAAACCCTAAAAGCTCGAATAATATTGGACGCACTCTTAAGTCTATTCGCGCCCAAAACTGAAATTCGAAATTACTTTTTTCAAATCTGGCTTTTTACTAAGCTTACGAACCTCTTGACTTTTCAATCCAACGAAAAGTCTATATCGACATCTAAAAGCAATTGATGTCCCAAACTTTATAGTTACATGTAATTTTACTAATTTCAACCTCAGATGGCAACCCTTGCCACCACACATACTAACAAGTATAACGACTTGTTCCACTTGGAAAGTAAATAACACATTTAAACATTTCTAAGGATTCTAATTACCCAAACCTTTGGTCCGAGATTTTAACCTAAGATCTGATCCCATTTGTCATGCCCCGGCCCGAGTTTACCTCCCTAAACCCGGGTTAGGGTGTGCAGGACCCATCAGAAGAGAGATTTACTCGTAATCCCTTTGAGAAGGGATAACCCTTTTTCCCAAACCATTTTCAACAGTCCAAACGATACCGGAATAGACCTTGAAACCGAAGGTTATCCCGATCTCCGCATTTGGATCTCAAACCAACTACTTTAGAGGACCTAGGGTCTAAAACTTATTTGTGACTGCACCCGAATCTCGATCAAACTGCCTACGTACCCTGTCCTCAAGGATCAAGCCACAAGTAGCTCTTATTTTGATGAACGTTCTAACCGGGTGAATCCCGCTTTTCTATTTATCGGCCTATAACCTTTTATATATGGCGTACGACTAAGGCAATTCCAAAGTTTAACCTCTCCGCTGAGGCACTAAAAAAGTAGCTATATATCGGAATTAACCCTAACAATCAACCATTATGATAAACAACATCAAAACACATAAATATAATATAAAAACAGCCACGTAAATATATAAATCTCCTCAAGGGCATATAAGTAAGACCACCCAAATGGCACCCTTGTAGTTAACTTGAACTGTCAGGGGCATTTTACGATTTTCGACTTTATTGGCAGCCTTGTAAATAAAAAAAACCACCAGGGGTATTTTTGAGATTTCAACCTCAGTGGAATTTACTCGCCTTGAAATCCCGCTGCATCATCTACCGTCACACGGCAAGTCCTCAACACTTGGTTGATCAATATACACCTACAATTATATAATCGACCTTAGTTGCCACGCGAAGGTAATACTGACTCAATTCGACTGAACGTCACATTAAACGATAACTAAAACGGGCAAATTATATATCCACACGCTCGTATCGATGAGTACATGAACCGGGGACAACTCACTGCCCCTGAGGATGTCAGACGCGCCGCCAAAGGCGGTTGTAGGTGGGCCCCACACGCCACCACCCTCAAACCTGTCAGCTTCACTCAAAAACGATCTACATGAACCACAACAACCCTAGGAAGCCTATAGGAGCAACAAGAACTCCCAGAACCGTCGGACGCACCTACACGCGCAGCCACAGACGACGGCGCGTGGGCGTCACGCGCCTCCATGAAAAACACCGAATTTCAACAAACTTCCAACATGAAAAATGAAGATCAAACAAGGGGAACAGCTTTAATACCTAGGGTTTTGATCAATTCAGATCGGAAGTGACCCAAAACTGCCCTGAAAGGCTGTCTCAAAGCTCAGCCGCTCCTGTCGTCGTGTCGTGCTTAAACACCACCGGAGGTCCGCCTAGAACACCATGGCCTTCCTTTCTAGGATGGTTTCAAGCCTCGCCGCCGCCCCATGCTGAAGAACAAGTCGGGTCGGGAACCGGGTTTCTACGTTGTACTGTTCATGCCTAGATGCATCGTTCCAACCCAAACTAGACTACGTCACCACCACAGGGAGGCTCGCACGGAGGAGAGGAAGAGATCCCAACCGGCCTCGACATCTCCGGTGGCCGGAGCTCGCCGCAAAAGTCTGGTCAGGTCGATCGAGTTCGGGTCGGGTCTTCTCAAATTCTCAGATAGTAAAAGGAACGCGCCCGCGCGTGGAAGGGGAGAAGAAAATGGGTTATTTCCATTTTTGGAAACCCATCCCTTCTATTTATATACTTTCTAAAAATAAAAACTCAATTTCGGTTGACCATAACTTCTACACACGGTATCCGATTCACACTTGCTGCGTGTCCACGGACTCGTATCATTGAGCACTACAACTCTCGTGAAGGAAATTTTTCGAGAAACTCGACGTAGCAAAAAGTCAATCTTTGACCCCTTTAAATAAATTGTTTCCGAGCGTCCCTTGACTCCGAACACTTTGGCACTCTTCTCGAAGGTATGAATACGCATCAATATTACTAATTAATTTACAGGTTATTTCACTCGTTATTAATTCAGAGAAACTAACAGCGTAGTTACAACCCTCTGTAACACGCCTGGTCCTAGTAAAAGTGTAAATTTTTGGGACGGGGTCCTACAACTACCAACTAAATAGCTACTGCTACTACAAAAACCACAAGAAAAAATTTCTGCGACTACCACCAAATGTGTACAGTAGCAGATGTAAGGTAACAGATATACTGTCTCTCACACATCAAGTTGCTGCTACTGCTACTACAAAACCCACAAGATAAAACTTCTGCTACTGCCACCAAATGTGTACAGTA
The DNA here is from genome assembly GCA_951800085.1 of Comarum palustre. Classification (NCBI taxonomy): domain Eukaryota; kingdom Viridiplantae; phylum Streptophyta; class Magnoliopsida; order Rosales; family Rosaceae; genus Comarum; species Comarum palustre. Next base: position 548,314 of record OX637581.1, read on the forward strand.
ACACACAATAACAGATGTAAGATAGCTGCTACTATTATCTCTCACACATCAAGCTTTGCTACTATCTCCCGGATCACACATCATACTTCTGCTGTCTCTTGGATCACACATCAAGATGTTGCAACTATAGCCCAGATCACACATCATTCTGCTACTGCAGCCCAGATCACACATCATGTTGCTATTGTCTCCTGAATCACACATGGCTGCTATTGTCGCCCAGATCTTACACATCATGTTGCTACTATGGCTCGAATCAATTGGAATGGGAAGACGTCATTCATGTCCACTGCCTAGATCAGAAATCAAGCAGATATTGTTGTTTCCTTGCGCCAACACCACATGAAGGAGTAGATTTGCAAGGAGGAGAGAGAGGTTCCTCTAAATCAGAACGCGAAGGCTTACATCACTGAGAGAGAGAGAGAGAGAAAGAAGAAGAAGAAGAAGATAAAATAACTAGAGAGAGGGGAATCGAGAGAAGAAGAGAAGATAACTATATGGCAGTATTCGTAATTTTCTTATACTTAGGTTTTTTGGTCATTTGGCAGCATAGTTCTAGATCAGGACCGATATTATGTATTATGGGCTTCAGGCTCTTGTCCTAACTTGTACAACAAATATTGCAAGTGGGTTATTTATGTTTTTAAATTGTAACACCCCATATCTAAAAGTTACATTTTCACAGTGGTTTATGAGTTATCGAGAGCTGTTAACTACGACAGGTGAATTATAAAGTAATTGCTCGAGTTTATTTTCAAGTTTTTCTAAACTCTCCAAATTCCTCATTTAATGACTCGATGTTATAGTTTGTGTCGACACGAGTCTCCTGGTATTTTCAGAATATTTTTCAGAGCTTCCGTCTATTTTCTACGAATTTCTGAAGGTTAAGGTAATTTTCAATTGCCTTTATGGTAAATAGTTTTTACCATTTAATCATTTACTTTTCACCTTCCATAAATCTGGACTGTCAGATCTATAGGGGGTGTGATCTGGGCGATCCAATTTCCTATAAAAGGGCTAGAGGCCTTTGACCGAAGATCGGGTCAACTCTCTCCTCCCGAGCCAGTCACCTCCCTGGCGAATCTCTGTCGTCCGGCCACCCCACACCGGCGCACCACCACCAATATCTTTCTCTCCTTCTCCTCTTCAAAACCCCTATCACTTTTCACTCCGAGAAGCAAGGATGACGGAGATCGATCGAGTTGGGGTGTTGCGGTCTTCATCGGATTCTAGTGAAACCAAGCGGCAACTCGACCTCCAACTGGTATGGTCCTTCTTCTTTTGTCTTCTTCTTCTTCTTCTTCTTTCCTAGGTGCTTGATTGTTGGATTCGAACTCTAATTCAAGTTCCCCTCGTTTTTTTCTGTTCTCTCTGGTTTTTTTGGGTTTCTGTGGCGGGGCTTCGATAAGGCGTGTTAATCCTCGGGTGCACTTCTTAAACTCCTGAGAGATTTGAAAAAGAAGACCGGGGCTGTGTTGGGTTGTGTGAAGGCAGGGAGAGCTGCAGCAGCTACGGTTGCTAACCGAAGTAGAGGCCGGGGGGCCAACCTGTCTACCCTTAGTGAAGAGAAACGCTGGGGGCCGCGTTTCAGATCAACATGGGCTAGGAGGAGATTGGGATGAACCGAGTGTAAGTCTCGGCCTCTCTTGAATTTATGGTGTTTTGTGTTTCCTGTTTGATTTAATTCGTGTTGTTTTGGTTTGTGCATGTCGATAACTTGGTAAATCGAGGGAACGAGGAAGCTATGCCGAAATTTTCGGCAAGTTGACCGGAATCCGGCAAGAGATTCCGACAAGTTACCGGAATCCGGTGACGATTTCGACGAGGTAGTAAATCCGGCAGAATGCCTAGAGGTAGTCTTCGAATCCCTTCAAAAAGGTGTTGTTTTTTGGTAATTAGAGTTAGTGGTCGTAAATCAAAATTTATGTAAGGAAACGTACTAAAACGGAAACCATCCATAATTGGGAACCTTCCATTTTAGGAAAGTTTCCATTAAAGGAAAGTTTCCATTTTTGGAAAAGTTCCATTTTCAGAAAAACGGTTTATTGAAGATTTGAAGTTTGACACAACTTTGTTAAATTGGTAATGTGTTAAATTGATATCGGAAAATGATAAGTGAAATTCTGAAAAATGTCTAGTCGACCGTTTTAGATAGATTGTGTTAATTACGAAAAAATTGGACATAAGTAGGAAGTTTCTATTTTGGAAAACTTCCCATTTTGAGAAACTTCCTATTTATGGAAAGTTATTATTGGAGTTGGTAATTTAGAAGAAACGGCTAAAGAAAATGGGAATGTTAAAGTTAAAGGAATTGGAGTTAAATTGTGAATTATGATTCACAAGGATCCCTACCACTTTAGTGGTTGAGAAAGATGATGACTTCTATTAACGGAAATGTCGAATTGATCGTGGGAAAATAATTGGATAATTTCATTATCGACATATCGACTCACAATTAGTAAAACGATTTAAGTTGTGGATTAGGTGTCCACATAGTAATTCTACAAATTATTATTCGATGCCCAACCTCAAATGCAATAGTAAGGATAATCGTTACGTTAAGGTTACGACGTCGGAAACTAAATGTTGAGTCGATAATCGGAAAATAGTTCTTTTTTGTTGTGAAGTCATTGAAAAGGGTTTGGTTAGTCAACTCTTGGTCAAGTTAGGACTTCCTAGACAAACTAGGGAAATACAAGTCAACTGTATTAAAGACTGATATATTGGATTAATTATGCAGTCTCTGGTCGAACGTGAGACGGACTCAACCATATGGTTAATTAGAGGTTTTCGCTCGGGAGACATTCCTAGCAGTGAGGAGGTCGCATTAATTACTGTGAGTGGACCTTTGTTTTCAATAACATGAATGCACTTACGTTTTTATTAAATATATTTATGACATGGATTTTATTGATTTAATGAGCCGGTGGGGCCAAGAAGGGGGTTGCTCCCCTTCAGTAAGCCCCTATGTTATGTCTGCTGAAACCAGAATTTATTCATTAAATTTGAATGCATTGTTTTATGGTCATAGATTTGAGGACGGTCGTGGAACCGTCCTTATGCATGAGATGCTTGTTTTAATATACGGGGGGAGTCATATAATAATGACTTTTCGTATTTGCTGGTTTTCATCACCATGAAGGGTCGTTATATACATATTTTATCATTGCTAGCTAGCCATACGGGTCCCTCAATTTAGAAGTGAAGGGGGCAATAGTAGACTTATTTGTCTCCGACCCTAGCCTGAGAGGCTCATTGTCATGGTGGAATCTCTCTGCCATGAAGGGTCGTTCATTACTTATTAGCGTCCGGAAGGCTCCGACCCTAGTTTGGGAGACTCTCTGACATGGTGAAACCTCTTCCCCTATTTTATCCTTCTCAACTCAGGGTCCATGTCCTCTTTATCCTTCTTTACAGCAAGCTCTTCTCTGCGAACGGATGACTCCGCTCCAGTCTCATCTCCCGACATGTTGAGGAAGACTTCAGACGAAATTGGCTCATCCAATGCGTACATAGAGGGCAAGACATACACCATATTGCAATAAGTGCTTGCCCCTGGAGTGGGTATCACAGCTTCGGTCGTCACGTAAACCTGAGCAGATTCAGATTGGTCTGAGATCATCTCACCATGCTCGTTTTCCACGTAAAGCACGTTGCACGGCAAACTTTCTTCCATGCCCCCGGTTTCTTCTTCATCTTCCTCCATATCATCTTTTATGACTCGAGGAGTATCGACTTCTGATTCTTCTTCTACGCGGGCAAATGCTTCAGCCATCTGCTTTACCAAAGAAACCTCTGGAACAGGTTTCTGTTGCTCAACCTCAATTATAGGTTCAGCCTTATCTGTTTCTCGAGACTCCTGATCCTGACGCTGAACTGCTTTTGGTCTCCATTCGAACTTTGTTTTCGACGTTTCCTTCAAGTCTTTGTTCTTAGGACCTTCTGATATCCTAACCCTTTTTGCCAGAGACGTCTCAGGTGTCTTAGTACAGGTGGAAGTAGGTATCTCAACCACCCCCTTTTGACCTACCCGCGACCAGACTGATTCTCGCGTATGTTGACTTTTGTCGGTGCCTACCCTTGACCATACAGACTTTCGTTCGCCGCTATTCTCTTCTCGCGAGACCCTCTTTTGTCCGCTATGCTTGGTGGTAGAAGTCTCAGAGGTCTCGCGAACGTTCCTGATAGGACAAAAAGGTCTAGCTGACAATAAATCCAGCTTCCGCCTTAACTGTTCCGGAGTCTCCCTGATTTGATCTGGGCTGACTAGACCCTTATCCAAAGCCTCCAAAAGCCTCTTGGTTCTACCATATCTTCGCTGCACGTTCCTAGTCTGAGTAGGCGTAGCTTCTACCACCTTTCCTTTTTCTCTGACCATCCAGACGTTGTCTTTGAGGATATTCCGGGAAGCTGGTGGTATGTAAGGTTTAGTTACTACGTCCTGCGGGTAGACCACTGGCTTCTTCTGCTCCATTCTCGCCTGGCGTAACCGCAGGTAGAGGTTGGAATCCCTCTGACTAGGACTTGCTGATCTTCTCATCTGCTTTGGACTGTGTGGTTGATACGCTTCAGGGGGTGTAGTAACAGTACTCTTCTGCTCCTGTTGTGGCTCTTTAGCAATGCCACATTCAGTTTTGCACCTATCACACAACATGACTACTGATGCCCCTGCTCTTGATTCTTTCCGCTTGACCACTTCTGTTTCTCCATCGACATTGTTCAGGTCAAGCGTCAGTTTTCTGCTACCCCGAGCCAAATCGACCACAGCCACATCTGCTACCGCTGGATCACAAAAGGTGATTGACCCCTCATTGATCCACTGTTGTATCTGATCTTTGAGCTGCATGCACTGAGAAGTCTTGTGAGTCCACAAGTTATGAAACTTACAATAGATCTTACCAGCTATGGCTTCTTCTGGGGGGTAAACTCCCCATGGGATGGCCACCTCGTTGGCCATAATCAGCTTGTTCAGGATAACATGAGCCCTACTGGCGTCGTAAGTGTACTCTTTGAACTTTGGTCTTGCTGGTAGCGGCTTCTCCTTCTTTCCCTCATATGGCACTAGGTCAACCATATTGATTGTGGGGAAAGGATCAATGTCCACCCAAGCCGCAGTCTTTTCTTCATTCGCTCCGAGCTTTCCCTCGTTGATCCAAGTCTGGATGGTGTCTTTCAAGCGAATGCACTCTGATGTGTTATGGTTCCAGAGATTATGGAACCGGCAGTACTTCTTTCCTTTGAGCTGTTCCTGTGTAGGGGGAGGTCCAAAGTCATTCCTTACCTTCCCCAATGCCGTCAAATCCTCCAAAATTTCCGGTGCCTTGTGTGCATTATATGTATAGGACTCGTACTCCGGCTTGGCAAACGCGGCGAACGAAATCTTTACTGGCTCCTTAGACATTTTCAACACCTGGGACTTGATGGGCTGTCTGCCTGCTAACTCAACTGCTGCGACTTCTTCCTCATAGCCCATCATGTATGGGTCTGCATAAGGCATATCTTGTGGGGCCGAATAGTAGGGATCCATATGGGAATATATTGCCCCCACAGTCTTGTGCCTTGCTGGAGGCATTCTGGGCCTCAGCGTTCCTGGGATGAGAGCCAAGTTGTTCCTGGAATTGTTAGCGTCGTCGTCCAGCTCATTCAGGAAGTACTGGTAACTGCCAACCCTGTTCATTAGGTCAGCCATGCTAGAGAACACTCCATCGTGGTGTTTTGCTCTCTGCCTCTTTTCCAACCCTCGAATTGCAATTTTGATCAAGTCAGGCTCCGGGATTGGAGTTTTGCACTTGGCCTGCTGAATCTTGAACCTCTTGAGGAACTCTACAGATGACTCCATAGGTTGCTGATACATAGCTGTCAAAGAAGACAAGTCAACCTCTGGTTCCACGGTTCCAAATGTGGTTCGAAACATGGTTTCCATCACGTTCCAGTCAGGGACCGATCTTGGTATCAGCTTGGTGTACCATGTCAATGCTGACCCTGACAATGAGGCCCCAAACGTGCGTAACTTAAAAACAGTGTCCGCACCATATGGTCCGCACTCGCCTGTGAATCTTGCGATGTGGGTGGCTGCGTCTTCAGATCCTTCTCCTGAGAACGAAGTGAATCTTATCTGTCGATAATGTTCTGGCCATGGGCTCTCAGCCACCCATTCTGGATACGGATGTGCGTATGAAGTGTTCACAGCAACGACGGGAGTTGCCCTTATTGCCTCCTGTATCATATTCTGGACCGCATCCCAGTCCAGCTGAGGTCTCCTTTGATTCGGTGTTGGCGAACGACGTGGTTGCTGCCTTGGAGCCCTCTGTCGTCCTCTAGCCCCTCCAGGGTTCTGATTATTGTGCACCGCTAATTGTTCATCACCCAAACGAAGTGGGCCAAATCCCTCTCGGTGCACGGTTCTTCTATCCACCTGGTGATCGACCTCTTCTAGCAACTCTTCTTCTAGAGGCTGTTGGCGGATAAGTTGTTCAGTTCTCATGGCATTTAAAGCCTCCATGAACATATCCATCCTCTTATTCAGCGCTTGCTGATTCTCGTTCATCTTAGTTGCTAGGTCAGTATATCTCAGGTCTTGAATCTCGGCCTTTTTGTCCTGCTGCCGGGCTCGATCGCGGACCTCCTGGAAACCTTTAGTCAGGTTATCCAATGATGAGCTCAATGCTCCAACGTGCTCAATAAGGCTCTGTGACTGACCTTCGTTAGCCATGGCACCAAACTTGCTAATGGCTTGTTCTGTAGATAGTTTCCTACAGTGAGCCGAGTTATGTGGCCTTGCAGTTATGTGTTCTGGTTTGGAACACGAAGGATATTCCTTTCGATATTCGCTGAAGCCCGTAATCTTGACACTGTCCCACTGGGCGTGCCAGATGTTTGGTCTAGAATTTGCAGTCCTTCAAACAACCGGCTTGTAAGTTTGTGCTAGGCGTGCCAGTACCTTTGGGTTAGGTACAACCTTGAAGCTGGATGCTGTCTGCTTCCCTCTTCTGACTTCTTCTCACAGCGACCGTGACAGACGCCGATCTTCTTCCTCTGTGCTGGGTTCTCTTCTCAGACCTACAAGGGAAAAGTCCCTCTAGGATTTTTCTCCACCCCTTGTGGATGGCCGAATCTTACTTAGTATGCAAGAATACTAAGCAGCGGGTATCAAGATATGCAGGATATGGACTGGCGAACGGGTTCTCCAGAACTGTTTGTGGGAGTAAGCACTGCTCAACGGATCGAACAGGGGAATAGAGAGATTTCAACGGATTGAAACCTGTCAGACTTAACGGATTAAGTCTCTTGTGCAGCTTGACGGATCAGGCTACGGTTGCTGACGGATCAGGCTTGGTTGCTCCGGAGAGGCTTTGAAGACTTTCGCGTGGCGAAGTTGTTGTCTGTTTGTTGATAGCTGTCCTCTTTTTCTTCTCTTGCACCTCAACCCTTTATATAGTGAATACTAGGGTAGATGTTTCCTTGCGAATCAAGGTATGGCCTCAAATAATCCTTCTTGTAGTGCAAGACTAACTCTTAAAGCCCAATCGTGTAAGCCCAACACTATTCTGGTGGTAACTTACCCTCCTGCAACCACGTGTCTAATTTCTTATAATACTCTCGCGAACGCTTTTCCAACCGCGAACGTATTCTGTTAACACACGCCCCGCTTCGCGAGCGCGTTTCCCCCTGTGAACAAATTATCCCCTTTCGCGAGCGTACTTTGTTACTGTGCTCCTTGCGAGCGCTTTTGACTTTCCAAGCGTCCTCTGACCTTCTTGACCGCAGGCATCGGTCCACTTGCCTTTCTATAAATGGGCTTTTTACTTCTGGATCCAACAGTACCAACTTATAGTTCTCTCTTAATATATATATATATATATATATATATTATGATATTTCTTAACTTTTTCTATTTATTTTTTTGAGATACTAACATCACTGATTTAAAGGTGTACCTATTTCTCAACATTTTTAAAAATTCCTCTCTAACTTCTTCAATAATATAAGCCGAAGAAAAAACTAAATCCCAAAACCTTCATACAAGACGAAATCATCGATGTGTTTTTCCTATAATTTCATATTTCTCTCTTTTTGTTTATTTTTCATTTTAAAAGAACAAACGATATATTAGAAAGATATATGATCAAACTAACATATATTTTTTTTCTTTTTGAAACTCGCTTTCAAATCTACTGAGACGTGCATCCAAATTGAAAACTCGTGATTCCAAATCAAAAACTCATGCTTTAGTCGTGCTTCCAAATTCACCATTTACAAAAATACGCTTTCGGATGCTTCCGATTCAGACCATCTGCAGCGGTAGCTGCTCCCCTCTGCTCGTGCTCTCAAGTGAGAAAAGATTGCTCGTGCAAGAGCATTTTAGCTCGGTCAACGAGCAGTCCTCGCTGCAGGGCCCGTCTCCCTCCTCTCTGCTCGTGCTACAGTTAAACACCGCTGCATATGCTCTCAAAAACGCGAAAGTGTGAAAAGTGTGCTTCCATGCATCCTTGGCAGTAACTACTAACTACATTACCCAGAAGATTTATTTATTTTTTAAACCGCATTTGGTTTTTCCATGTTTTATTTGTTGGCGGATCTTTTTTCTTGTTTGGGTCAGTCCTTTCTGGCAGCTTTTCATGTCTCTCAAGGGTCACCAACCAGGAGGAGAGGGGAGACCTACCAAAATGTGGTCCCCACCCACCAGCCTCCGTTCACGCACTGATCCGCGCCGTCTGTTCTCACGCCCACTAGCACTCAATCTCCACCGTCCGCTTTTATAAAATGAAAAGAGCGACTAATTATGAGACACGCAAGTGTTCCCTTCCACCACCACTTTACAGCTTTTTCCTCTGCCGTGGACGCGCGTCACCCTCCTATTCGGCCTCCCCTCATGTCCAACTTTACGGAGAGAAACTCAATAATTGAAAAAAAACCTGGCAACGTCCCATTCCGTGGGCCCCCAATCTTTCCCAACCGACTTACCAGTTGAAAATCGCTAAATGACGAAAAACACCCTGTCCATTGCTCATTCGTACGACGAATTATGGAATGGTAACAAGAAAAAGGTGTTTGAAATAGCTTATAAAAATTTGAGCTATTATAGAGTCAAATCTCAAACAATCAAATGTGAAGCGCAAACGTCACTCCAATTCACCGATGGATTTTGAAGTTGAACTCGTACCATTTTAGTAAGGCGAAGCAAGCAAGAACAATCAACACGTTGAACGTCATCGTCGTAAATCACAAAAGCTTATCATTTCCAAACAAATAACAACACACCAAAATATTAAAATTTAACAAACAAAAAATAATAGTAATAACCCACTTGACATGATGAGAGAGATTTTTGGGTTTCTTTCAAGCCGATTGAAGCCAACTGATCTCTCGCTCTAAAAGGATCGTCCGGTGATCTCCGAGCATTAATTCCTCTCTGTTTTTTTATAGAGGAACTTGTAGGATTTTGATGCATGTTTTTTTTCATTTCTACAAATGTTTAATAAATATGAAATCAAACCCTGACGATCTTGGCGGCCTTGACCACGGGGTTTTCTCTGGCTATGGCCTCGCGACCGGCGGCCTTGTAGTCGTAGCTACACACGTGCCGATCCGAATACCGGTGCTCTGAGCAGAACAGCTCCCCGCATCGGCACCGGAATCCGGTCAACCCCACCTTTCTCCGGCATCCGGAGCACCGGTTGACCACGCGCCTCATCGATGACTCCTCCGATCGCGTGGTCTCCACCGACGTGGCCGCTTTACGGATGGTTTCGGAGGGGGGAGCGTCGAAGCGAAACGAGCTGGATCTCGGGACCTTCTCGCCGGAGAACTTGAAAACCGCGGTGGTCGTTGACGATGTTGTTGCAGTGACGACGTTCGTAGGCGTGGAGGTGGTGGCGTTGAAGCACTTCTGGCACATGTTGTTGGTGGCGGGATTGCCTGTGACGCCGCAGTTGTTGACGCAGTGCGTTAGCGTATCTGGAACCTTGAACTCCGTCTCCTCCTTCTCTGTCCTTTGAGCCATTTCTTTAGAATATAGATTCCGACGAGCTCGAGATCGATGGATCTCTAGCTTTTTCTCTACGCTAATGTTTGTATCCGATTGAGGGAAGAGAGAGAAAGAGGAGGTTGAGGTTTGTGGTTGAATAAGTTAGACAGAGAGAGGGAGAAAGAAGGACGAGAGGTTTGGGTGGGCGAAGGAGGGAGACAACAGAACCTGGGGATATGAAGGAGAGAGTCTCTCAAAGGTCGGCAATATTGTGCGAGTTGCGATGGAAAATTATGGGCCTCACAGAAACGCGTATAAACCCTCTTTTTTGTTCTAGATTGGTTCTGACGTGGTAATCCGTCATTATTGACAAAAAAAGGTCGGCTTTATTTTTCTTTAAGCCCGCTCTATTTTACCACATGCAGAAACCGTAGGATGGATTTCATTGGTTGCGCCATCAAGTATAAACTACGAGCGGTGCCGCGGGTTTACAAACTTGCCGTGCAGGTCCGATCAGGCAGGAGCTCGTTTAGAATTTAGGACCAACCAATTTATTATTGAAAATTGAAAGTTTACTGATGAAATTTTATCGTGTTGATGTGATAATATTATAGTCATTTATTTTTGTTTTAATATTTGAGTTTGACTGGAACAAGTGTATGATATTGTCATATCAACTAGATGAAATTTCACCTGATGAACTGAAAATTCTTAAATTTACTACGTTTTCTACATTCAAACCGAAATGTATTCTAATAGAGATTCAAGATAAATTAAGAGATATTAAATTTACTCTCTATGTCATCCATTACCTCAATATGTTTCTCTTTGGATTGTAATGAATCATCCACTTGAGGTCAAGCATATCGACTATTACTTCTTTTTTCTCTAAAAAACTAATATGTCATAGAAGGGGATAGAGAAAAGAGTGAATCCTCCAATGATACGCACTCGTGGTGATGGTGACGGACAAGTTCTCCATTGAATAAACCCAGTCGAAGAGAAGGTTGCGGTGTGGCTTCAAGGTCCAATATGCGAGAATGCGAGATTGTCATGTTGGGGAACAGCAACGGGGGCTCTGCGCGCGGTCGCGTGGAGCTGGCAAACTGAAGGCAACACAGTCACCTAATGGTGTGAGAGCGAGACTGAAGGGCTCACATCGGATTAGAGGGATACCTGATGGTTTCGGTTGTTTGGATTTTGGAACCCCCACACCCTAATCCAATAATCATCTTGGATTATTGGACATTATCATTGAGTGAGAAAACAGTAGAAAAACAATATTATTAGACATTAAGATATGTAATTATGTTATGTATCTAGTAATCATTTCATTATGTAACTGTTGTGACTTGTGACAAAAAAATGAAATCGTCACTAACACAATTTTCTTTATTAGTTAATGCTTGTTATATATAATATATATACACTTTGTACATATTTCTCATATTATTTCAAAGAGAATTGAAATCCACACTCATTTTTTATTTTGAGTAATCATTCTCATAAGAATACAAAATTTAAGTCAAAAAGACAAAATTTAAGTTACTAATAATAAGTGAAAGTGAATTTCAATTTTCTATTTTAAATATCCTTCAAGATGTTCATTGTAACAAAACGGATTCAATGTATCATGATGCACTTAAATCGATCACATGCAAGTCCTCTTTATATTCGATAGTTTCGTCAAACCGGTGCACTTAAACCAACTTAAATGGATTGTTAGATTGTATTTATGAAATTATTTATTTTTTAAATAAAAACTAAGTATAATTATTAATGGTTGAGATTTTCTAATAAATATTTGTTTCACTTGCACCGCTGTGCATACAAGAATTTTTGTAGTTTCGTTACGCTGCGTTTGGATGAGAGTTTCCTAAATTTTTGAGAAATTCTGAAATGATGAGATTTAGATTTCCATCAATTAAAATTCTATTAATGGTAATTTTCATTGTTTGAATATGTCTATTTGAGATTTGAAGTGTATGATATATTAAGAAAGTTAAAATAAATATAAAATAAAATAAAATTGTGAAAGATCTTGTTTTGGAAATAAAACTTAAATCATAGAAGAAATTCAAAAATGACACATATTTTAAAGGAATTTCAATTGAGGAATTTAAACGCTGAATTCATTTGCTTTTAATTCCATCAAAATTCAAATTTTCTTATCTAATAATGTCAATTTAAGAAATTGGCATTTAAAAATTAGGGCTAATGACCATTTACACAAAAAAATAAAAGTCAAATTCAATTCCAATGAAAATAAGACTTTGAAACCTAATTGAATGAAAAATTACTTATTTGTGCCCAAACACACAAATATTTATTAAAACCATATTAAAATAATAATTTTGAAGACATTTTACCCTTGACTCTTACTAAAGAGATAAGACTTTGTTGGAGCACCGTAGGTCACCGGTCGCCGGAATCTGATCACCGATCGTCGGACTCCAGTGATCAGATTTCTTCGGTCGCCGGATTTCGGTCTCCGATAAATCGGTTACTGACACCCGGTAACTCGAATAATCTTTTTACTGACCCTAGTAACTCAGTTCCAAACCCCCAATAATCATCAATAACTCAGTTACTGACACCTAGTTATTCATATATTCTAATTACTGACCTTCAGTAACTGAGTTCCTAGCCCTCAATAACCATCGACAACTTGGTTACTGACACCCAGTAACTCAGATATTCCAATTACTAACACCTAGTAACTCAGACATACCAATTCCTAACACCGAGTAACTCAAATATATCAATTACTAACTCCTAGTAACATCTATTAATTGTAATTTTCATTGTTTCAATATGTCTATTTGAGATTTGAAGTGTATGATATATTAAGAAAGTTAAAAAAAAATATAAAAAATAAAATTGTAAAAGATCTTGTTTTAGAAATAAAACTTGAATCATAGAAGAAATTTAAAAATGACACATATATTGATGGAATTAAAGTGAGAAATTTAAACGCTCAAATTCTTCACTTTCAATTCCATCAAAATTTAAAATTTTATATCTAATAATATCAAAAGAAGAATTTAACATTTAAAAATTATGAAATCCTTACTTTCCATTAAATTGTTTCATAAACATATTTGGTGACATATTTATATTTGATGTAAAAGGCTAATGCCATTTCTCAACTTTAAACATGGCAATTGATTGATAAGAAACACTGCTTGTCATTGTTACGAGTGCCATAAAGCTGCTAGCCTGCCATACAATGTATAGTAATAATTTATGAATTTACCGAAACGTTATCACACATAAAGAACGCTTTAAAAGCAATTTGTCATTTCAATTTCCCTTTAATTACCCTAACTTCAAATAAAAGCTGCCCCAAGGATAGCTTGGCCAATTGTGTATGGCATAATTTTCTATTAATTGTCACAAAAAGTATGCAGTGTATAAGATTTTTTGTTATTTTTTTGGTCAGATAATTCAATGTATAATATTTTTTATGCGATTAGAAATAAAATAAAATAAAATATGAAAGAAAAAAATAAATAAATTATTTCTGATTTCATTTTCTCCCCAACTTTTGAAAGTAACAACCACGAGAGGAGTTCAGGACCAGATGATGTAAGTAATTTTGTTTCTTATGGTCATCATGAAATTAAAAGGATTCTAGTTACACTTTGTTGAATATATTTTTATGATTTTTTTTAATTTATTCACTATTTTGTCCTCATACAAAACAACAAAAGAGACAAAAATAATAAATCTAACTTTAGATTTTTTGTCTAATATCAAGTTTGAGTTATTTAGTATCCTTTAATATAATTTTTAAATAAACATACTGTAATCTCAACATTTCTAATTACATTTCTGCTGTTGAAAATAAATGTTCATGAGTTGGGTATTCTAGGATTAATGACATATATTGTTTATAAATCCAAAGCAATTATCCAAAGATTATTTGAACCAAAGACCAAAACTAACCCAGCATATGTGATTAATAATTGCAGCGGCTAACAAACCCTAATTTTGTTAGTCCTCGATATGTTGATTTTTGTAGGTACGGAAGGTCAGATTTAGGGAAGATGTATGATTTCGTTGACAGGATAAAGGGAAACTCCAACACAGTTCAGACAGAACATATTTAGATGATTTGGAAGAACCTTAATTTTTTTCCAGAAAATTAGATGCATCATATTGATTTTTTTGTTGTTGTTTTTAAAGGGTAAAATAGTGATTAAATTTTTCCAAAAAATCATAGAGGTGAACACAACAATTATGAAGATGGAACTAGAACTCCAAATTAATCAGCAAATTAGGAAAGAATTTGGTAGAGAAGCATCCACTCAGAAGCTGATATTATTTTTCGATTGGTGCAAATATTATATTTTCTTAATTGATGTTGCATTGTGGAAAGGGCAAAATGGGAACTGGGTGAGAGACAAGAGCAATTTCTCGCGTCCCGACCCAGCAAGCCGCCTTATCTGACCGCTTTCGCTTTCGCTTTCTTTCGTCCGTCCGACGCCACACGCGCGCGTGTGCTTCTCGGTTTCCATACGCGCCAATTCCAGACCGACCTAAATTGATACATAATTTTATTTTCACCTGTTTTCTCTGGTTTACGTTTACGAAAGCCATGCATTGAATTCCGTTTTTAGAGCTTACTATTATATTTCTGGTACGATTCCATCTCTATAGAAGAATGCTACAAATATGTTGATATTATATTTAGAAGGTTACATTGGATGGTCGATATAGTAAATTATTATTAATAATAATATTATGAATGTTGGAGTTATGTTTTCTTTATAATTTCAATGAAAAGTCAAATTTGATTTCTTATAGTTACAGGTTACAAAAAACTCATATCCTATGAACGGATGGATATTTGTTTTTTTGTTTTTGTTTGAAAATATCTTGTAAACAATATTGGCAGGTGGTCATGTGAAGAAGAAGACAATGCAATATGTTCCTACGTGGAGTTTCTCGAATTTTCCGACTTGGTTTATGGTAGTACAAAAGAAAACGATGAGACATAGACTGAGTGCTTGAGTGAGATGGAAAGATATACAAGTTCTATTTTGTTAAAAGTCATAACATAATCTAATGGAGTTGGTCTAATGGAACATGCTAGACTTAAGATGAGATGGACTCATTCATGTGGTGTGGTGGCTCAGCACACAATTATCATAATTTAATAATAATAATATCATGAATGTTCAAGTTCTATTTGTCGAGATGATAAATTATTAATAATAATATCATAAATGTTCGAGTTATGTTTTTATATAATCTTAATGAAAAGTTAGATTTGATTTCTTATAGTTACCGTTTATAAAAAAGACTCGTATCTTATGAACGGATGGATATTTGTTTTTTTGTTTTTGTTTGAAAATATCTTGTAAACAATATTGGCAGATGGTCATGTGAAGAAGACAACGCAATATGTTCATACGTGGAGTTTCTCGAATTTTCCGACTTGGTGAATTAATATATTTGTTACATATTAATTCATTAAATCATCATTTTCTTTCATTTTTTTACATTTAGTTCAAATCATTAACAAAATTTTAACTTATTAATAGTTTTTTTATTAAACATATATATATATATAATAAGCTTGACCCCACCCTTATAAAAAAGTCTCGCCCATTGCCGAGCCCGTAACAGTTATGATAGGCCCGGCCCGGCCATTGCCGACCCCTACTTTTACCTTTGTTCTCATTTTTTCGGGATCAAGGTGACGGTGTCCAAAGGATGAGAAAACGACTTCGTACACGAGAAAGTCAAACACGGTTATACGGACGGCTGAGATGAGAAGTCACTGGTGTTCCTGCAAGTGGGGGCAAAAGCGTCGGTCACGGATGACCCATGCCCTCACCCTCCAAATATGGGGCTGGCGCGTGGGTGACACGACCCTCATCTTCCCGAACTCGTATGATTAATCGATCCTGTGCATATTTTTGTGTTTTATTGAACAGGCATGTGTGAGAAATTCAACTTCAGGTCTTCAACTTATGACGTCTCTGAGACGTCATAACCTCAATTGGAATTTAATCTATGTTTAAATGCCTCATAGTTTAGCTTACACCCAAACTGGATGCAGTCAGAAATAGAATGTCCAAACTCGTATTTGCAATGGCAAAGAAGCCGGTAATGTATGACCTGGGAGTTGGTTCGTTAGAATAGCCTATATCAGTTGTGCCCTGTGGGAACTTGACTAAACTGAGACACATAACAATGGGAAGCTGTTACTATCAGAAGCAAAGGGGCAAGGTGCTTATTAGATCAAAACATAACCATCAAACTTATCAAGCAAGCAAACTATCCGTAACATAGCCAAGACGAGAGCCTCACAGCCGCTTAAAGCAGGGATTATAACACATTGTTCCTGTCATTATGAGACATGCACGAACCAGCTTCCGATCATCTATAACACAGAATAACAACAGTAACTTACGAGAAGCAGAGGTCATATGGATGGAAATCAAAGCATGTGTGCAATAATACATCATAGAGGAAAGCTCCGTCAGAGGCTGCTTGTTCATATTTTATCCAGCTTTTCAGCCTTGACAACAGGGTTTGCTTTTGCTATAGCATCCTGCCCAGCAGCTCGATAGTCATACTGGCAGTCGTGTTTATCAGAGTAGCGATGAGCTGCACAGAATAGGTGTCCACATCGGCAATTGAACCCAGTCAGACCAACACGTTTCCTGCAAGTGTTGCACCGGGTGGGAGTCTCTTTCACCTTCTCCCCATTGTTTGGAGGCGGAGTACTGGATGCCCCTGTTGAGATAAGAGGCAAATCTGGTGAACCAGCTATGACATCTAAAGTCACAGCAGGCTTCTTTCCCCAGTTATTGGGAGTGGCATTCACAGCACTTTCAATGGACACTGCAGCGACTTTGGCCTGTTCTTGCTTCAGTACCAAGTCCTTGTGGCATTTGGAACACAAGTTCATGGTTGCTGCACTTCCAAAGAATCCGCAGTTATTGGCACAAAGTTTGGGAGCTTCTGGAGGTGCTTGGCATCCTGTCTCGTTGTGCTCCATCCTCTTGAAATATTCCTGCAACAGAATCCTCTCAGTTTTGCAATAATGCCGAAGGCAGAAACGAATAACTAAAACTAATACAAACGAGCAATCCAACATGTAGCACAGTAACCGCATGCTTTAAAAAAGAGCAAGAAATAGCATCATATCTCAAGAGAAAATGACTTTTTAACTACAACTGTGACAGTGCCATAACAATTAGCTATTCAGCTTCCCTCAACTCAATTCAGCCTTTCATCAAGGAGATATAGAAAATATACAACTAAGATGCATTATAAGTGTTCGTGGAAAGAGGCAGAATGGTGAGAGAATTTATGGCCAAACGAGAATGGAAGGAACAGTAATCAACAACCAAACCACGACTACCTAAAATTTCAAATATCCATAACTCGACGTTCCTCAAATCACTCGATATCAAAACAAACATCATACTACATAACACGTTTTGACGGATACGAGAAGGAAAACGGCCATACTCTTATACAAGCATATAATTAGGGGCAATCATATCCAACACCAATAACTCATCAAACACAAGTATAATGTCTTCAAGTCAGGTATATAATTAGGGGCAATCATATCCACCACCAATAACTCAACAAACAAAAGTATTGTCTTCAAGTCAGGTAGCAAATAACTGAACAGTACAATATTGTAGCCAATATCCTTCATATTGAAGATGATATAATTTGTAAAGTTGGAGGTTTAGCGCTTAAGAGTAAACACGCAGCCTCATTAAACAAGATTAAATAGGGATGATTCCCTAGAATAGAAAAGAAAAACCAGCACTCTGCTATTTTTGGAAAGTAACATCATATATAATAGTAAACACTAGCTCCACTGAATGCCTAGGCTGCACATCTTAAGAACTATAAAGCAGCTTAAGCCTATTCATGAGTATTTGCATGCAACAAGCATCGCTAAACAGTAAAGCTTCCAGCTGGAGTTGACGGTCAGTATACAAATAAAATAAATATACACCAACTGTGTTCTTATATATATTATAAATACAATCAGTAAAACAATGAAAAAGATTCAAGCACATACATTTAGTTCAACATTGGAGAAGATAACTCGATTTCAGTATACACCAGTTAAGGGATTGGAGTATACACCAAGTTAATAGAAAATTCTCCAGCCATATAATTTACAATACCTGCCTAAAAAAGGAGAATCAAACATCAGAAGAAAATATAAGTGCATAATAGAATACAATCATCAACTCAAAATACCAAAAAAGTAAGATGACTTTAACCTATACTTCAACCATCTGCCATGCTGCTGACATGACCGTAACTGCAGACTTGACTCAGCTCAGTTAAACTCATCTCAGAATAGGTATTAACTTGGCTCACTAACATTGTGCCACTCTGGTATGATTTAAGTTTTTAGATTAAAGTTTGTTTTGCAAAGGAGATGGAAATATAGAAGTCTGTGAGCAACGAGGGATAAGGTGGGGAGAAATGGAGGACAATGAATGAGGAAGGCGAAAGGGAGGAAGAATAAGAACACATGAAAGAGAATCAGAAAAACAAATAGGTTCTGAGTTTTTTTTTCATGTCTCACTTCTACTGCTAAATGTTTTTTCTCCATGTCTAAATATGACAACTAAGGAAATAATGGCCTTACATAGTCAGGGTTGGTTTCCTGGATTCAGATAATATTAAACCGCAAAGACCAACAATCACAAAACACCTATCCGCAAATTTTCAGGCTTATTAAAAAAGAAATGGTTTCCCTAAGAACTCATGTACAATCGCCTCATAGGTGGTTGGACAAACCAATAAAACAAATAAAACAACATCTCAATACAATAACTGACGTTACACTAAAATGGTTTCTTTATCATAACATTAGGGATAACCCCATTGCAGAGCAAAGGTTTGATACTTGCAGTCTTCCCATATTGCCTGGGAGAGATTCTCTTAAATATAATATAAGAGATAAACTTTTTTGATTGCCTATACAACTAAACCTCTAGATCTAGCTCAATAGTGATGCAAGTACACAAGGATTAACAGAAATTTTTCCTCTGCCATGGAATATTCAACATCAGAAGAAAACACAAGGATAAAACCTGAAGACATAACTAGTGAAAATTCAAAATCAGGGTTGCATCCCTTCTATACTGGATATAACTCAGCAATGACACATATATCAATAGTTTAACAAACAATTCCAATTCAGGTTGGCTATAAATCAGTATAGATAAATTCTCATCAACAAACTAGCACATAATTATCAAGTCTTGCTAATCATCATCATCACCATGGCTAATGAAACAGATCAAAATAGCTGAAAAACTCATCAAAGTTGTAAGCTTCAACAACACTCTAAATCATTATCAAAAAAAACTACGTATCACTAAACTGCATCAAGTATTATACTTATTATGATCATCATCTTGAACCAAACAAGTTACATGAAAAGAAGCAAAACCCAGAAGAAGAATACCAATCTAGGACTCACCTGCTAAGACCAAGCTCTCCAAAGCTGAAAATCGCTCCCCTTTAAAAGAGCAAACGGAATAAATATATAATTGAGAGAGAGAGAACAGGAAATGGAAAAAGGTGTCAGAGAGAAGTCGGAGCCAGAAATTGCAGCTGTGTATTTATACGGAGGAGGTGACTGGACGAGTATTATCGTTTGTAGTTTCTAATCCATTCCAGTCTGGTGGAATTGGTTGTAGCGGATCCTGTCTGGAATTACAGGTGTGCGGTTTTGTGTCAGCTTTTTAGTTTTATTTTTACGTGCGTTTGTGGGGGTGTAAAATGATGAAACCTGAAAGGCATGGGAGTCCTGGATTTGGTAAAAACCGATCTGACGCGAGCAAAGCTGTAAACGAAGTACCAGGCCATATTACGCAAGAACCAGAAGCGAATGAACCTTAGACACGACACAACATTATCGTTTAACAACGAAATTCACTTTCTTTTCTTTTTTCTTTTTCTTTGGTAAATAGAAGTTAATTTTATTACTACGAACAACAGACGGTACTCATGACCACGGTTAATAGTACTTGTATTAAGATATCCTCCAACAAAATCCGGAACCCTATTAATAATAAAAAAAAGAAAATACTTGAGTTCATCTCAGGATCTCTATTTTATTTACATATATTTTTTAATATAAATTATAATTTTAATTGTTTAAAAGTTGAATTAACCAATAAAGTCTTGTAGAATATGTGCTTAGAGAATGAATGAAATCAATCTTCTTATTATGAATAGGGAGGAGCTCTTTATATAAAGACTCACTCTAAGTACAATGGGTCAATCCTACATGGATTGGGTTAAGTCCATAATGTAAACCTATTACATGGATTGGGCGTGCTTTGTATCGGTTCACTGATCTATCTGTATTGTGTTTTACAATAAACGCCCAACAACAACCTACAACCTTCTTGTCATGTGGTGGAGGCACAAGTTCCCATGTATCATTCTTCTATAACGCCTCTATCTCTTCCTCTATTGCTTTCCTCCACCTTGGATCTCCCAATGCATCTTGCTCTTTGTTAGGTACTGATACAACATATATTTGATTCACATATGATGCATATGACTTAGATAATCTTTTAGTAGACATATAATTAGCTAATGTGTAGTTTGATTTAACTTGAAGAGTGAGTTCATATCTTTTGGGTGCTTGACCTCGAGTAGATCTATTTGGTAATACATATTGAACACCATTAGACTCACTACTACTAGTACAAGTGAGGGATATACCTCAAATGAGTGATCTTCAGTACTAGTAAGCTCTAGGTCAGGGATAGGAGCGACGAAGGCAAGAGGGGCAGTTATGTCTTCAAATGCATTCTCATTGCTTAAAATCGGTGCTTCTGAGTCTTGATGAACCACTAGATCAACCGGTGCTTCAGTTTCTAGATGAATTGGTGCTTCTGTTTCTGCATTAGTCTCTACTTCTGGATTTGATGAGGTAATAATCTCAATTGGACCTATTGTTGTATCTCTTGCCCGTGTAACTTCTCCTCCTTCATATTCCTCTCCCTCACCATGATACAACTATTCGAAATATGAATGCTCCCCCTGAAGAGCATTATCAGATGAGGAGAAATAACTCATGTATTCAAAGAAAGTAACATTCATATTGACATAATATTTTCTAGTGGGTGGATGGTAACACTTGTAGCCTTTCTGATGTTCTCCATAGCCAACAAACACACACTTAATCGCTCGGACTTCGAACTTAGACCTCTGGTTTTTAGGAACCATAAACAAAAGTAACACAACCAAAGACACGGGCAGAAAGATTATAAAATGAAGAAATGAGAACATGAGATGCGAGGACCTCAAAAAGATTTTTTTCTTGAAGAAAATAGATGGAAGATGGTTGATAAGATGAGCGGAAGCATGTACTGCATCACCCTAAAGATATTTAGGCATATGAGCACTAAAAAGAATGACATGAGTCATATCTAGGAGATGACAGTTTTTCCTTTCAGACACCCCATTTTGCTATGGTGTTTGTGGACAAATAGTTTGGTGAACAATCTCATGTGTTTGGAAAAACTGTTTGAAATAATGATTAACATACTCCCCCCATTGTCTAAACGAAGAACTTTAATGGTGCAATTGTATTGTGTTTGAACAAGAGTACGAAAAGCTGGAAATACTTCTTCTTTGGTTTTCAAAAGAGCAATCGTTGACAATCTTGTGCAATCATCAACAAACAATACAAAATACTACATACGTGACATAGTAGACTCTCTAGAGAGTCCCCAAACATCTGAATGAATTACTTCAAAAGGAACACTATGCCTAGAGAAACTAGAAGAATAAGTAGCACGATGACTCATAGTTAGGACATATGTTTCATAACATATAGTAGACTTATTGATACCAATAAACAAAGAAGACATGAATTTTTTCATAATACTAAAGGATGGATGCCCTAAGCGGTGATGCCACAACCAAATTTTACTTAGCTGGATAGAGCTCCAGGTCAAAGTAGTGCAAGACTGTGCTCCAGGTTTCTCTCCTACATATGTCTGATCCAAGTGAAACAATCTGCCCCTCAAATACCCTCGACTGATATGCTCCATGGTAAGAAGATCCTGAAAAGTCACATACATGGGATAAAAAGTTACAGAGCATCGAGACTCGGTATTCAACTAGGGAACATAAATCAAGTGATAAGACAAGTCAGGTACATATAAAACATTATGTAGCTCTAAAATAGAAGTGACACAGACCGACTCTTACCCTAACACAGGAAAAACCTCACCATTAGCATCAGGCCCGAACCTGAGGTGAGGCCTAAGAGGAGGCCACCTCAAGACCAAACAATGAGGGCCCAATTGAGAGCCCAATTTTATTTATAGGATTACATAAAAAATCATAAACCCTTAATATTTTTTCTCGATTTTATTTATATTAGTTTGTCTCTTTCATTTTCATAGCAGATTGACAGTTTTTTAGGGCATCACATTAGGAGGCACCGTTTTTCAGGCTCGCCTCAGACACTGAAAATTTCAGGTCCGGGCCTGATTAGCATTAGTGACATATTACCTTGGAGGGGAAGATAACTTAATGAAATAAAATTTATCATAAGTCATATGATCAGTGGGACTAGAATCAATAATCCAAGTATCAGAACCAACAAAATTAGAGATTTTCAAAGACATACCGATCTCACCACTTCCACATAATTTTTTAGTCGCAGGAATATTACCGTTATTGAAGTTTTGCTTCACCACACATATGGAGTTATGCGAAAGTTCAACCCTCAAATCATTGTGGCCATCAAATTCACGAACAACATCCTCATTATCTCTACTATCATTTAAATCGATAAAAACAAAACCTCATGACCTTTTTGCAACCCATATCCTCCTTATAGTTTCAAATTTGCTGAACTCAATTTTGAGCCCTTCCTCGAAAACCCAGGAACTCAAATTTCCAACGTACACACGAGTCATTTTTTTCTTCTCCTGGTCACAAATATGTGGGTCGGGTCAGACCAGACCGGGTCGGGTTAGACTGGGTCAGATCTGGACCGGGTCTGGTCTTTTGGGTGGGTCGGATCTGTTGGGCGGGTCAGCTTCCCGATCCGGGTTGAAATGATCGGAGGTGAGCGTTGGTTCGTCTGCTAGGCAGGTCGGCTCCTCGTGCGCCAGTTCATCTGTGCATAGACAGATCAGAGCTGAAACAAGGGTGTCCAGGCTCAGTTCAAGGCTGGAAAGGCGCGGCTGGACTCGGGGATGTGTGAGGTGCGACCGAAGACAGGCAGAGGAGACCGGAGACATGCAGAAGAGAGAAGGGTCGAGAGATAATAGGGCGGGTCGGATCTGCTGGGAAAAGAGCGGATCTCTGGTCGGATCTGCTGGGCGGGTTTGCTTGGGCACAAGAGCGGGTCTGAAAAATTGAC
This sequence comes from Comarum palustre, assembly GCA_951800085.1. Lineage (NCBI taxonomy): Eukaryota > Viridiplantae > Streptophyta > Magnoliopsida > Rosales > Rosaceae > Comarum > Comarum palustre. The sequence continues at coordinate 571,683 of OX637581.1, forward strand.
CACTGAAGAACTTGATCAAGAAATGGGCAGAGACGAAGTGGAAACAATTGGGTGAAGAAGATTGGAGGCACGACTGTTTAGGGCTGCTAAAGACGCAGCAGATGCGGCAACAGAAGAAGATTGGGTGCCCAAATCAAATTGATGAATCTGATGGAAGGAGAACACAAGCGCTGCTGAAGAGGACGACGCCGTGCAGAGGAAAAACCCTAACAATGATATTTCTTAGTAGTAGAAAAAGACAAAATCTTTTCGGATCTTTACTCTGATACCAAGTCAAATATAACAAGTGTGAAAGAATGAATTGACTGATATTTTATTCATCTAAGAGATTACAAGGAATACAATTAGTAAATACAACCCTATGATGTAATTATAATATTACATTTCTAATATGACTCACGCTGACAAAATGCATCAAAATAATAGACAGTTCTGATGAAAGTTAGCAATCTCATAATTAGCCGTTTATTTGTTTGATTAATTTGATTGAGCAAACGATTCTTGTTTATACATATTTTGTAAAGTTGATATTTATTGGTTAATTCAACTTTTAAACGGTTAATATTATAATTTACATTGAAAAACATATGCAAATATGAGACTTTGGACGAGTTCGTCCAAACAGGGTTGAACGCAAGTATTTTTTTTTAAAAACTCAGTGCAAGTCTATAATCAGCTTATTGAGGAGCAAACTTAACTCTGTGTCTTTTAAGGTAAAATCATCTTCTAACTCCTCATGGTACCAACAAAAATGAGGGTGGCAAGGCATTGTCTATTTTTGAAATACTGTGGTGAACCTTAGCCTGGATATTAACTAGGATCGCTATCTCTCATTTTTTGATCAAATGCACAATTTGATACTAAAGAGGAACCACCAGCCACAAACCACAACCTAGCTAGCAAAACTAGCGCTAGCTCTACATCTAGCTAAACCATCAATGTCATCAAGAACCACACTTTTAACAAAAGCAGGAGGAGTATCTAAAAAGAAAAGACCATGGGAACTCTCTAAACTATGCTTGGCTAAAGAGTCAGCAACCATATTCTTCTCTCGGTGCACATGCCTCACAGTCACAAGATCAAACTGCTGCAAAAGCCTTTTGCAATTCACAATGATAGTGCCAAGAGGATGAAGACCAATACTATCATTCTGCAACAAAGACACAAGGGTGGCAGAATCAGATTCCACCTCCAACTTTTTGAATTGAAGACGAATAGCCAACTGCAAGCCATAGAACAGACCCCAAGCTTCTGCTTGCAGGACAGCCCCAACTCCAATGTTAGCCATAAAACCACCCTGCCAGACCCCACAATGATCCCTGATAATACCTCCAGCACCAATACAACCATGTCTATTCCTGGAGCCATCCACATTCAGCTTCACAGTACCCAAACCCGGTTTAGACCAAGACAGCATTTCAAGACGCTTACCAGCATGCATTCTATGTTTACTAGTAGACCTATCCCAATCAGCAGCATAATCCATGACAATATCAGCAACATTATGAGGATAAATAAAGGCTTCCTCAAAGGCACTCTTGCACCTCCACTTCCAAATAAACCAACAACAGAAGACAAAAAAGATCCTCCATTCAAGATTATTAGCAAAACAGGCAGACTGACTAAGGTTTGCAAACAGCCAGCCATTCCAATCCAAAGTAAAAGATGCAGCCATAGTAGAAGGCAGCTTAAAGGAGTTCCAAACATAACTAGCTCTAGGACAATCTCTGAAAAGGTGAAGCATGGATTCAGGAGCTTCAGGACAGAAATTACAGCAAGGGGAGTCAGCCATTTTCCGATGAGCCCTTTGCACATTAGTCATCAACTTACCAGCAACAAAAGTCCAGAGAAAAATTTTCAGCTTAGGAGGAATGTTTAAGGACCAGTTCTTCAACCACACATATCTTTCCTCATCCTGACCATCCCCAGTCAACAAAAACGCAGACTTCACCGAAAACACCCCACTAGAAGAACTTCCCCAAATCAAAGAGTCAGGCAAGTCATCAGTAGAAAAAGGGATAGCACAAATAATATCAACAACTTCCAGAGGCAGAAGACAAAGCAGCAACTCCCTGTTCCAAACCTGACAGTCCCAAAAATCCTTGACAACAGCAGTGAGATCAACCAAGTCTTGATCTAAAGCCAAGTCCTTCAAGACACCACAAGAAACCCAGCTGTCAGACCAAAACTTAACCCTTTCACCATTCCCAATTTTCCACTGCAGCCCCTTTCTTAATAACTCAGCACCATGGAGGATGCTGGCCCAAGTACTAGAACAAGGGTTAGGCCGTTTATAGTCATCCAGCAGAAAATTGTGCTTCAAATACTTCCCCTGAAAAATCTTATTCCACAGGCCCTTGTCACTTTGAACAATCCTCCAGCCAACCTTAACTAACATGGCCTGATTCATGTCTTTAGACTTTTTAACACCAAGCCCCCCAAAACATTTGGGTCTGCACACAGAGTCCCAATTCACCACATGAACCTTCCTTGCTGCAGCAGTGTCTCCCCATAAGAAATCCCTGTTAATCTTATCCAACTTATCACAAACACTTGCAGGCAGCCTAGCAGTCTGCATAGCATAAATAGGAATTGAAGAAGTAACAGCATTTATCAGAGTAAGCCTCCCAGCCATATTCAGGGTCTTACTCTTCCAACTAGCAAGTCTGGCTTGGACTTTATCAATTAGAAAACCATAAGTCTTAGGGTTAACACGCTTATGAATTAGGGGCATCCCAAGGTAATTTCCTAAATCCTTAGACAGAGGAGAACCACAAATAGAACTAATTTCCCCAGCAACATCAGAATTAACATTCGAAGAACAGTAAATCAAAGACTTCTCAAAGCTAACAGATTGCCCTGAAATACTACAGAAAAAATCCATCACTGTCTTCATTATAAGGGCTTGCTGGGGACTAGCTTCAGCAAACAGAATCAAGTCATCAGCAAAAAACAGGTGGGAGACACAAGGACCAGCCCTAGAAGCTTTAACAGGCTTCCAATAACCAATGCTCACAGCAGACTGGATGAAATGGGACAACTTTTCCATACACAACACAAAAATATAAGGGGACAAAGGATCCCCTTGTCTGATGCCCCTAGTACCAGAAAAAGACTGAGAAAGTTCCCCATTAATTAGCACTTGATAAGAAACAGTAGTGACACAGCTCATAATAAGCTTAATAAGATGGCTAGGAAGTTTAAGTTCAGACAGCACCTCCTCAATGAAATTCCAACTCAATTTATCATAGGCTTTGGAGAGGTCTACTTTCCAAGCCATAATCCCTTTTTTACCCCTACTGATTTTACACTGGTGCATGATCTCTTGGGCAATCATAATATTATCAGCAATTTGCCTTCCAGGCACAAAACTAACTTGATTAGGACTAATCCAATTTTTGAGCAAAGGCCTGAGTCTATCCACAATAATCTTAGAAATAACCTTATAAATAGTACAGCACAAACTGATAGGCCTGAATAGATGTAAATGCTGAGGATTAGGAACTTTAGGGACAAGAGTAATAAGGGTATGATTTAGACCTGTAGGGATGCAGCTAGCAGCTAAAGCCTGGGACACCACCTCCAAAATTTCAGGGGCACATAAACTCCAATGCTGCTGAAAGAAAAGAGCAGGGAAACCATCCACACCAGGAGCCTTCAAACCACCAATTTTGAACAAAGAATCATGAATGTCCTTCTCAGTCACAGACCTACTCAAATCAGCCATGTCCTCAGGAGAAATCTCAGGAAATAAGGATGGAATAAAGTACTCAGAATCCGGGATAGCTTCAGCCTTAAAAAGATTGCTAAAGAACTCAACAGCAGCTAGGTGCATAGCCTTCAAGTCCTCACACCAACCACCATTAGCATCAAAAAGGCCATTAATTCTATTCCTTCTTCTTCTTCTTCTTCTTCTTCTTCTTATAACAGTAGTCAAATGAAAAAACTTAGTGTTCCTATCCCCCTCACACAGCCACTTATCCCTAGACTTTTGTTTCCAAAGCATAGCCTCAGCATCTCTAATTCTGCCATAGTCAGCAATAAGCTTCTTCTCAAGGTTTTGAAGAAAAGCATTTGGCCTCCTCCCCAAACTCTTCTGAATCCCACAGATTCTAGCATGCAAAATCCTTTTTTTCTTAAAGACATTTCCAAAAACATTCTTGTTCCAAGCATCCAAAGTCCCAGCAAGGGAACTGGTTTTAAGTAATAGATCTCCCTGCGTACTATTCCACTGATGAGACACCATATCAAGAAAATTATCATGATCAATCCACATAGCTTGGAATCGAAAAGGAGCATTTCTTCTTGGCCCTCTCAGACTAGGATGGAGCTTAATCAAAATAGGACAGTGATCAGAACGCATTCTGGCCAAATGGACCACAGAAGCATCAGCAAATAAAATCCTCCAGTCAGCATCACAGAAGGCCCTATCCAGCCTTTCCTTCACAAATCCATTAGACCATGTATACTCAGCCCCTTGGAAGCCCAAATCAACAAGGCCATTTCTACAAACCCAGTCCTGCATACCCCCAAATCTAAATTTTTTAGATCCACCAATCTTATCCACAAAAGAAAGAAGCTCATTAAAGTCTCCAACAATCAGCCAAGGCAATTTAATTCTCTGATAAATGCTGTCCAAATGGCTCCAAAGATTCCTCCTCAAGGTATTGCAAGGGCTAGCATACACACCAGTAAGTAACCAAGGACTAACACCCTGCCAAGAAACCTTAACAGAAATGGCCTGGAACTGAGAGTCAACAAGCTCTACAGCAACCACATCACTCTTCCACAACAGCCAGATACCACCAGCAAAACCAACTGCTTCCCTAATTCTAAAATCAGAGAAACCAAGACCAAGAAGGAATTTCTTAGCACATTGAAATTGAACTTTAGGTTCACAAATAATGAGAACATCAACTTTATTCATCTTCACCAAATCTTCAACAGAAGACCTAAAATCACTACTTCCAGCACCCCTAGCATTCCAGAAAACAATATTATCCATAAAGACATAAGAGGGGGAAGGAGAACCTCCTTGATTAAGCATGAACCATTTCATCCTCACCAGAGGAAGAAAGGTTGACATCTATTGGCAAAGCACTATTTCCAGCAAAAACTTGGTCAACAAAACAGGAAGAAGCCTTTTCCACACTTAAAGCACTCTTCTCCTGATCCATATGCTCCTCTGGAGGACAGTGACCAAAAAAACCACCAAAATCCCTAGAACCCGGCATCCCATCTATACTACCAAAGGAAACCTTCTTAGAGACTGCAGGCTTTAAACTCAACTGAGCAGCACCTTTATACCTTCTGTTCCCTTTGGCAGCAAACTTAGAAGAACCAGCAACAGCATTTGAAATGTCAGTCAAAGGAGCTGCAGAAGCAACTTTTGGCAGAATCCTACTGATTTTACTAGAATCCAGGTGCTTAGAACTAGGATCACTAGCCCTTGAAGAAGAAGAAACACCAACACCTGTATTCTGCATCTTTTTCTTCTTTTCCTGAAAACTAGTCCACAGCCCAAAAATAGGAGGCACATCCTTAGGTTTAACAGCAGCTCCATCATCTAGGCCATTAACACCAACCTCCTCAGTTTCCAAAACAGAAAACCTAGAACCCTTAGAAGAATTCTGACCACCACTTCCAACCTTAGCATTTTTCTTTTTATTCCTATAACTCATCAGCATCCAAGGACCCATATCCTCCTTAGACACAGAGATACCTTCCTGACTAACATCCATCTCCTGAGTTACACCAGCACCAGCTGCAGGCTCACTAACATCAGGGTTAATATCAGTAACATCAGGCACAGGTTGTACAGGGGTCACAACAGCAGTGCATTTCTCCTTAGAGTGCCCAAAACACCCACACTCAAAGCAAATCAAAGAGATACCCTCATAAACCACACTATAAGCCACAGACTCAACTTCAACAAAAGGCCTAAGGGGTTTGCTTAGGTCCACCTCAATACAAACTCTAGCAAACTGTCCTCTAGCTTGACTAATAGTGACAGGATCCACTCTTACTACCTCACCCAATATCTTCCCAATCTTCCTCATGGCAAAATCCTTGAAAAACTTCACAGGAAAGCCACAAATTCTGACCCACAAAGCCATTCTACCAATAATGTCAGTAAAAGGATTAAACCCAGAACTCCACTTCCTAACAGTTAAGGTTTGGCCTGCCATAATCCACGGGCCACCACACAAAATTTCATTCATATCTTCTTCAAGAGCAAAGTTCACAATGAAATAATCGTTAGGGAGGTCAATCAGTTTCCACCCACCCCTAGTCTGCCACTTACGCCTAAGACCTCTTAACATGAAATCATATGTATTCAAAGAATTCGGTTTCCCCATCAGTTTAATTACAACTGCACAACGCCATCCAGAGTCAAGGTTGGAGTGTACCTTATCAGAGAAGGAGACATTTAAACCATGCCGGCCCTGAGAGTAAACACAGTCCGCTTCAGAAAGAACAAACTCAGAACGAGCAGCCGAACTGGCCCGCTCAGCTGGATTTTTGAACATCGAGGCATAGCTAGGAGCCGATTCCAACAAAGCAACCTCACGACAAGTCGAATTCATCTCCTCCAAACCGGAAACTGTCGAATCTAACCCAGTATCAATTCCAGATCTAAATCGCTTTCGCTGCATAACAGAAGAACTACAATCCCCGCCACCTCCAGAGGGAAGGGCGGAGAAGACAAACGCCGGCGACGCCACCAAAACCCAGTAAGAACCCAGAAATCCCCAGAAAAGATCGGTGAGAATCGAAGAAACCAACCCCAGAAACTCAGACGAAAAGAATCGAGAGAGACGCGCGTGAGGCGCGTGTAGCGAAAATCACAAAAAAGCCAACAACACTCAAATGCACAATAATGTGCTACAATAGTGTGAGTTCTATCCGTCTCGCTTACAAGGATAGACTATCTCTCAATTGAAGTAAAAACACTAGTAAAACAAGAGAGAAAAAACACGTAGTAAGAGTTTTGGGTTGGTGTGGGCTTTATGGATAAGAAGGGTTATTTGTTCGTAGTATGAGTCCAAGAAATATGGGCCCAGAAGCAAGGAAGCGAAAAGTTTATCCCAAAACGGCAACAAAGCAAAGAAGCACTTGTTCTCTGTTTGGTGCAGAGTCGGTACCCTTCTCTTTCTCAAAACCCTAATTCGGTCCTCTCTCTACCCCCCGGGGTTTCCTATGCAAATCCCAACAGCCTCCCAATTCTTCTTCTAGGGTTTTTGCGGCAATGGGCAGCGTCGATCGCGCCGATGATCGGACCTTTAAGGTTAATCTCACCGGCGATTCTCTTCTTAAGCTCCGCGACAGCGTCGGCGAGAAGCTCAAGGAATTCATGGGCGATTACACCGACGACACTCTTGTGGTATTTTCCTAATTGTTTCGATTGATCGGCGCCATTAGGTTTTATTGGACTTTGGCTAGGCTATTGTACCATTTAACCATTCCATGCTTCGAATCGTCCCTTTGGGTTTATTCTTCATATAGTTTATGCTCTTTATTTAAAATGTTAGTGGTGACTATGTTGATAGGTTTAGATGTACGCCAGGACATTTATCTTTTGTGGTGATTTTTGTCTCTGGTGCATGGTAGTGGGTGTGGGAGTTGTAGAGAGGTTTCGCTTTAGTATGTACCTCCTGACTATTTGCTTATTACGATAACTACTGCAGCAAACTTAAACATGCACTTGAAGGTGTATTTAGTTCTTATGCTGGGGCACAAATCTGAGAAGAGAGAGATAAAAGGGATAAGTAGACTTGAAGAGATGGTGAATAGATACTAGTTGAATTATTTTTGGTTGAGTAGCTTTGTAATCTTATTCATAGTCTGCCTTATAATTATCTTGTAAAATTATTCCGAGTTCTTTATGTGGTGAAATTTAACTCTTAATGCATAAACCTTCTTACCCTGAATTTGCATTTTGTATAAACCCATTGCTTCTTGTTCCCCTTTCAATTTATTTCCTCAATCCTGTTACTTCATCCTCATGCTCTTCTTTTGTTCTTTCTCATTTAATTTCCCAACTTTTATTGCAGGAGTATGTAATAGTCCTTTTAAAGAACGGCAGGGATAAAGAAGAAGCGAAGAATGAGCTGAATGTCTTTTTAGGAGATGACAGTGATTCTTTTGTTTCTTGGTAATTCCTTGTTTTCTTTATCGAGCAAAGTTACATTCATGGACAATGCAGGTTCACAAGCCTGTCTTTGTTAACATGCTCTAGACTACTCTTGACTTTGTGAAATTTTTACCAACAGGTTGTGGGATCATCTGGCTTCAAATACTGATTTGCATATACAACCTCAGGATTCTTATATGGAAGATGCAAACAAAAGGAAATCCGCATCAGGGGACGAAACTGGAAAAAATGATTCTCATCATTTGAGTTCTGCGCCAGACAAGGTTAAGTCTAACAAATCTTCTAGAAGCCGGCACAACAGAGAATGGAGAGGACTAGCGAGGGATACAACTGAACCCCCTCCTTTTTTAAGCTCAGAGCTTGGAAATGTTCAAGTTGAGACTAAAGTTCATAGCAAGGTCAGTCGTGCTAAATCTCCTTCGCAGCAACCTGCTGCGGAGAGGAAAAGAGTTCGGCCTGATGAGCGGCAGCATTCAAAGGTTTGAATCTGTAAATTTCTCTTTTATGGTATTGCGTGGGGTAATTGTGAGTAAACTTCATTAATCTGATATGTGGAGCTTGCATCTGTTTTCACTTTGGTGACATATGATTCATTCTATCTTTATGAGTTATTCAGTGTTGTCTGTGGTTTATTTTTCTGTGAATAACTTGGTTGTTAAATTTAGTCATGATTAACTTATACGGGTTTTTGTAATTGAAATGTGTGCGTCAGTGTGTATATATATTAAAATTTTCTATGTATTTTAGTTAGGAGTACTCAATTTGATATGAATCACATCTGAAAGTTTAGGACTTTAGAAGTAGGTTCTAATCAATGCTCCATTCATCATGTTTTCAACAGATGCACAGTGTCTTTTCACCCTTCCATGTTAAATCCCGCATTATCTTGTATTGTCACTGAACTTTATTGTGTACGAGGTTTTATATGTTAATAAGTTGATAATCTTCATTGATTTGCTTACTTTTTGTACAAGAGGGCATTATTAGTTTGGTCCCTCTGTTTTTAATTCTGCCTATTCAGTCCGCATTATCTTTTATTGTCACTGAAATTTATTGTGTATGAGGTTGTATATGTTAACAAGTTGATAATCTGCATTGATTTGCTTACTTTTTGTACAGGAAGGCATTATTAGTTTGGTCCCTCTGTTTTTAATTCTGCCTATTCAGTCCTCTTGTTTATCTCGTGAACCATTGTGGTCATTTCTGTAAATTTGGTGTTGAATTGTGCATCTGAGGAATTAGATAGAGATGTAAAACATGTAAATGAATTCGGCTAGTGGTAAAAGCATATGTGACAGATTAGCTAAAGGGTAAAAACACAGGGAACGTTACTTGCACAAATTATCACCATAAGAAACCCGTGGACTAAATTGAGTCGATAGAAAACACAACAAACCTTTTGAGATGAAAAGCGGAGATCCAAAAGGCTGTAAATTTTCATTTGGTTTGAGTCGATGCTTTCCCTCCGTACCCACTCCGTAACAGAGATTTAACCATAATTAAGGGTTTCACTCTTTTTAATGTAGAACTTTGAATTAATGCACTTCACTTATTATCCAACTTTATGATTCAATTTTCAATTTTTGACAGGGGGTAGCTTCTCAAGTGAAAATCGATGCTCCTCGTCGGCTACTCCAATTTGCTGTCCGTGATGCTCTGACCACTTCCAGGCAATCCAATTCAACAACAGAGCCCATGTTGAAGCGCCTCCGTTCTGTGGTTTCTACATCCACTGGTGACTCATCATTGGTTGATTCTCCTCGGCGACTTCAGTCTATTGCAAGAGTGCCAAATTCCATGGCAACAGTAATGAAAGCTGTTGCAGAGGCTGCTGAAGATGTAACAAGAGTTAAATCTTCAGGAAGTGTTTTTGACCGTCTTGGTCGTGGTATGGATGTTTCTGAGACCACTGGGCCACTTGCATCGTTTAGAGAAGCTGCCACTGAGGATGTTGATTATGAAGAAATTCATGAACGCACCCGATCGACCTATCTGCAAAGAAGTCAATACAGTGGGCAGTATGCTGGGAACTCTATGTTAGACAGTGAAACTGGCTTGCCGTCTGATTCTGTTTCAGACAATGAAGTGTTCAATGATGTCAATGTGAAGGATCATAGAGTTGCTGATGTTTCTCTAACTGGGACATCTGTTGGAAACAAGGGTGACAATGCACTGATGGTGCAGTACAGTGTAGCTAAAAATGGTGATGATCTACGACGGATATCAACGAACAAAGCTCAGGGTCAACCTATTGCTCCTGCAAATAATTCTCATAAAATCGTGAACTTATCCGTGAATGTCAATACTTGGAAACCACCTCATTATAAGGAGTCAAGAGAGGTAGCTGAGCTGGACAATTGGAATTCTGTACAGGATAGTGATGCAGGCGCTCCTAATTCTGATTTGCCTTCAATGAAGAGCAACCCTGTGCCAGTTAGTAATGGAAATGTAAGATGCCTGGACCTACCTCTACTCAGCTTCTGATGCTTAATATTTTTTGTTTTCGATACTGACTAGTGTTGAATATGTCGGATTAATGAACAGGCAAATCCTGCAGCAGATTCTCACAAGGCGCTTTCATCTTCTACTGGTGGGTATTTCAACCTAGTAAATATAGTCAACTGTCATTTTGTATGTCTGCGTATATCAGTTAATGAGATGATGCTGGCATCCTCTTTACTCCATCTTATCTTGTTTAGAGCTCCTAGTCTTTACAAGCCGCCAGACAATTGCTTACCATCTTGATATCAGCAGCGTGGATCAATTTTGCTGATATTATTGTTATTTTATTTTTCCAACAAATCGTGCAGGTCTATATGCTGCCGGTCGTCCTTTGGAGGATGCAGACTCCCGAACTATCTTTGTTAGTAATGTAAGTGCTCACCTCCTTGTTCTAGTTTTTGAAGTTTGTATTGGTTTCTCCAATTTGAGGTGTGAAATATGTTGTGTGTATACAGGTCCACTTCGCTGCCACGAAAGACAGTCTTTCTAGACATTTTAACAAGTTTGGTGAAGTGCTAAAGGTGGTCATACTTACTGATGTAGCAACTGGACAGCCTAGAGGGTAAGATGTTGGTCTGATAATTATACTTGACTTCCCAGTTACAAGGCGTAATTAACCATTGCTTTTATTTGGTGATTACGTATTACTTCTTATTTCTGTATAATGTTTGTTTATCAGATCGGCTTATGTCGAGTTCATGCGAAAGGAGGCAGCGGACAGTGCATTATCTCTGGATGGCACTTCCTTTATGTCACGGATCCTTAAGGTAGTCACATTGTTATTGCATTTTTAAAAGTTAGTTAGAGAGTGGTGGCTTGGCAGAAGTATTAACATATGCATCCTGAAATCAAACGTTAGCAGCATGGATATTTATTGCATCAAATTTTGAATCATATTGTGGAATCAGTACTTTGTTATCTATCGTACTTTGTTTTGCAGGTCTTTATAGTTATTTGGCAAGTCAACCTTTATATATGTATTCATTATCGCAGGTCGTTAAGAGAAGTGCAGCCCACCAAGATGCAGCAGCTCCTGCCATGACATGGCCACGTGGAATCAGTGGTTCCACATTTTCCACTGCCAGGTTTTCTAGGGCACCATTCCCGAGAGGCATGACTGGTGGATATAGGCCTCGTGCCTTGATGAAACCAGGTGCCAGGAGTATGCAGTGGAAGCGGGATTCTCAAACCACTCCTGGTGAAGGTGGCACTCCAGTCTCTGGCGTGGCTGTTCCCTCACCCACAGGTCGTAGTCTCACCTATGTTCGAACAGAAGCTAAGCCAGCAGGCAACTAATTCAAAGATCTTAAGAATGTCAGACTTGAAGTTACGCGATGAATGCTTAATGCTAGTTGGAATCGAGCAAAATGGAGTACATTATTTTTGTATATGGTGAAGTTGAGAGCATTGTTACAAAGGAGGGTCCAGAGTGGTGAAGGGAAAGGTATCACTAGTCACAATATTTTTTTCTTTTCCGGTTGTATTCTTTGATATGGGGAGAAAAGGAGGTTTAGTTCTTCCTGGCATGGGAGAAATGAGGGAAATTATATTGGGCGGAGCTGTGTCAAGTCCTTAGATGTTTCTTCCGGAGATATACTGTTTTGGGTGGAGCTGTGTCAAGTCCTTGGATGTTTCTTCCGGAGATATACTGTTTAGGACAAATTTGTATAGAGCTGCCGGACAGTAGATGATTTCTTTATGATGGACATGGATTATAATGTCTTTTAATTTGTTTTGTAATTTTTGTACTGATTGAAAAAAAAAGATAAATGGGGGAAAAAGTAAAGATAAGTTGCCTCTGTCTCAGTAGTATTAGGTTCGAAGATTTAGAGATGTCTGGTGATGCCCTGTTAGTATACACTTATTTTCCAGGTCTGGGGATCATGTCGGTGCTTCTTTAACACGAGAACAGAACGAGATGACCCGGCAAAATGTGTGTGGTTTAGATTTATATAAACTTATTTTTTCTTTGGTGAAATTATTGCGTGGCTTTTCTGAGAGTTGACTTATGTGAATCAGTTGCAAGAATGATGGGAGCCATACAGATTCATTATGTGAATTGTATATCAAGTGATGATTGTTGGCAGGTATTCGAACATTAACAACAACAAACCACAGAATTTGGAGTCGCTTCGTGACAAGATTGTTGCTAAATGCAATGGATTGCCGCTGGCTGCAAGGACGCTTGGTGGGTTTCTACGCTGCAAAGGAATTGGTGAATGGGAAGAAATATTAGACACCAAATTATGGAGTGCAAATGACTATGAATTCTGTGAGAAGCAGCTGATCCTTCTGTGGATGGCAGAGGGAATGATACAGCATCCAGAACAAACTAGACAAATGGAAGACTTGGGCAGCCAGTATTTCCATGAGCTTTTATCTAGGTCTTTGTTTCAAAAATCAAACAAGGACAGTTCACAATATGTTTGTTCGGTGCGAAAATGTGGTTTCTTCGAACAACCAAGCTTGAGGACGTGTCAGTACCTATGGGTCAGGTACAACCTTGGTATTGATGCGCATTCGCCTTCTGACTTCTCTTTAAACGATTGTATACAGACGTTGGTCAGGCCTGCATTCAGGTTCTATAGACCTAGCTGAAGAGCAACTAGGATTTTTCTCCTCTTCCTCTGAAGCGGACGTTTCTACTCAGACCGATATGGTTGAGTAGAGCTAAAAATCACGGGAGCTGGTGCGTTCGCCAAAGGATCTCTGACAAACTCTAGATATTTGCTAGAGCTTTCACTCCAACAATGATTTTTTACAGGTATTCGCCTACGGATAGGGCTTTATGAAGCGGTGGTGGACTGTTCGTTCACAGATAAGGCTTGGTGAATAGAAGCGGGTAGTGCTCACGGATGAGGCTTTGATGGACAAAAAGACTCAAGGAATCTTTTTCTGGTAGAGGTGCTCCAGAGAGGCTTGTTTTGCAGTGTGCAAAAGTTGTGTTGAATCGTTGAGATGTCCCTGTTCCGTGCTTCTTGACCCCCTTATATAATGAACACTAGGGTTTGTTCTTGCTTGCGGATCAAGGTGTATTAGATCTTCGTGGATTCTCTGAGGATTCCTTAAGCAATCATGAATCCTTGCTAATAATGACTTACATTCAAAAGGAAATACGTTAATAATAACGTAGACCGCAAGAATCGGTCCAATGGGCTTTCTGACAAAGCATTCGCTAAATATTAATATTTTGGTCCAAACAATGTTATGCATGACCTCATTAGTGAATTGGCAAGGTGGGCTGTAGGAGAGGTGTGTTTCAGACTGGAGGACAATGTGGATGATAACATGCAACATCTTAGATGTTCTCCAAAAGCTCGACATTCTTACATTTCTGGTGAGTTGATGAAATTAAAAAGTTGGAAGCCTTTTCTGAAGCCAAACGTTTGCGGAAACCAAAACCGGTAACGGCTCCAAAATTGATAGTGACCGAAATAGGGCATTTTAATTAAATCCCTTGTGTCAATTGTAGTATATAGCAAATAAGGGTATCATTATAAGTCGGAGATTGAGGGTATTTTTACAATGTACGTTAATTAAAAAATAGGAGAAAACAAACTAAGATATGAGGATTTGTGATCATAAAGAAAAGAAAACAAAGAAACAAAATAAAACAAAGAAGATCAGATGGAACAGATGTTAGAGACTTGGAAATCCATCACCAAGCATGTTTATGGACATGCTAACAATCAAAGCTTCAATCATTAAGTCACAAATTGGTTAAATCAAGAACAAACCGTGAATGCACTGTATAAGTCCTTATTACTTCCCTTAAATACTTAAAGCAAGATGACGCATCGTTACCAAAGCCTTTAGAATAATAGATCAAGGCGTAAGACGCCTATCCTATCAACATATTTTCCTAAGCATTAAGAAAATCTTTGGAAGTTTGATTGAACAAATATGCAAAACTAGTGTGAAACGCCTATCTAATATGCAAGTCTCTCTATTTGATTTCACCTATTGTCCATAGGTTTTACTACTTTGAACTAAGCCGTATTAACCATTTAGGAGATTAAACAAACCAATTTTAGCCCCAGTCACAAGTTCATAATGTTATATGTTGGCCAAACATGAACATAAACAAGCAAAAGTTTTCTATAAAACAAAACCAAATAGACAATTTGAAAGACTCAATAATTTGAAACTAAGATTCAAAACAATATCTCAAACATTCTTAAGGCTTCAAACCTTTCCCCTAACTAAGAGAATTTAGCCACACATGGCTGCAAAATCACATACAGAGAATAGAAGATGTGAAAGGTAAGGAAAACCGTGAATGATGGAGAGATCGATGATGGCTTAACGGCTTCCTTGCGTGCGACCGCAACTATGGTGGTTCCAATAATGTGAGACAGCCTCCTCCCTTCTCCCTTTTTTCTGTCCTCCCCTTATTTTCTGCTATAATTAGGGTTAAGAAACACTCAAAACTCGTCTATGGGCTTGCCAATGTGATCCGTGTTGGAAAAATGATAGAAATAAAAGATTTTTGTAATCATTTTGATAGTTAAAGGTGAATGAAAATAGTCACTAAAGTAATGCATGTAATGGTTGATATTTTAACTTCCTTGTCTTTTGGTTTTTGTAACAACATGAATCAATGACATGGTAGTGGTCTAATGAAAGGTTGTAACCTTATTCATGACATTCAAGTTTTCCTCTAATCCCACCAAAATAAATAGGTGACTCCATCCCTCATTCTAAACACACCAACTCAAAGCATCTCTCCTTACTTGAGTTCTCTCTCTCTCTCTCCCTCTCTAAGTTGTGTTCTGGTGATAGACAAAAGTATTTCAAGTTCGTTCAGTGTCTTTAGTAGCAGTGCAGTTTTAAGGGACAAACAGTAGTTGTATCATGGGAGACAAGTGCCATCAAACCTTTGCACCGAAGAGGAGACATAATTTGTCTTAAGGAAAGTGTGTGAGGCATACGACTCGACTTCCTTCAATATCCTCCTATCCTTGAATCCGAGTTGGTAACATTGGTGTACATCATCATATTTGTATTATTAGTTTTTAGTTATAATTATTTATTTAATTATAATGAATTTATGTTATTATATATTTGCAATATTTGACATATTTTCTAACAGTCCGGACCTCGAAATAGAAGTTTTGGTTCAAATCAAAAATTCTGACAGATTGACATTCGACCATTAAAAAGGTCATAACTCAAAATAGGTATTGATAATCTGTAAAAAGTTCTAGAAATTATACTCTTGCAGCTTTCCGTTGATATATGACACATCTCCTGGAACATTGTGAACTTATCACAATCTTCTGTCGAAGTTGACTCATGATTTCTGACAGATTTTAGGATTTTTTTCTTTGCAAGACATGAATTCCTTTTTCTTCAAGATTTATTCTTGTATGTCTCTTTTTTGTCATTGGGTTTATTTATGACATACAAACATAAACTTAGTTACATTGAACATTGTTAAAGGAATTACATAGCTAAATAGAGTCGGAAATACATTATAAACGTTATACTTTATGCTCCTATCAGATGTTCCTTCCATTTACACTCAGAAAATCCACAGTACTAAGGTCACTCTAGATTTTGTGCCAAAATTGCAGTACTTGAGGGTCCTGTCTTTCAACAACTACCAGATAACTGAGCTACCGGATTCCATAGGTAAATTGGAGTATCTACGGTACCTTGATGTTTCTCACACGCCAATAACCAGCTTACCCGAATCAATAAGCACACTATAATTTACAGGTATTGCTACTAGAAGGTTGTTCTCGTTTGGAGGCTCTACCCACAAATATGAGGAATCTCATTAATTTGCGTCATCTCAACAATTCAAGTGCACATTCGTTGAAAGGAATGCCTATGCAACTAGGTCGGTTAATTAATCTGCAGACACTTGCTGATTTTGTTGTGGGTAAGAGTAGTGAATCAGGGATAGGAGAGATAGGTCCTCTAATGCATCTCCGAGGGGCATTACACCTCTCAAAACTGGAGAATGTGACTGATGTTGAAGATGCAAGGAGGGTCGACTTAACAAGCAAAAAAGGTCTTGATGTCTTGCTACTACAGTGGCATGAGTTGAACAGCCCAGGAGAAAGGGAAGCAGATGTTCTTGACATGTTACAGCCTCATAGAGAGCTAAAAGAACTCACCATCCGGCGATACAGTGGTGAACAACTTTCTACTTGGGTGGGAACCCTTTCATTCACTAGCATGGTACTTGTAAACTTGTGGTTTCAATTACCAACTATTAACAACTCTGTTTTATGCATCCGCTATTGCAAGGGGGTTGTATAAAGAAGTGTAGTTGATTTTCAGTTGATCGATATGGAGATAACTGGCAGTGAGGAGCTGACATGTTCGTTGCAGAATGAAAATGGAAATCTGAAAAACCTAATGTCGCTTCGTCATTTGATTATTGAAGGTAATTCACATCTTTTTCAACTGCATAACCCTCAGCTTACTACAAGAGCTTCACATTGGTAAGTGGCCAAGCCTAGAATCTTTTTCATTGGCTAGTTTGCTACCTTCTCTCAAGGATATAAAGATTCGAGGTTGCAATTCTCTTACTTATTTTGCAAGATACCAGATACCTGCAAGATACCAGATACCGCCAAGTCTGAGAATAGAGATAAATAGATGCCAAAATTTGAAATCATTGGAGGATGAGGAGGCGATGTCGCTTAGTTTGCAAGATACCAGATACCTTCATCTACATCTCTTTGTTTGATTCAGGATGAGTCCTGTCTTGAGTATTTGAGCATAGGGAGCTGTCCATCTTTGGTATCTCTATCATCCAGAGTCAAGCTACCCAAAGCACTTAAACACCTTCAGATACATACATGCAGACAACTGGAGTCAACAACTGATGCATTACACGATGAAATTTTTCTCGATTACATCCACATCTGGTATTGCTCAAATCTTCAATCTTTACCAGAAGATCTTTACCACCTCCCTAATCTTCAGAAGTTGAGTGTTTTGTAGAAGTCTTGTTTCCTTCCAAACAGGAGGCTTCCCAAGAAGTCCTTCCAGCTTGAGAGAGAATGAGATCACCAGTTGTGAGAAACTGGAGGCTTTAGCCAAAGGCATGCATAACCTCAACTCTCTTGAGACATTAAGGATCCCCTATTTCGAGGGTTTCACTTCCTTTCTAGAAGGGTTTCCTCCTAACCTTCAATCCCTTAAAATTCTGAATCTCTAGAGTTGTAAACCACTCTTTGAATGCGGTTTGCACAGACTGACATCTCTTAGAGAGCTGGGGATCAGCGGTGAAGACCCAGAACTGGTTTCCTTTCCACCCAAGAAAGGATGATACTTCCCAAATCTCATTAAGTTCATAATCGAAGACTTTCCAAATCTTAACCATCTACCGAGCAGGGGGTTTCAGTTCCACACATCTCTTAAATCACTCTACATCTGGAGTTGCCCCAAGCTACTGTCCATACCAGATGAGGGCAGGCTTCTTTCACTGACACAACGTAGTATCCGTCACAGTCCACTGCTAGAAGTGAGATGCAAACCAGGTAAAGGTCAGTATTGGCACTCCATAGCCCACATCCCCTACATATGGTTGTGAGACAGAAGAGAAACCAACAATGTTCCATTCCAGAAGGTAATTCAACTTAATTCTGAAAATAGAACATACAGAAAGAAGATAATTAAACACAACAATGTTCCTTGCTATTATATATTATTTACGATACTATGTCTTCTTTACTTTCAGAATGTTCTCAGAGTTAGGTGCACTTCATTGCTATTGTAGCTGAAGAATTCAAAATTAATCAGGTACATTTACTGGACTGCTTTTTATGTTATGAATTCCGACAACTTCCACCAGGGTAAATGAAAAGTGGCTGAAAAATCTGATATTATTTTATTTTCGATGAATGCAGTTATGCAGCAAAACCTTTTCAGTCATGACTTCCGCAAACTAGCAGTTTGTTTGAATATTGTATGATGGCTTTTAGCTTTTCATTGTACACACTTGGAGTGAAGAAGCATGGAGATTGGAAGTAAGACAAATTGTCTTTGTTAATGACTGCTGATTGCAAACTGCTGTGGAATATATTAAGTTTCCCTGGAAGATGATCAATACAGACAATGCTACGTCTCCTTGATCGTGCAGGATTTTTTATGTACAAATAGGGAGCTAAATACTCAAGTAGGCAATGTTGAGTCTCTAAAGAGTAACCAACATTTGAGATTATAGATTCTACTTGAAGAAACATAGAAACTGAAATGCCATAGAAACATAGTCCCAAATATTTGGCAGGTCTAAGTGAAGAAACATAGAAACTGAAATGCCAAAAATAATAGACTACGCAATAAGTCTAAGATAATAAGAAATGTCGATCTCCATACGATATATAAGTTCATAATGATCGCATCACAACTCACAAGTGAAGAAAACAACCTAATACCAAAATCAAGTCAACTTGTAAGCAACTTGGAACAAAACTCCAGCTGACAAACCCACAATGCACAAGACAGAAACCCCACGAGCCCGAATGAAGAAAACATTCAAATTTTTAGAAACCTGGAGAGCCAGAGTCAAAATCTGCAGCCTACCTTGCTCCTCCATTTTCTTAAAGAAGTAGATTGGCTTCAGGGACTGCCTCAGCAAGAATGCCAAAGAGAACGGAAACCCGAATGCCAAGAAGCTCTGAATTGAGACTTCGGGTATCGGCGAAGACCGAGTCATGTATGAAATGTAAGCTCCAAGGGCGAGTTGAGCCAAACCCAGAAGAGCCACAGTCCTGCTCAGACTATACATGTTCTTGGCCATTGTTTCAAGAACTGTTCGGCTCTCATTTCCCAGATCAGAGAGGTCTCGCTCCACAGTGGGTCCTTCGATTTCTTGGTGCTTGAAATTAGGGTTTTGACTTGGGTACTCACTTGGGTTTTGGGGTTTCTCAGGCTCTGATGAGCCCGAGGTTGAAAGAAATCTGGGTCTATTTTCCAAAGGCCATTTGAATCTGGGAGAAGAGTACAATTGGGTAAAAGTAGCAAGATTGAAATTGCTGGGTTTTGGATCAAATACCCTTTGGTGAATCGAAGAAGACAAGGACGGAGCAAAGGGCAAGCCTTTAGCGGATTCTCCATTGAAGGGTTTTGGATTTGGTGTTGTTGTTTTGTAGTCCTTGAAAAAGGAGTTGGGGTTTGAGGGGGTTTGTGAGAAAGTGGAATTGGAGAAGTGAGTGAAGGGTTTAGGGTTTTGGGTGATGAAGTTGGAGGAGGAGAATGATGAGCAAGAAATAGAGGGTCTTACAAGTTTTGAGCTGAATCGGCGAGAGATCAAGGCGGCGGCCATTTTTGAAGAGCCAAAAATTGAGAGAGAGATGAGATGAAATTTTTGATCGAGTGTGGAGAGAGCAAATACTTTATATGATGATGACCCAAATGAAGAGGCCCAGCCCAATTCTATTCAATATAGAGAGTTGAAACAGGAAGCTTTCCATGCGAATTGGGAAGAAGGCAAACAAATCCTATAATCTCTGTTTAGTGCTGTGGATTCCATACCCTCCATTCTCTAATTAGTTCTGTGATTTTTAATAGCTCCCGGGAAACAACAGGTGAAACCGTGAATGTGCTCCATTCCTTCTATTTTAAGGAGTTACAGTTTTCAATTGGAAGATCCTATGAAGTCAAATTATTCTTTCAATTCAACTCTAAACTGTTACAGGTTGAACATGTTCCTTATTGAGCATTTGGTCCAATGGATTGTTGTTTAAGTCATTTTCCGCTTGTTGAAACTTGATAAAGAGCCTATGGTCCAAAACTGCTGGTCTTGCTGTCAGCTATTAATGACCACTACAGGACTTGAAACTTGTGTTTACCTTGATCAAGCGTACATAGATACTGGATATAATCTTGTATATGCATGTCATAGACTAGTCCAGGGTTCATGGCTTTATTTGGGTTGATGTGGCCTGCCCCAAAGTCTAAAGGTGTGGCTAGAAGACCATTAAATTGGTCTTCTATGGTGGTATGAGTATTACTGAGAGTGTATGCTGTGGTCATGATTGCTGATCGAATGGCTGCTGGGCTCCAGTCGCGGTGTACAGATTTTAGCAAAGCTGCCACCCCAGCAACATGGGGTGCAGCCATTGATGTGCCTGACTTGATTGCATACTCTGCCACTAAATCATAGTTACTTACTCCTGCGACCGGCCTATTAGGTGCAACTGCAGCCAACACATCAACCCCTGGAGCAAGAATGTCTGGTTTTAGAACACCTGGGCTGATCGGGTCTGGTCCTCTTGAGGAGAAGTCCGCCACCTGTGGTGCTGGTTTTATACCCAAATTTGTATGCACGAAGGTGAGACTCTTAACTTTAGTGGTATTCATCTGTGTTGCGTACTCTTTAAGGTAATCTCCAGTAGCAGTTGGCAGAATCATCATGGGAATGGTGAAATCTTCTGAGTAAGTCTGACATATCAGTGATGAAGATTCCTGCATAAGCACCTGCCCTCTTTACCTCTTCTACTTTTTCAAAAACGTCAGTATTGGTTGAATTGTCACAGAGGACTACCTTTCCGGCAACTTCTTTATGATTCAATGCCAAGTGGCTGCAAGCTGCTTTGCTCACATTGCCTTTTCCGTAGTGCAGGTGGATATCAGTAATGGAAACTGTATCAGGGAAGTATGGTACTCCTTCAAAAGTCCACCCATTTTCTAGAGTCATTCTTGCAGTGAAACTACGATCAAGTGTGCCAGCTCCTACTGTCATGATCCATGGCTCTCCGTTGTATATCGTGTTTGGGAAGGGACCATCATTCTCAGCAGTGCAGACCACAACAATTCCTTTCTCAATTGCTGATAGAGCGCCAATGGCAATGACGTCGTTGAAATAAGGAACAACATCAAAGCCTAGAGAGATTGACATGATATCAACTCCATCAGAAATGGCCTGGTCCATCCCGGCAAGCACATCAGTAGCTGCACTCTTCAGGGAATCTACTGCCCAGAGGACCTTGTACATGGCAACATGCGCACGCGTGCCACCCCTCTTGCATTGCCTTTTGCATATCCAAAGTGACTTACACCTAGTACATGGTTACCTGCAACTGTTGATGAGGTATGGGTCCCGTGACCATGGGAGTCTCTTGTCGAGTTATAGTCATACAGTCATACTCAGTGGAGATTTTGATTCCTGCTGCCTTGAGCCCTTTGCTGAATGATCAAGCACCAATGAGCTTCTTGTTGCAGAGAGATGAGCTAAATGCCGTGCCATCCTCGCATGTGCCTTTCCATCTTTTTGGGATTCTGACATTCCCCTATCACCAAAACTCTCACTCTCTGGCCATATTCCTGTATCAATAACTCCGATGATCACATCTTCGCCGTAGGAGGCAGCAGGCCATATACCGGACTTACTATTCAGTCCAAGAAACTTGGGGCAGTGTTGTGAAAAGCTTCCCAAAGGATTCCCGGTATGTAGCAACGTGAGCAGGAGATTTCTGTAGGTCAGATAGTTGAGTGGGTGTAAGCCTGGTACTGAAGCCATGCATGACATGGCTGTACGAGTACAGCAACATTTCATCAATGTCGTCATCATCTTGCTGTACGAGGATGGTGGGATTAATGATTGTAAGGTGGACTTGTGCCATGAAGCATGGTTTAAGAAAGCAGGCTTCTGGGAATGGTCCATATGGACAATATATGTTTGGTATTCTTCGGCATTGCTTGGAACTGCATAATTAATTTGCAGTAAGAATATCACTAAGAGTGGCAGAAGCATGCAGATGTTATTGTAGAAACTCATCTTTGTAGGTAACTTATGGGTTAATGCACCTTATGAGATGGGATACCCAACTATATATATGGTTTGAAAGCTTAGTTCAGTTTACCTCTGAGGTACATTGCAAAACGTTACATTCATGCGATCGATCTTGATATTCAATAATCTCCAAATCCATGATATTATGATTTTGTTTGCTATCATCTGTGTGCACCAGCCAAAACAGAGTTAACTTCTGGAGGGACATCTTACGCTCGTCTCGTAAAGAGTTAAAGCGAGTCGTAAGTGCGGTTTGTTTTATGAGTGATCTGTTGGACATTTGCTGAAATTGATGCACTCGCTACTACTCGTTTTCGGGCACTTAGGTAGTTGACCCCTGTTTGCTTTGAAGACAAACCCGGGATTCGGCCGCCGAGATCCAGAGAAAAATCCTGTAGGTGTTACATTTATATTTATTTGAGCTCAGTGTGCACTTACGTATTCACATACATATAATCATATTTGATTATTTTCCTCATGTTTTGATATGAGTTTTACCGCTGAGGTTTTCTCTCGAGTATTTTCTCTTGAATATTATTCTATTTGGATTTACACTTTTAGCGTCACCCTTTTATTATATCCCGCTTTTGGGTTTTTCAAACCTTAGCGCGGTTGGGTTTTGGCTCCATCTAGGTTAGCGAGGACGAGTGCTCACCCCTATAATAGTTTGTGGATCGATGCAGGTATTGTCTACTGAAACGAGACAAGCATGTTGAAGGTTTGGGGGCATGACCTATCCATTTTGTCTTCATGTTTATTCGAGTGTTCACTCCTAGTATGATGTGTTTTTCTTCACTCGGTTGGTTCATTTTATGATTTCCTTAAGTGTGTGGAATGTTTTATGTGTTTTCGCATGTTTTTAAAGTTTGCCCATGTTTTATCACTATTTTACGCACTTCCGCTATAAATTCTGTTTTACCCCGGGAAAAAGAAGAAAAATAAAATATGGTAGATTCTAGTTTTACTTCCCCTAGCCTTGTAGTTTTCGGCCTAGTGGGTGATCAATATGTCAGATCGACGCATTAATTGCTCATTAGACTAGGATTACAGCGGTTATTGCCGTATTTCCGGCCAGTAAAGGTTCCAGGATGCGACTGTACCAGCAGGTTACTAGATATGAGTCTAACATATCGCACATATGTATATTCAGTTATGGAGAGTCTGTGCCTATTACGCAGCCACTGCGTACTAAAATGGGTCTGAAACGACGTTTAGATCTATGTTGGATATGACTCACCGACTATTATCCGATACTTTGAGCCTTTGACAGGTGATCTTTTTAAAGCCAGATTCGATGATTGTTAGTTTAATAAGGCCGTCTTCTCGTCGTTAGGGATAGATGAGAACATTGATATTCAGCGAGAACAACACGAATTGACCTGGAGCGTTCACACGCTGTCTCATTATGATCCCCACACCTCTCACGGTGATATTGAAGTCAAGCGAATCATTACACTCAAGGATGTGGCGGATTCGATGTCGGACTCATTCACTGAGATTGCAAAGGTTACAAGATCTGACTTCTGACATATCAGCTGCAAATGTCCCTACAAGGCTACAAGTCCTGAAAACGGGCAAACCCACCTCGGGTCCAAGCATGGCTTCCAACAAATTGGGCACCGTCGATCCTAACACACAGGTGTATGCCGTGGCTTCTCAGAGAAATAGGGGGAGACCACTTGGTTCGGTTGTGCACGTCCTAGACGCCTATAGCATAAACTAATCCTTTAATCATCGATAAAAAGAACCCATCTCACAATGTTGTCTTTAACCATAGTTATGTCCTTGGTTCGATGTCTGTATTTCTGGGGCACGCCTCAGAATCCGCATCGTTGTCAGAGAAATGGAAATCTCGATGTGTTATGAAGACACATTTGAGTTGCTGGACCGATCATCCGTGCATATCAGTAATGTATTTGCATATTCCGTGGCTCAAGAAATTATAGAGCACGATGATATCGAACAACGCTCCGTCAAAGAATGTGAACGTAGAGCGGATTGGCCTAAATGGAAAGAAGTTATCCAGGCTGAATTGAATTCCCTAGCAAAGAGACAAATCTTTGGGCCGGTGGTGCCAACCCCCCAAGTGTAAAGCTTGTAGGACATAAATGAGTCTTTGTTAGGAAACGTAATGAGTCGAACGAGGTACTTAGGTACAAAGCTCGCCTTATGGAGTAAGATTTCTCACAACGCCCTAGAATAGACTATGAGGAGACATATTCTCCCGTGATGGACATCATTACTTTCCGCTACTTGATCAACTTAGTAGTGTCTGAAAAGTTTGAAATACAGCTCATGGATGTGGATATTACATATCTATATGGGGATATAGATAATGATATATATATATATATATATATATATATATATATATATATATATGAAACTCCATGAGAGGTTTCAGCTGCCTAAATTGAGTAACTTTAAACCACGAAGTGCGTATTTGCCGTTTCAGAGGTACTGATCCATTCCGTTCTAAGAGGACGATGAAGAAGTACTTAGAGCAGAGGTACCGTTATTGGTGCACTATTATACTTGGCTAAGTGCACTCACCCCGACATTGCCTTCTCTGTGAACTTGTTAGCTAGATATAGCTAGGCACTACCGACAACTGTCGGCTGCTGTGCACATAGCTGCCAAGCGCTGCCAGCATGCTGCCATTTGCTGTCGACAGCTGCCAGGCGCTTCCAGCAAGCTGCCAGGCGTTGTGCACCAGTTGCCGGGCGTTGCCAGCAAGCTGTCGGGTGCTGTGCACTAGCTACCGAGCGCTGTGCACCAGCTGCCGAGCATTGTGCATATGGCTGTCAAGCGCCATGCATAGTTGCAGCCACCAAAGTCAAGAAGCATGACTCCCCCACTACTTTTGATGCTGCTTCTCTCAATCATGCTGAGACACCCAACAATATGTTGGTTGGTTTCACAGATGCAAGATATTTATCTGATCTACACAAGGGACGATACCAAACATGCTATGTATTTGCCATTGGGAATACAGCTATCTTATGGAGGTCTACTAAGCAGAAACTTGTGGCGACTTCATCAAACCGTACAGAAATTATGGCCCTACATGAAGTTATTCGTGAATGTATCTGGCTACGATCCATCATCAATCACATCAGAGGAACAAGCGGTTTGAAACCTACTACTGACAAGCCGAATTGCATTTATGAAGACAATGCTGTCTACATCGAAAAAAATAAAGCTTGGCTACATCAAAAGTGACAACACTAAGAATATTGCACCTAAGTTTTTCTATAATCAACAACAAGAAACTTTCCTCATCATTCATGTGAATCAAGTCAGTTTAGAAGCTAATGTAACGGATCACTTTACCAAATCTCTGTCTAAGTCTACTTTTGATAAGTATGTGAAGCGCATAGGAATGTGAAGATTGTCAAGTCTGTTCGACTGAGTTATTCATCAGGGGGAGACGCACATTGCAAACATTCGATCAAGTAGCATGGTGCATTGTATTCTTTTTCTTTCGACCAAGGTTTAGTTTTTCTCCCACAGAGTTTTTCACTTGGCAAGGTTTTAACGTGACAACAATGTATGTACCATCCGGTATGACGACACGCAGCACAAGGGAGAGTGTTGTAGGATATATAACATGTGTGTGTTCTTTGTCTATCCCCGGTTAATGAGTTTTATCTTACTTTTATGTAATAAGAAAGCTATATGGGCTTGTCCTAATATATAAAGGAATGACCTAATATATTTTAAATGAGATTATATATGAAGACTCTTTCTATCAATAAAGTGTCCAATTATATTACATCTGCTATCAAGCTGTAAAAATTATATTAAAGCTGTAGAATTGAGAGGCGCCCACTAATAGAGGCAATTTACCTTACAACCCACCGTTTTGTACGCACCTCGCTTCGTCTTCTGTGAGGAGGGGTATTTTCGTGATTACAACCACAGTAAAAAACCCCTAGAGATACTCCCAATTTTGTTGTGACTTGCCCACAGACTTTTCCATCCCCTTGGTCGTTTCTTCCTTTTCGATTTTGGGATTCAAAATTAGGGGTTCTCTCTGTCTGTTCATACCTCTCATTCCCCTGAGCGAAAGCTTGGGGGTTGCTTCCCAATTTCTTCTTCTTCTTCATTTTTTTTCGAAATCGCGTCGTTTTTTTCATCGCCATGGCCAAACGGTAAGCTTTACTCTTGCAATTTGTCTTTGATCGTATTAGGATTTGAATTTCCTATGCTCCGATGTCCATTTTGAATTGTTTTTTAGAATTTATGTGGAGGACAATAAATTCGAATTGAAATGTTATAGGGGCAGTTTTCCATCTTAGAAATGGTTGCGTAAATCGATTAGGTGCAAAGTGATTATGGAATTTGGATAAATATAATGCATTCCATCGGTTCATTTTGCATCCAAATGAAGTCGTTGTCATTCGTACTGGGGATTGCATTTTGTTATATATATCTGTGGAGATTTGTTTACTCATACTAAGCATATTACAAACGGTTGGCTCTTTGCTCAAGGCAGTTTTGACATGGATGTCTACAGGGTTCTCTGCAAGTTCTTTGCCCATGGAGCCTGTTTAAAAGGGGAGCACTGCGAGTTTTCACATGATTGGAAGGATCCATCAAATAATGTCAGCCACTTATTTTTCAATGTCCATAAAATAAGGATTTGACAGTTACTGTATCTTAAAATTTTCTTGCTTGTTCGTCACAACAGATATGTACCTTTTATCAGAAAGGAGCTTGTGCCTTTGGTAGTCGTTGCAGATATGAACATGTTAAAGCTTCTCGAGCTCAGTCATCTGGTTCGTCTTCATCAACAAATTCTCATCAATCTCTGGCATTTGATTCTGGTCTCGCTCATCCCTCAAGAACAGCATCAAGTGGAGTTGCTTTGTTCCCGGGCACTCTTTCTGAGCTCTCTGCATTTAGTAGTCCTTTCCTACCTCCCCCTAAACCTGCATGGAGTGATTCTCTGGATGATGGTGATTTTGACCAGAGTGAGGATAATGATGCTAGAAATGCTAGACCAGCCGATCGTGCTATTTGTTCATTTGCTGCAGCTGGTAATTGTCCTCATGGAGAAAAATGCCCTCATGTTCATGGAGATATTTGCCCCAGTTGTGGAAAACATTGTTTGCATCCTTACAGGCCTGTGGAAAGAGAGGAGCATATGAGGATGTGTGAGGAAAAACACAAGCAACTTGAGGCACTAAAGCGTAGTCAAGAAATAGAATGCAGTGTTTGCCTGGAACGTGTTCTTTCAAAGCCCACAGTTGCCGAAAGAAAGTTCGGGATACTCTCAGAATGTGATCACCCTTTTTGCATATCTTGTATTCGAAACTGGCGCAGTAGCTCCCCAACTTCTGGTATGGATGTCAATAGTGCATTGAGAGCTTGCCCAATATGTCGGAAGCTGTCATACTTTGTGATTCCAAGTGTCATATGGTATAACTCAAAAGAAGAGAAAGAGGAAATTGTTGACAGCTACAAGGCTCGCCTTAGGTAAATATTTTTGTCTGGTTTCTTTATGTTTTTTTCTTTCCTGAAACTGTGATTTTTATTGTAGTAACCAATGTCTATCTTTGATACACTTCACTATCTGAAGTGTTTTAGTTGTTTCTTATAATAAAGAAATGTTACAGAGATTTTAGGACAGGGATCAGCTACGTTTTAGATTACTTTAATTTGAAGTTGGAAAAGCATTGAGAGCGGAAATTTTTGGTCTCCATCTCTTTCTGTGATGACACTTCTATTTCTGTATCTTCGTCTTTTTCTCCAATTCTCCTTATCTTGTAGACTAATTGTTTGATTTTTTAATTTTGCAGATCAATTGATTGTAAGCACTTTGATTTTGGAAATGGGAACTGCCCATTTGGGACTAGCTGTTTTTATAAGGTAATTTTTTTCCTTGTGGAAATATGCTGCTGTGCTTGTCATTCACATTTGTTCGTTTTCTTTGGTATTGAGAGCCAATGTCTGTGTCAATGCTTTCAGGATGAGATTGACAAGTATGTGATGGTCTGTTTTGCAGAAGTGATTAATATTTTCCAGTCTATGCATATGTTTACTTAATTTTTTTTCCAATTATGTTTGTTCCTAAAACTCCTTTTTTGCGCTTTGAAATTGTTTGATGATGTGAGATATGTTGGCTTG
Organism: Comarum palustre; assembly: GCA_951800085.1. NCBI lineage: Eukaryota > Viridiplantae > Streptophyta > Magnoliopsida > Rosales > Rosaceae > Comarum > Comarum palustre. The sequence goes on from OX637581.1 coordinate 600,227, forward strand.
CATATGGGGCTTCCTTGAGTTGGTTATATTTCAATATTACTTCTTGTATCTCAATCAATGTTTGATCACAAGTGGATTTCCTTGTTTGTGGTCAGGTCAGGTGGCATTAGTTATTTTTGTGCTAGTTGTAAACGTTTCTTTGTGTTCAAGCTGAATGTTTTGAAACATCTCGTATACTTTGTTTGTAGTCTACAGTTTGATTGAGTACACTAACTGAGCGGATTTGTTAGTCTTCTTCAGACTTTCATTTGATTGGAGAACATATTTTATGTTTCTGCTGATTCCTTTGGTTGTTTGAGATTATGTGCTCTGTGCCCTTTATCTGCCCAAATTGAATCAGGAAAAAACTATATTTAGTAACTGCACTGAATGTTTGGATTGGTCTTTCTGAATTTAATTTTCTGGCATGTTTACTTCTCCTGTAGTCCTTGCAGGTTTTCTTTCTATTGTTTCATTTATTTCATGTTGGTACTTAAGAAACTATAACTTGAAAAACTTGTGTATAAGTTGTGGTGAATACATTTTTGAAATGTTACCTTAAGCCTCGTAAGAATATTCATTTTTGATATGTATCTGTAGCTTCCCAAAAACCTTTGGTGCTGCCTGCTATCACAACAAATAGTCTCAAATAATAGCCCCACTAACGAATGTAGAATGTTTACCCCACTTTGTTCAAAAAACAAAAAACAATCACCCAAATTCTTTATATCATTTAGACCCCAGTACATCATATTATTCTCATGTCTAGACCATCATTTATAAGACCGGGGTTACAAGTTTATTATTATTTCTTTTAACTATCTTCTTGGGCATTGCCTTGTATTTGCCAGGTCTTAGTTGTATATTTTCTATCTCTCTGGAGTTGGGTTTGATATCTCTCTTTTACGAATCTCTCGGTTCGAGAAATAAAAATAAGAGGATGGTCACATTAGAACTTGGAGTGTTTAGAACTTTTAATTTGCAACTAACTTATTTCTATCTTGACTGCAAATTATTTTGTTGTCTCAACTTTTTCTGTCTCTGGAGTTAGGTTTAATATCTCTCTGTGTACATTAAAACTTGGCATGTTTAGAACTTTTCATTTACAACTATCTTATTTCTATCTTGACCGCTAATTGTTGTCTCAACTCTTAAGTTGGCAGTATGACTTTCTTTTTCAAAAGGTCTGGTTGTTTCTGGCTTTCCTATTTATTTGATGGAAGAGGTGTTCAACCTTTTAAGATATCCAATGGTGCGGTCTGTAGAATAGAATAGTCACCTATCTGGCATGTGGCTTGTTATTATTGAGGAAGTTAAGGCCTGCATCAATACACCGAACTGAATGTCAGTTGGATATTTATTTGAGATGGTGAAGTAGTTCGTGTTTTTATAATGATACATGGGGACAGTCGACTCTCTCTCTCCCCACCTGTGTACCTGAGTTGGTTGATTATTAGACCTAGTCTCCAGTGGCTTCTGTCATTTCATTTGGCCATAGAATCATGTGCTTGTTTATCGTTTTACTTTCATCTCGGAGAGGACACCTTTAATGGATATTTGTTGTGTCCCAGCATACGGTCATCCTGGGCTCCTATGTATGGAAATTTCACAGGCCGCCTCCAAGAAGGCCACCTCTGCGCCGATGTGATATTGTGCAAATGGATTCCCTTTATGAGATGTTTGAGCACTTGGAAGAATTGGAGGATTTTACGCCTGGTGATTTGGATATCCCTTTGGAAGTGCAGTTATTATTGATGGGTCTTTATCCAAGTGATTCAAGTGATGATGAACTGAGTTATTAGCCTTTATCTACTAGAATCAGCCAGCTATATCTGCTTCCGTTCCTTTTGGGCTTTTGGACTTGTTGCCATTTTCTGATTGTTGTTTGTATCTTCACAACTCCTATTTGTGAATGAAATGTAGATTATATCTGCAGGGATTGGGGCTGCATTATCTAAATCTCTTGTGATGTGATGGAATATATTTCTTTAAGTATATTGGAGAAGCATTTGTTCTTTGGTTGAATCCTTGTTGCAGAGAGCCTGAAAAGGTCATACATAAAACTCAAGTCCATATCCTTTGAAGTAATGAAAATTAAATGGAGAAAAGAGTTTTTGTATGGTTCCCAATCACCATATTCTCGTGTCTATGATACTGAAAAGATGGATTGTCAAATGTACATGGCCTTCATGAATAAGAGAGTCCTACTATGTTGCACATCCATTTTTTCATTATTTCTTGCTGGCTTTAGTATGTGGTTTATGTAGATGATGTTGACATTTCTGTTCTAGTATAGTTGTGTCTCAGAGTTTGAGTTGGGTGTTTTATTTATCGAGCTGTATGTTGACTGGTGCATTTGTTATGACATATAATTTATGCTTGTGTCTCGTGCATCTTAGCTAACACGAATTTGTTGCTGGAATTGCATATTGAACTTGAATGTTATCTGATTGCAGCATGCATACCGGGATGGCCGTTTAGAAGAAGTTGTGCTGCGTCACCTTGGAAATGAAGATGGCCAGACCGTGATAGCTGCTGATATTAGGTTTCTCTCTTCCTAATAATAATATTATTTTTGAATAAAAACCTTGTTTTTTTTGTTTTAGATATGTACCTTTTTCTTACTAAGTTGCAATTTCAGGCTGTCAGACTTTCTTGGTGATTTGCGGATAAGGTGAATAGTGTCGTCTAAATACCAATGTAAGTTTCTAATCTGGATTGTTTTGTGGCTGTCAATTGTTACAGTGGATATAGGGCAGACTTCTGCTCTGAAAGATTTGTTGTCGAATAACAGCAGTGGCAGTTTTATTCTGAAAGCTTTTTCTGTAATGAACTGTGCAGAATGTACTAATTCTTGCCAATGGATGTTGTGTGTAGCAAGAACATATGTGCCGCTTTGATGCTGGTTTTCAATTGCTAGTGGACTACTCCAGGTATCTATAAGGTGTGTTTTCAACCTATGATTCTTTTTCATATACTAAATAACAGTTGTAATTTTCCTTGATTGTCCCAATCTCTTGTTTTTTTGTCCACATTGACTCACACATCGTTGGTCCTCTTGTTGGTTTTACATGGAATTGCCTGCTAAGTACTTACTCCTGTTATCGGGATATAAATCCTTGACAGTTTGTCATTCAGTTGTAAATAAAGAAAAAATTGAAGGGGCAGGATTTAGCCTTTTAATTGTACTGCTTCTAATTAATTATCTATCTTTTTTCTTTTCATTACATATACATTTGTTTATTTAAGGACATTGTTGCTTTGACACAGATTATGTTACTGGAGAATGAGACCTGGTTTTTGGGAGAAGACATGACGTGCTTGGTTGCTATTTGACTACACATACATAATTCAAAGAATAGAAGTCATTATTGAAAGAGGATGAGTCATGTTGAAGATTTTGACAGTTAATATACATGCATGTGTGCCTTCAATTTTCTACAGGTTGGGTAGACAATGATTTTGAATAAAGGATGAGGTATATGGATAGCATGAGAATATTATACCTGTTGAGAACTGTATATAAAAGCATACCGGCATTGACGATTTTTCATCAATACTGATGGATGTTTTTGGAAATGAAACCATGCTCTAATATTGAGGATGCTTGTTTTAGTTCATCCTGGCTCTATCCTTTGATTATAAGCTACTAGCATTGATGCCCGCACCTGGCAGGCGTGATGGCAGACGCAGTTGATTTGATTTTTTTCTTTTTAAAATGACTCGTGGTTGATATATTTTCATTTTAGTATGACAATATTTAATAGTGGCAGAAGGAAACAAAAATTCGTAACATTGGTCTACTCGGTTGAGTACTTGAATTAGAGTGAGAGTTAGAATTAGAAGGGTGATTTTCATTAGTTTGATTAATTATTGTTCATTTTTTACTATTTGATTTAATTATTATACATTTTTTGTTATTTGATCAATTATGTGCAGTTTTATCACAAATGTAAATTTCATTTTAGAAGAAAATTGAGTAATAATCAATAACGAAAATTTCTAAATTACATGTAATAAGTTATCGATAAATATCATCAATGAATTTCCTTATTGATTCAGTTTATCATTTTCAGCTTATGACATGTATTGATGAGTGTTTCTTATTTGCAATTCCAGAAATCTTGATTGTTAATATAAACTTGGTGTTAACTTCATCTTAATCAATTGAGTTCTTTTTATTAGAGTTTTTGAGAGTTGCACAAAGTTGATCGAACTATCGAAATTTTACAATAATTAATCGAACCTATAGTAATGCACTTCGACAAAATTAATTGATATCATAAACCTGAAACCCAAAACCCAATTTAAATTCAAAACTTAACCTAGATAAATCAACATACCAACACTCGCATATCAACATTGATAAATCTACCTTTATAATAGTATTATGAACACTCACATGCATCGTTAAATCTACTATTTTAAAATAGTTATAGAAATGATTTAAACCTTGAGCAATTAATATATATTGATCAATACAATTATTTAGGTTTAGAGTGACTCAATTTATTTTATATTATTATTAAGATTTTAAATATTATCATTAATATTATTGTTTTTAAAAAAATTAAAAACAAATAACTTATGAAAAAACAAAAACAGTAACAAAATTGTAATTATATTAAAACTGAGAGTAAAACAATCAATTTAATAACAGAATGTCAGACTTGTAAAAATATAAAAGAAGGAAAAACAAAATTGTCCCTCTACTGTTTATAGAAACGGTAAAAAACCTCATTTGCTTTATATATATAGAGAGATAACACAGCTACATTAGATACATTCTTACAAAATCACATATATTTATATAATTTAGATAATTATTATTTCAAAACGTCTTATAATACATAGTTAATAACATAACTAAATATGTATTTAGTATCTTTTTTATTTCAATTTTATTATTTTCCCGGTCTAACATTTTGTTATGAGCCGGCTAGACAAAGATGGATTGAAGGTAAGATAGATTTTAGTTAAAGTGGCACAGGACCTTCGATCGACCGTAGGGCGTATTCTACCCTTAACCTAATTCATTCTATTGAAGCGTAACGTAAAAAGCTCCTTCGTGCCAAATAAGCAAAATAAGGTGTATAAACAGAACTAGGGCTTCACGAATCACTTGTCAGTCACTAGATGGTATTGTGTGGATTCACTGGATTCTAACTTGGGGTTGAAAGTTTCACTCCTTACAAAAATATGCAACTTTCTAATCTGCATGTGATTTTGTCACTTTAGTTACCATTGATTGAGGTCATTTGAACGATTGAAAGATTTTTGTTGTCTCTAGATACTGAACAAGCAAGTAATTTGTAATCCACTCTGGCAAATGATGTGAAATTGCTTCATATCATCTTAAATTAAAGGTGATATATATAAAGAGTTTCTCAGGTGCGGGCATTCGCACCATATCCTTTGGTGCGGATGTGCGATTTTACCTTATTTTTTTTATCTATTTTCAGATCTTAACCGTTCAATATCTAGGTATATATGTATAGATCATCTCTGTAAAATTTCATTTCATTTAGTAATCGTTAAGACATTCAAATCTGTGATTTACCATAAAGAAACGGACGGTTCCTGAACTGTTTAACCAGAACCGTTAGTTTTCTTCATGGTAAATCACATATTTGAATGCCTTAACGGTCACCAAATGAGATGAAATTTTACAGAGTTGATTTATACATATATACCTAGATATTGAACGGTTAAGATCTGAAACTAAGATTGAAAAGTGGGGCAAAATCACACATCCGCACCAGAGAAGCTCTATATATATATATATATATATATATATATATATATATATTTAAGGGTCCTTCTACTAAGGGATATCATATATGAGGGATCAAACATTAGATCAACTTTTCGATCACATATTAACGTCTCCATCTTTTAATACTTAGATTTATATATGTAGATCATTTATGTAAAATTTCATCCAATTTGGTGATCGTTAAGGCGTTGAATTAATTGAAATCAATTGACACATCAAAATCAGCCAAACATGAACCGTTCATGCTTATAATTTTAATTTACAGTTTTGAGCACCTTATCGATCACCAAATTGGATGAATTTTGCAAAGATGATCTACATATGGAGATGTGATTTGATGATCAAAAAGTTGGTGTAAGTCTTGATCCCTCATTTATGTCAAGAAAATGGATCTCTCGTTGGAAGAGGGATCTCGTTGGGTTTCTGGTATCAGAGCCCTAAGAGTTACGATTATTAATCATTTTATTTAAATCTCTCAAACCCCAGGTGACGGAATACCGCTTAGATATGGTATTTGAGTTTATTAATCATTTTATTTGTTCTTCCTTAAACCCAGATATATGGTGGACTACGTCCTAGGAGTGGTATTTGAGTTAAATATGTTAGTTTTTAAGATTGATTGGTTTATCTATTTATATTGTGAAGTGATTGTGATTCTATTCCATTTCATTAAATTTTTTAGGTATCTCTATCTGTTCTTGTTGTCTTTAGTCTTTGATTTCTCCAACCAAACAATAAGTCCTAGGTGAGGCGTGAGCAGATGCGGCATGAGCGGAGAAGTGAAATTCTTAGCTCCTTTAGGCACCCAGTCTAGATAGTTATCACTTCCAAGTTTTGGTCAGACTCCCTTTTCTTCCATTATCAGTTACTTCTAGTTCTTCTCGATTTACCCTCAATAGTATCCCAAACATAGTTAACGAAGAACAATTTAAATACCAGTTAAATGAAAACATAAATATGAACGATTGGAGAATTCCAAGAGTTTCTAGTAATGAAATTTATAGGAAAAAATGGTCTCTTACTTCTTTCAAAAATGAAAATCACATAAAAACAGTTGAACAAGTCTATGCACTTAGTCAACAACATGAAACATGTCAATTATTCAGCCCTGAGTCAATTAAAAAACACAAAAGACGGTCACAATTTCCTTCATATAGGACTAGTCCAGATTGATGTTAAACCTTTAACCCGAAAATGTGTGAATGCCTCTATCCTATTATGTTTAAGAGATGTAAGGTTTACTGACTTCAATGACAGTACCCTTGGCATAATTGAATCAAGCCTATTCAATGGTCCAATTCATTTTGATATCTATCCTGATTTCACAATCAGTCTTAGTGATCCTCATATATTAAAAGCTTTAACACTAAACATTAAAACTTCTGGGTATAATGTTCTTGAAGGAACACAACCTTTAGCCTTAATCTACAGAATTCATTATAGTCACTGGAACAAACATGAATTTTCAAGCTATAAATAAAAGTCCAAAAAATCAAACCCTATTAATTCAAAGTAGCCACGACAACGCCAATATTAGAGTTCCACAAACAATCAAATGGTCAGAAATTCAACTCCATTCAGAATGGTCCTTTACTTGTGAAAATCATCCTATCAACATTCAACATAATATATCTGATTTAAATTTCATTCAACAATCCAATGATGGTACAGTAAAAATAAACTTCCTTAATTCCAATCACACTAAACATCCTAGAATTCAAGAGCTGGGACAATCTCCAAGACAATTAGGATAGTCATCTCAGCCAGGCATTCTTTCGCTGGCTCTACATTAGCTGATTCATCAATCTCTAGAAGAGATAACAAACTCGATAGAGAAAATAAAAACTTAAGAATCAAGAAATTAGAAGAAGAAATACAAAAATTTAAAATATTAACACTTCTTCCCAAGTCAGCTATCATCATTATGTGGAAACTGACATCTCAAATCCAACTGAGGAAGGGGACACTTCTCCTACCCCTACGGTCGGAGATTTTGAGGTTATTCTCCAAATTAACCCTCAACTTAATACACTTAATCGCCAGTTTCAAATTAATTACACCAGATTAGACCAAGATTTAAAAAACATTCCCCGTCGTAATCTTTATCAACAACAGTATCCTTTAATTGAACACAGAAAATAATTATTTCAAAATTGGAAACACTATATGCTTCAAAATCAAACTGAAATATTCTTTCTTGATTATATCGACTTATTAAACAAAAAAGTACAAACATTAACTAAATCTAAATGGAAAACCACCAATTCAATAATCACATCCACCTATCCACAAGTTGAAACTATAGCCATGATCACCTCCATACACATATCATGGCTTCAACATTTAAAATTCCTGATGAAAAATATGATCTAGATCATAAAAAAATTATTGAACAAAATAATTATTCTAATCAAAGTTTAGTCACGATTGGTCACCAACTTGATAAAATAGAAACTAAAATCGATACAATCTGTTCAAAAGTAAGCATACTTCCTCAACAATAATCTGAACCTCTTTTAGTTCACTTTAGTAACCTTAATAAACCCACAATTAAACCTATATCTACCACACAAAGAATTAAACAAATGTTACAAGAATTAAAGCCTGAACCCAGGACCAGTATTTCAGTCATCCTGTCGCATCCCAGGACTATTTTCGGTCCGGAACACGACGGTAACCGTCGTGATCCCGGACTAATGGATAACCGATACGTCATCTGACTTATTGACTACCTACTAGGCAGAAACCACATGGCTAATTTAAATAAAATGACATAAATGAGAGGAGCAAATGAATGAATAAATAAAGTTATATACAAGTGCGGAATATAGCATACATTACTTAGACTACAAGATACATGAAGAAAGTCTAAGTCAGTGAATATACAACATGGGCCAACTAGCAAAGTACAAGTGGATAAAAGCTCAATAGGTCAGAGTGCGCCAAATGCGTCCAAATCAACAGTCACGGAGATCGAAAAACTAAAGTACCACGAAGGATGAATAGCTCTTCCAGGGTGATCCCGAAATACAGATACTGAACAGCACGCACTGCCAAACCCCTAGTCACCGATCCATCACTTCTGAAGCAAGTCTACCGGGTACCTGCAAAGTAGGGGTGAGCACTCGTCCTAGATAACCCAAAAGGGGCCGAACCCAACCAAGATAGGGTTTGAAAACAAAGGTGTAGTTCTCATAAATAGATAATACATATAGTTTTCACCAGTGATTAAACAATTCGTAAAACATGCAACAACCAAAAACTGTATTTGGTTTTACAGGCAGATTCATAAAATTCCTTTTCCATGTGCCAATGCTAACATTAAAATGACTGAGCGCTCAAAGTAAAACAACAACTTGCATGGCTTCACGGATCTGGGCGGCCGAATCTCGTGTTTGTCTTCACAGTAAACAGGGGCCAACTACTTATGCGCCTGAAAACGCGTAGTAGCGAGAGTGTCCATTTACAGCTAATGCCCAACATATCACTCATGACAACACACTTCACTTACGACTCGCATAACTGTGTGGGAGACGAGCGTAAGCGGAAAAATAAAATAAATAGGGCATTGCCCCTCCGGAGGTTCACGGTCATCGATCCCGTGGGAAAATATAGTCTAAACACTAGGTCCCGTCACTCTCAAGCCAAGCACCTGAAATCAGGACAACAGTACTACTTTTCGATCCGAATCATCACATGTGTGTCTAACCTCAGTTTTCTTAAACATTTAATGAAACGATAAAGTAAGAAAACATATATCGCGAGGCATCAACAATGCACAAACAAACATCATATAACTTTCATATAGTAGAGCACTACACAAATTTAAAATGTCACTAACCCGGAAGTTACAGCTCACCCTACCTGATATGACGAAGCCGAAATCCTTGGCTCACCCTACCTTAGTCCTCAAGCTCTGAGTGTAGGCGAAATCCTGAATCCGTCAAAAGACAAGTCAACAACTAAACAAGTCGAAAGTAGAACGTAACGGTCAATCTATGGTAAACTACCCACTTTCCTAGTTTGACTAGGAAAGGTCAAAGGTTGACTTTAGGGTTGACCAAGAAATTGGCCAAGTCTACTGAGTTGGTCAAAGTTGACAAACTTTTCGTTTATTTTTTCCGACACTAGAGTCTAATTATTTGATGCCTCGATTCTCATCGAACCGGATGATGTTTATAGGTGGAATCTAATATTTGTCCTTTACCGGGTTACATGTCAAGAAATAACACTAAGTCTGGTCGATTATTAAGTGTGCATCGTTTATTATGCTTGAAGTACTGTTTACAGGGTTAAAGCCCAGTCAGATTTGAGAAGCCACTTTGGGTCCTTTGTCAGGGCCCAGTTCATTGTAAAATTGAGGAAAAGCAAGGGAGTTTATTCCCACATTGGAAAAGGACAAAGTGCTGCCTTTAATGCTACTATAAATACCGGTGAGGACCTCCCGGTAAGGGGACGGACAACTTCTTAACTACTCTTGAGTTTTCTGCTTATCTGACAGTGTCTGACTTAAGCATCGGAGTGGCTTCCCTCGGTAAACCCGGGGACGCCCCTTTGACGTGTTTGTTCTTTACACAGGAAAACTCGGAGTACAAGGAAGTTCGCTATTTCTGGAACCGTGCAACCCGCTAAAGGGGCCGCGAGTTTACCCGGAAACAATTGGTGCTCTCCATGTCTATCAATCAGTTTGTTGAGTGAATGCAGGTAATCTCCATTTGACATGAAATATTGCAAGCCTTTCACGGCCTTATTTCATTGTCAAAACTCGACAAGCTCCGATAATCTCCGATAATCTCCGGTCTACATGACGTGAAATATTGCAAGCCTTAACGGCCTTATTTCACTGTCAAACTCGACAAGCTCCGATAATCTCCGGTCTACATGACGTGAAATATTGCAAGCCTTAACGGCCTTATTTCACTGTCAAACTCGACAAGCTCCGATAATCTCCGATAATCTCCGGTCTACATGACGTGAAATATTGCAAGCCTTAACGGCCTTATTTCACTGTCAAACTCGACAAGCTCCGATAATCTCCGATAATCTCCGGTCTACATGACGTGAAATATTGCAAGCCTTAACGGCCTTATTTCACTGTCAAACTCGGCATTCTCCGATAATCTCCGATAATCTCCGGTCTACATGACGTGAAATATTGCAAGCCTTAACGGCCTTATTTCACTGTCAAACTCGGCATTCTCCGATAATCTCCGGTCTACATGACGTGAAATATTGCAAGCCTTAACGGCCTTATTTCACTGTCAAACTCGGCATTCTCCGATAATCTCCGATAAATCTCCGGTCTACATGACGTGAAATATTACAAGCCTTAACGGCCTCATTTCACTGTCAAACTCGGCATTCTCCGATAATCTCTGGTAATCTCCTTAACTTGAAATATTGCAAGCCTTTCACGGCCTTATTTCAGTCTTTGAAAGTCCTAACGGACCCGTACAGCCCTAGCGGCACTTTTTATTAAACATGCCAAACCGGCAATATGCGTACATTTTGTCAACACTTGTATATTATGCATCACAAATACCGGGTTATTCGACAGGAAGCCACAATTGACCGGTACGGCCCTACCGGGCCTATTGTTATTTTATGAAGATAACATGCCAGACCGGCACTATATATAAATTTTATCTACACTTGTGAGATAAAGGCCGTAGCGGCCCATGGAAGCCCTAACGGACCCATATATCCTAGCGGCACTATATTTGTTCACATGGCAAACCGGCATTATATGTAAATTTGCGTACTGTTCATAAGGTTACCGTGTTTTGACACAGGAAGAGTTGTGAGAGGGAAAAGTTTGATTACTTCAAAAATATCAATTACAAAAAGTAGCGAACCGCTACAGGTAAACTAATCTATTACAGCAAAAACGAAAAACAGCCTAAGGCTCCGGTTCATGGCGCTGCCGACCCCCTACCCCCGCCAGTGCTAGACCCGCCACGTCCTCCCCGGGGCTGTATGATGAACTGACCCCTACAGAGAGGTGGCCGGTTTCGAGGACCACCCACAATGCCACCACGGGAAGTACCTCTCCCGGCTGTCGAAGAACGAACCGGGGGACTCCGAGCCGGGTTCGCAGGAGCCCTAGGGTTTGTAGCCATGGCAGGAGTCGACCGGGAGGTGCCTGCAGCCTCGTCGGGTCTGACATGACCTTGATGACCGTCATAACCAGCCTTGTCGAGCCAGCCTTGGCGAATCCCAGCGCTAACTATTTCGGCACGAGCCTCGGCCCTTGCCGTCCGCAGCTTCAGGTCAAACTCGGGGCTCGCCAGAAACTCGGAGACTGCAGAGTCCTTGGCCCGGGAAACAGCCTGGATTAAATCCCCTTTTTGTTGCTCCAGGGAAGTAACCTGTTGCTGCAGCGCCTGGTTTTGCTCGGTCAGCTGGGCTATCGCGGCGTCTTGAGCACACCGGTCCTCCCGGTGACCCTCGATGACTTTCTCCAATTCCGAGTTCTTGGCCACCAGGTCTGCTATGTGTTCTTCTGCCTTGGCCAACTCCGCACACGACGCAATGGCTGATGCGCTTGCGAATTCCCGGACCCGAGCCAGGTTTTCTTCACTCGCCGTCACCTGGTCCCGGGCGGCCCGGAGATCATCCCTGAGGACTCTCTCTCGCTCGGGGATGCCTTCGGTTATGAGCCGATCAGTTGCCAAGTACGACAACCTGACAGCCTACACAAATCAAATAACGGGTTAGTACAAGGAAACAAAAACAAAAGAAGAACGGGTTAAAGAAGAAGACAAACTTACCCGCATCAGTTTCTCCTGCGCCCTCCGGGCTACAGTCAACGGGTCCTCATGCTCCAGGACATAGGAGTCGGCGGCGCAGTTCTTCAAATCCTCTACCATTCTCTGGATGGCCACGTCTGCCATTCCCGCGCCCGCCAACTCCTCCATTATTTCAGTGGTGTCCCGGTGCTGCTTTCTCTCCCTCCTCTCTTTCCTCTCCTTCCTTCTCTTCCTCCTCTCGGACCTCCCCGAGCTGGATGCCTCACGGGTGCGTTTGCGAGAGGGAACGGGCTCCACTTCTTGAACTTCGTCACTCCCGTCACTCCCCTCCGGGTTCTCACTCCCTATCCCCCTTTCCAAATCTCCAACCTCTTCACCTCCGTTGTCATCCTCTTCAGTAAACTCCTCACCGGGAAGCACAGACGATGGAACCGCGCTCATCACCGGTTCTTCAGTCTCTTCGTCGGCGATGGAAGATTCCCTTCCCGGTTCTTCAAATAGCGGTTCGTAATCCGCCTCCGAGGGATTCCCTTTAACTTCCTCTCCCTCCTGGAAAACCTCTGGCCCGAGAACCTCAGCCAAGTACTCGGGGATCTCGTTGTAGTGCAACGTGTTGACATGGAACTGCTGAACATCCCCTTGCTCGGCGTCTGGGCGCAGGAAAGCCGCTTTTGACGTCAGGTCGATGTCATATGCTAGACCCTCCGCCCCTTGCGCCCGGATCCCGGCCCATACAGCTTTGTCCTCGAAGCCGTCGTATATTCCCGGGTTCTTGCGTTTCGTGAACTCCATCGGGAGAAGAGCTGCAACAAAATACATAACCCGTTAGAAAAGGAGCATGTGACAATAAAATTTGTAAAGGACACGACACAAACCTGGGAGCTCCATCAACCGGCACCTGCTGTACACATACAGCCTACAAAGCCGGTACGAACTCTGGTCATCTTGACCCCGGAAGGCCCAAAGCATCCTCCGGATCCTTTTCTCCATCACCGGCTCCAAAGGAATGTCGGGGACGTCTGCAACACAAATAACGTATGTAAGTACAACTCGGGAAAGGAAAAAAGAGAAACCCTAAGGGAGACGACTTACTCATCAGTGGCTGGAAGTCACCCGGTACTTGAAGCGCGTGTCCCGAGTCTTGAAAGTTTCTTATCAGGAAACTTTTTTCCCTCCAGGTCCGGCTCACGGAGGTTGGAAAGTCCTCAATGATCTTCTTGAAAACCGCTTTGGACTTCAGTTGGATGGTCCCACTGAAACCCGCCTTCCGGGAATACTCGGCCCGGTACATGGCATGTAACTCGTGATAGGTGGGCATCTGCTGCTTCAGCACCTTGTACATCACGCACAACCCTAGTAGCTGCCTCCACATGTTCGGGCCAACTTGCCCGATGGCGAAGTTGCTCGCAGCCAGGAGGTACTGCACCTCAACCTTTAGCGGGAGTGACAGGCCGCAGCGTAGCTGGTACTCATGGCATAGCGTCCACCCATCCCCGGGAGCGAAGAACTGATCCTCGGGTTCTAAAGTCCGAATTTCCACAGACTCGGGAATCTTCCAGTTGCTCCTTAGCTCCACAATCTCCTCCGCGGTCAGTGAGTACCCGGGAGGGTCGAGAGCGGTCCCATCAGTGAAGGTTACTGAGGCAAACTCGGGGACGTGAGCATCCATTGCGGGGTTGGTCATCTGCAAAACAAGAAACACGGGAACGTCGTCAGAAACCCAGATAACCCGGCGACCACAAGGATAAACGCACACACTAACGCAGAAACCCAGATTGGATCCCAGAAACAGTACACATGATCGATCCAAAACACTCAAAAACATCGGAAGAGGAACCAGTACCTTACTTGTGAGGGTTTGAAAGGCTTTTGAGGTCGATTTGAGTTTGGAAATCCAACAAGCACAGCGACAACAGAGAATGAGAGCAAAAGCACGAAAAAGTTATCGGTTTCGAAGGTGAGACAAAACTGTCACCCTCAACTCCTATTTATACAGTAAGAGGCGTACACAGAAGGGACGTTTCAGTTTTTCGAGAAAATGGCCACGTGTCATGCATGCCGCGTCCCAAAACCGAAAAACTTTTCAGTTTCCCCCACTTCCAACTGAAAACTTTTCAGTTTCCCCCACTTCAAACTGAAAAACTTTTCAGTTTCCCCCAGTACAACCCGGAGACGTCGTTTTCAATTCTCAAAATGTACGTGTCTGCGGGGTACCCTTGCGTACGGACTTGGGGGACTGGGTACACCGGGTCTGGTTCTTAACTTTGTAACCCGGTAAAGAAATGATTTCAAGTCCCCACCCAAGCGTACCCCTTGACTGAGGACTTGGGGGACTTGTTTATAGGTGGAACCTAATATTTGTCCTTTACCGGGTTACATGTCAAGAAATAACACTAAGTCTGGTCGATTATTAAGTGTGCATCGTTTATTATGCTTGAAGTACTGTTTACAGGGTTAAAGCCCAGTCAGATTTGAGAAGCCACTTTGGGTCCTTTGTCAGGGCCCAGTTCATTGTAAAATTGAGGAAAAGCAAGGGAGTTTATTCCCACATTGGAAAAGGACAAAGTGCTGCCTTTAATGCTACTATAAATACCGGTGAGGACCTCCCGGTAAGGGGACGGACAACTTCTTAACTACTCTTGAGTTTTCTGCTTATCTGACAGTGTCTGACTTAAGCATCGGAGTGGCTTCCCTCGGTAAACCCGGGGACGCCCCTTTGACGTGTTTGTTCTTTACACAGGAAAACTCAGAGTACAAGGAAGTTCGCTATTTCTGGAACCGTGCAACCCGCTAAAGGGGCCGCGAGTTTACCCGGAAACAGATGAGAATCAGAATTATTACTCATTCGGTACTTACGTCTTTCCGTCGTCTATTTAATTTATAAAACTTTTAAACCATTTAACCGTAGCGGTAAAAACGTAAAAATTGGTCTTCTACGGTAAAAGTCAAAAGTCAATCATGAATAGTAAAAGTCAACTAGTGAATAGTAAAACTCAACTGATGAATAGTGAAAGTCAAAGGTCAACTGGTAAATAGTAAAAGTCACTCTATGAATAGCAAAAGTCAACTAGTAAATAGTAAAAGTCAACCGATCAAAATGTAAATAGTAAAAGTCAACCGATCAAAATGTAAATAGTAAAAGTCAACTAATCAAACTTTAAATGGTAAAAGTCAACCGGTCAAACTCTAAATAGTCAAAGTTAAACAATAAAACAATAAAAATGGCAGTTTGTAATATTGAAAACTGACAGGGGTATTTTGATCAATTCACCTCACGGTAAAACTGTAAAAATGTAAATCTACCACGCTAAAAACTAGGGTTTTTACCCCACTGTTTCCCGATCAACTGGTTCGTCGGAAAACAGGCATTTTCCGGCCAAACCAGCCTCAAACACCTGCAAATTCATCATCTACAACATACAAGCAATCAAACAGGTCAAGAAACGAGAGAAAAGATGGAGAATTTATACCTCAAAATCGAGCTCCACTGTTTTTCGACGGTTCTCCTCCGGTGGAGTTTCGCTCGCCTCCTCCCACCTCCTTGCTTCTGGTGTTGCCTGGAAGCTCCTTGCTTCTCCTCTCGGCTGGTTTCACGTCGAGGAAGGGAGCAGTCGCTGGGTTTTCTTCTCCTCCTCAACTGGTGGCGGTTGCGGCGGCGCTGGGTCGGCTGGAGGGCAGGGTGTGGTTGCCGAAGTTGGCAAGCTCGATGGCGGCGGCGGTGAGGCAGCACGAGCGCGGGCGGTGGTCGCCTGGGGGTGGTCTCCGTCGAGGAGATAGAGAGAGGGAGAGAGAAGCTGTTCGACCAGAAAGGGAAAGAGAGAGAGAGAGAGAAGAAAGGAAAGGAGAAGAAAAGAGGAAAGCAAAGAAAAAGATAAGGAAAAGAGAGAGAAAAAAGGTTTTTATAAAACCTTTTAACGAAGACCACGATTCGTCGAACGAATCCAACGATCACGATCTCTTCCGACTTTTAAAATAACGAGAAACTCGAAAACGTTTTCTGTAAATCATACATTGAAAATAAATTGTCAAATCACGCCTGTAAAACAGGACAAATACGTAGAGTGCTGGAAAAACATTCCGTAACTACTCATACGCAAGTGGAGACGTTCGCTCTAATATTAAAATATTAGAGTGCATTCTCGACGTACGGAAAAGAAGTCGTAAATAAACCCTAGATGTGTCAGAAAATTAATAAAATAAGTCGGGGTCTCACACATCCACACTAATGATGAAACATCAAATTCTTCTGATAGTGATTCTAGTACAATCTCTAAAATAAACCAAACATTTCAAAACCTTCAATTATCCAGAATTAAATATCCAACAAAAAAACCATTTAAACGATGGACTGAACGTCTTTTACCCTTAGATATTCAGCCCATTAATATCACAAGTAACCAATTCTCAGTCTCCTCTGATAAAACATATGAATGAAATATAGATAATTTATCAGAACAAGAAATTTTAAACAAATTACATCACATGTCCATGACAACCAATAGTTATGTCACAAATCATAATTTCAGTCAACCTGAAATTGTTGACATTCTAGCCACTGGATTCACAGGAATGCTTCATTCCTAGCAGGAAAAACATTTAACTGAAGAATCACGATCAGCTATTAAACATGCAGTCAAACATGATGAAGATGGCAATCTCATCTTTGATGAAAGCATTGGAATGAATGTTTCTGATGCAGTAAACACTTTATTCTATACTATTATCCAACATTTTATTGGTACACCTAGTCATATTACTTCACGAATTCATGATCAATTAAGTAACCTCAGATGTCCAACATTAAGTGATTTCCAATGGTACAAAGATGTCTTTATTTCTCGAGTAATGCTCAGAGATGATAGGAACTAACCTTTTTGGAAAGAAAAATTCATAAATGGATTGCCTAAATTATTTACCCATAAAATAAGACAAGTTCTTAGTAACGAATCATGACATATTAATTACGATTCACTTACATACGGAAACATAATCACAGTCATTCAAAAAGAAGGATTAAAAATGTGTAGAGATATGAAATTAAATGCTTAAATCAAAACTGGTAAGAAAACAGCTAAATACGAATTAGGTAATTTTTGTGAAAAATATAGTTTACCTTCACTTCCCCCTTCCACAAGGAAAAATAGTCATTATCCTACAAAAAGCTTCACTTGTAATAAATTCTACTCTAAAAATAAAACTAATTTTGAGTCTAAAAAATTTTATTCTAAAAACAAGTTTCAACAATCCCGTCTAAAACATCCATCACAAAAGAAAAAAATCCACGATAAAAATAAATCAAAATGTTATAAATGTAACAAACCTGATCATTTTGTCAATAACTGTCCAATTAAAAATACTATCAAAAAATTAAAAATTAGTCAAGATGAACAAGACAAACTTATCCAACTTTTAGAACTCAGAAACACAGACTCCGAAATCAAATCCGATTAAGATCATTATATCCCAACCAGTTCTTCCTCTTCTAAATCAGATAATTCTTCGTCGCCTGATGTTTCATTTGGTTGTAAAGATACCTGTTGCAAATCAATTAATGTACTTTCTAAACAAGAAGAATTATTAATTGATTTAATTGGAAAAATTGATAATCCAGACCTTAAAGCAGAATATCTTAAGAAACTAAAAAAATTGATCACTGATGAACATGTCATTAAAACTCCTCAACCTCAAATATCTCTTACAACAAATTTTGATCGATTTAAAAATAAAAAAAAAGAAGTCACCATTCAAGATTTACAACAAGAAATTAAGTCCATAAAAACACAAATACATACATTACAACAACAACAGAAAGAACTTAGTAACGATAATAATGATATCAAAAATGATGTAAATATATTAAAAATTGATACCCAATTTCTTAAATTACAACAAATCCCTAATAATTTTACTCCCCTTGAATTACCCACACCTCACGATGAAGGCAATTCAAAAC
Organism: Comarum palustre; assembly: GCA_951800085.1. Taxonomy (NCBI): domain Eukaryota; kingdom Viridiplantae; phylum Streptophyta; class Magnoliopsida; order Rosales; family Rosaceae; genus Comarum; species Comarum palustre. Next base: position 618,684 of record OX637581.1, read on the forward strand.
ACACTCCCATCAGTACTATTAAACAAATTAACCTTAAAAAATGGTACGTTACAATCCAATTGCGAATTAAAGATTTCCAACTAGTCTCAACTGCACTCATTGATTCAGGTGCAGATCTAAATTGTATCCAAGAAGGATTGATTCAGTCCAAATATTTTTTTTAAAAAAACAAAAGAATCACTTAGATCTGCTAATAACACTAAAATGGATATTGAATATGAAATTCTCAAAGCACATATATGCCAAAATAATGTTTGTTTTAAAACTTCATTTGTATTAGTAAAAAATTTAATTGATAAAATAATGTGGGTCTCCCTTTCATAACTCTTCTCTATCCCTTTACCACAGAATACGATGACATTCTTATTTACCCTTTTGATGAACCAGTTAAATTTACCTTTCTTTCAAATCCTGAAATTCACACTTTAAAAGCATTTCAAGAAAATTCAATATCAAAAACAATCAACCTAATTCAATCCAAACAAAACAAATTAATTTTCTCAAAGAAGAAATCAACTTTAAACGCATAGATAAACAAATCCAAAATTCTTCACTTGAACAAAAGATTAAAAAATTTGAAGAAAAATTATAAAATAATTATGCTCGGATATTCCAACTGCCTTCTGGCATAGGAAAAAACATATAGTCACTCTCCCCTATATTAAAGAATTTAATGAGAAAAATATTCCTACGAAAGCACGCTCAATACAAATGAGTCATGAATTCATGGAATTCTGTAAGACAGAAATACAAGAGTTACTTGACAAAGGAATAACCCGACACAGTAAATCTCCTTGGTCTTGCCCTGCTTTCTATGTTTAAAAGAACGCTGAACTAGAAAGAGGCACACCCTGGTTAGTTATTAATTATAAACCCCTTAATTCAGTTTTGCAATGGATTAGGTACCCAATACCTAATAAAAGAGATCTTATTAACCGACTAAATAATTCTGTTATATTTTCTAAATTTGATCTAAAATTTGGATTTTAGCAAATACAAATTCATGAAAAACATAGATACAAAACATTGTTTGTCACCCCTTTTGGCCACTATGAATGGAACGTAATGGCATTTGGGCTTAAAAATGCCCCTAATGAATTCCAAAACATTATGAATGACATTTTCAATCCCTATTGTCACTTCTCCATTGTTTACATTGATGATGTCCTCATCTTCTCACAATCAATTGATCAACATTGGAAACACTTAAATCAATTCTTTTAGATAATTAAATCTAATGGTCTGGTGGTTTCAGCCTCTAAGATCAAACTCTTTCAAACAAATATTTGATTCTTAGGATTCAATATTCATCAACTCCAAATCACCCTAATTAATAGAGTCATCCAGTTTGCTAATAAATTTCCAAGTGTTATCTCGAAAAAAAAAATCAACTCCAACGATTTTTAGAATAATTAAATTATATAGCGGATTTCTATCAAAATTTAAGACAGAAATGCAAACCACTATTTGATAGATTACAAAAAAATCCTCCTCCTTAGACACCAACTCATACCGCTATTGTTCAAGAAATTAAGAGTCATGTCAAAACTCTTCCATGTTTAGGAATCCCCCTAGCTGATTTATTTAAAATTATTGAAACTGATGCCTCCGACATTGGCTATGGAGGCATACTTAAGCAACAAATTTCTCCCAGCCATCCAGAACAAATTGTCCGATTCCATTCTGGAATATGGTCACAATCACAACGCAATTATAGTACTATTAAAAAAGAAATTTTATCTCTTGTTTTATGTATAAGAAAATTTCAAGATGATTTATTAAATCAAAAATTTCTAGTTCGTGTTGATTGCAGAAGTGCTAAACATGTTTTAGAAAAAGATGTTCAAAATATGGCCAGTAAACAAATTTTTGCTCGTTGGCAAACTATTTTAAATATCTTTGATTTTGAAATTGCATTCATTAAAGGCAGTGACAATCATATACCAGATTTTCTAATCCGTGAATTTCTTCAAGGTTCCCACCACATTTCCCAACATGCAGCACAGAACGACAAAGCAATATCAAAGCTCATCTGAGCCAAAAGTCAGTCATCAAGCAGTCAAATCTGAGTCACCTGATTCTTTTAGTATAGTTCCATATTCAGGTTATCCTTCAATCCTAGTCAATTCCAGGCCCTTACCCAACTATGTTGGTACCATCATTAGCCTAAATAAACCCAATTACCAGTCAGCCTTAGTTGATCCACATTATTCTTTCAAAGTCAATACCCTCAATTCTTCCAGGCCCAATATTCGTAAATCATCACCTTATGATTTACGCACTAGTCAAGACATGTTTTATGTTGAGTCATGTCACACCCCGATTTTAGAGAAATAATTTATTTTCGAGGTGCAACTCATATTCCAAATATGAAATAGAAATTCCATATTTAGAATATGAAAGAAATTGGAAAAGGAACAACTAAATACTAAACTGGAATTTTATTCTTTACTACACAAGAATCTCAAATCAAAATTTACATAAGAGAACCTCTCCCTAAAGATACTCTGACACATAGAGAATTTCAACTAACTCTAATGACTTCAATCACTAACTCTCTTGCTTCTCTTGTTTCATAACCTGCAAGACTGTAAAGGGGTGAGCTCAACCTGCGACTCAGTAGGGAGTCCTCTCAAAAACAAAAGACAACCAAACAATCAATAAATGATATGCATATGAATGCACATTCTACTCCAGATCCACATAGAAGAATAAACTGAGCCTACATGTCCCATACCATGTATTTTACCAAAGAAGGTGACTCAGCGTACTCAACTATGAGATCCATCCCTAACCCTCTTTTGCAAGTCATCTTGTCCATTCCCCTTTCTCCAGCCCCGAATTACTCTTATCATTCATATACTTAATTACGCAATAACCACTGGCATACATACATGGTTCCTGCTGAGATAATGGACTCAACTACGCAAAAGATTAAATCATATTTCATTCACCACTCTTATCCTCTAATTGTCACTAATGAATGACATATGTATCAAATTATAACATATACTTCAAACATGTAATGTCATCCAATACTCAATCATCCCAAACAAACATATCAATCAAACACACAAGCAGACAATACAAATCAGTTGAGGTTCTCCAGATCCCCTACCTTTGTTGATTCTCACAGCAAGCTCCTACCAAACAACAACTTTTAGTAATGTAACTCATTACTTACAGTACTCTAAATATAAGGAAATTAATTAATAAAACATCTTAACAAACAAGAAAAATGAATTGCTCCTCAAAACAAGTTTACAGAACACAAATAATAAAAGCTGCAGTTATGACCCAGTCAGCTTTACAACAGAAACTGTGCAAATTCGTAAGGATTTTGTCTTCATGGTCTTCTAACAAAAGAAACTAGACACAGCAAAGAAGCTCTGAAAGTTGGAATCACTTAAAAATGATTTTTTGTGAAATATTTATGAATTTTCAAAGATCAGCTTCAGTTTTAGGAATTTCCGCAAAGTTTCTGCAAAGTACCTAAACTTTGGGTTTAGAGGCAAAACAGGAACTCTAAGTGGTACAAAGCTTTTACAAACTGAGCATATATAAATATAATGTCTCAATAGAAGAAAACATACAAAATATACAATGGAAACATCAGCTGTAATGGAACTACAAACATCAGCTAATAAAAGATAACATGTAAAAGTTATAACCTTCTAACTTTAAGCATGCATTCGCTACATTTGATCTCTACCTTTAACAAGAAACTAATGACACAAATATAAACTTTATAATCATATATATATATATATGCAATCTCATACCAAAACAAGCAAGAATCAATGACAAACACTAAGAATGAAAACTAAGGAATAAAACCAGAAAATTGACTTATTGAGTTTCTAACCAGCAGGGAATTTTGGCTAAAAACAGTAGGGTCCGGCAAAGAATTTGAAGTTGCTTTCTTCATAATATTTGAAGTAGACATCCTAAGGAACATTTAAGAACTAGAATCACAGAAAAATGATATATCTACAATTAACTATGATTTTACGAAATTCATATACAGTAGAGAAGAAAACCTGTTGAAAATTCTGACCAAAAATAGGTTTGGCTAAAAACTTTATAGTTTGGCTGGTAATTTGACGTTGGTGTCTTCATGACATTTTTAAGGGACAACCTAAATACTAATCAGGAATTAGAATCGCAGAAATAGGATTTTTCTACAATTACTTACGATTTTTCAAAGTCCAGACACAGTAAAGATAAAAAGCTGACGAAAATCTTAGGTTGAACAAAAGTGTCTAAAACATGAAATTCTAACAATTACTCAAATTAATGAAAAAATAACACCAAACTAAGAACACATACTCACTTTGAATTGGAAACACAATTGAGCAGAACATAAAACGAATCTAACCTGAGTTCTATCAATCTTCTACAACACCAATTCCTCTCACTCTCCTTCGAGACTATCGATTCTCTATTATCTCTTTCGGGTGCTCAACAAAGTATGAAGAATCAATGAAGAACAAAGAAAACTCACCTCTATTTATAGGATCTTAGAAAGCAAGCAACAGGTTCTTGTCCTCCAAGGAAAACAATGTGCACCTGGCTGCCAGCTGCCGTGCACGCTGCCGAGCCCATGTGTACCTGGCTGCCAGCTGCCGATAGTCACGCGCATGTTGCCGCCCAACGTGCCTTTTGCTAACCCTGTATGCAAGTTGCTGCCCCTTGATTGTTTTTGCTCCAATTGTGTGTCAATTACTGCCCCTGTGTGTCAATTGTTTCATGTTGTGTGAGGAATGTCACCATCTATTTGTCAGATGTCGATAGTTATGTGTTTGTTGCTTTGTGCTTTACACATGAACTATCATGCACTGTGCATTAGGTGTTGAGCACTAAGCACCAGATGTTAGCACTGAACACAAGGAACCGTGCATCGATCACCAATGATTGTGCAATTACATCAAGGACAAGCATTAAGTGAGCAACATAGCACAGAACACTCGAGGACGTGCCCAGGACACCGACTGTCGAGCACTGGGCACCAGGGTCGAGCTCTGTGCAGCCGCTGCCCAAGCTCTGTGCACTTCATGTTGTGCACTGGTGATAAACTGCCGAGCCTCCTTACTGCCCCATATCGTGCGCCATGGGCACTAGCGGTGGTGCAGCCACCGAATGTTGCCGAGTGCTCAGTACACCGGCATATGTGTGGCTCCTCATGCACTACCAAAAGTTGCCAAGTGCTTAGTGCAATGACATATGTGTAGGTGCAATGCACTGCCGAATGTTGTCGAGTGCCTAGTGCATTGGCATACGTGCAAGCTGCAAATTCGGGCAACCAAAAACAAAAATAGTGAATCTGCCACTTTCTGTACAGTAAATTTCGAAGAGCTTTGTGAACAGCTCCAGATGAACTAGAATGCAAGCCATATATCATTGGAAAGCTACGTCTATCTAGTTTAAAACGGTTTTCGCGGTTCATTCATATCCATTCTAACGAAGAAGTTATGACTGTTTTAGCGAGCAAAGGTCATGCTACCAGGAGTTCTGCAATGCACACGGTTGCCTTCGATTGTTGCCTTCGGTGTTTATGTCTTTTCTCTTGTATCTACCTTGTTTGATAGGTATGTTACGTGGAGAAATTGAGTGCCTTGTAGACGATGGGACTACCCACACAATCCTAAGTAAAAGTCATGCTGCTAGGAAATTTGCACACGGGTTTGCATTTGTGCACCTTGTCATGTGCCTATTTTCTCTTGATAGCTCTAGACATCCCGGTTGTAGATCCTTAGATCACCGGTTTATGATTGTCGAGCTCACTTGTACAAATGAGTGCATACAAACGAACGTACAAAAAGGGTGTACGGAACATCAAATGGATGTCTCTGAAATTTGATGTCATGAAGGACTCTTTGATTTTCTCCAAACTAAATGATGAGACCTTGATGAAATCGTTGGTTCGATAAGTGTATTCACACTATGACATGATCATGCACAGCCTTATGAAGGTGTGCCGATGTTCGTGGTTTAGTCTTCACGTACAACAGATTTTCCATCATCGGATGACGTGGTCAAGCGGAATGGATTGCGCACATAGCCCCCAAATCCGCTCCAGATGAACTGGAATGTGCACTTTATATTACTGGAAAGCTATGTGAATCTAGTTTCTAATAGTTCAAGCGGTTCGTTCATATCCGTCCAGACGAGAGAGTTATAGCCGTTTTAGTGAGTATATGTCATACTGCATGGAAACTGCATACTCTTCGCAGATTGTGAATCTTTTTGTAACTAAGTTTGATTGGATCGTCACCATAATTTGTGACATGGTTGAATCAATTCTTGATGCCTTTCGCTCGATGATCCAAGTCACAAATGCCCTTCTTATGGTGAGAGAGGCAATCGAACATTGAAGTGTGTTATGAACATACACACCAACGATTACCGTGATGAGAATGGTAGAGACTTTTGTGTATACTTCTCATGACTGCCGATTGAAAGCATCATGGAGAAGAGCATGAGTCCTAAGGTATCGCTAATATGTAGATTTAGGACAATTGAGTCAGACAAGCTATGACATTTTGGTCATATCGGGAGAGATATATGTGAGCCAGAATTGTTTGATATTCTTGGGCGTTCATTCCCTCGATAACAACAAAATACGCCATGATTGTATGTTGTGTTTGTGTGTCGACATGATGTCCTCGGCAGCCGCACGGTACTCATGTTTTCATTGTGTAAGGCTTGTTCTTTAGCTAAGTAAGGTGGAAGATCCTCTTATGCTATGCCACAAAAGATATCATTCTTATTAAAAATCCAAAGAGAGATTATGAGACCTATGCAACCAACATATGGATACCGTATACGCTTTTATGGTGTTGGTTGAAGGGCTAACACACTAGTCATGAGTTACACCATCGTCTACCACATGCTGCTTATGTATCTATGGTCTCATTACCCATCCCTGAAGAGGGACATGTAGACATGTATTATTTAGTCCACGACTTACCATCATTGCATTGATGCACGAAAGCTCGTAACTATGTGTTAAGATTGACACGAAGTTGTAATCCTTTAACTCGGTGGGATAGTAATGGATATCCAAGCCTTGAGTTCCACAATGTGCCAAATTGGATTGCCAGTGCCCAATGATGATGTGTCGCATGAGATGAATATGTTCTAAGGTTGGATAGGAGTCATTTTATTGCTCTCAACATTAAGCTCCTTGACAGACAATCTCCTTAACCGCTACACTGCGGATTATCACTTTGAGACTGTATTCCCGCCGTTAGGGGGAGATACGAACACCAGTGTTCAAGTGGGAACGACGTGAATGTCATGGTTGGTCGCCACTAAGTCTCAACATTATCCCCATAGAACTATAGTGACGAGATCAATGCTGCATATGTCTGTAAGGAATGATGTCCTACAAGAGGACATGGTCGACCAAAATTGAGGAGGTCTTGATGCCATTGCGCGATCATATTGAGATGGTCATGACGCTACCCCCATGCCAAACGTTGGGGCTGATTCCGAGTACTGGAACGTTGTTTGCCATAGTGCCAGCGATCGTATTAAAGTCACAAAGTTTCAGCTTGCAAGCGTTGTGCTTCAGGGCACCATAATGTGACAACATGGTGTCCTAGGCCTTGTGGCTCCCTGAAGGTTAGGTTGAGGCCCTTGGGTTCGATATACACTCGCACTGAGAGAGAAAGCGAGTTTGGCACTACTGGTTCATTGATCAGTGATACTCACTCCGTCTCATGTTAGTCTGAATTGTGACTATCGTTGGAAGACGCCTCAATGTCAAATCCAATTCATAGAAAGAGATATCTACAATAACTACACTAGTGTACATGAGGACGTGGAATGATGAGTTTATCAAACCACATGTTTGTTGATATGTCGACAAAATATATTGGCCTAAAATTGGAACATGCGACCTGGACAAAGGGATAAGTCATTGGGCAGGTGTTGCCGACACCGCAAGCGTAAAGCCTATCAAGTAAACATTTATGAGTTAGCGTAGAGAACAAGAGTCTTAGACTTCTTTATGGCGCAAGGTTTCTTATAAACACTCACTGGGATTGACTACGATGAGAAGTACTCTCGTAATGGATGTTATTGCATTTCACTACCTTGTCAGTTTGGTAATTCCCCAATAACTGTACATGTAGCCCTATGAATATGATCATATTGACGTCTCTATGGGATCAGAGATACGCATGAAAATCTTAAATAGACTTCATAAGCCAAATCAAGTGGTGCTTGCGTTGGCCAAGTGTTTTGGACGCATAGTACATGACTCCTTGATTTCGGATGGGATATGATGAATAATGCCTTTGCGTATTGAATCTGGATGATCGCAGTATATGCTGGATATCCGATGTTGGAATGAAAAGTATCTTGGGAAAGATACAATCTCGTATTGAAGTCGATCGATTGTGTATTGATGATGTATTTTCATCAATCGGCTTAGGTCCTCTAAAGAAGAGTGGAACCTTCATATGCTCCCATGATTAGTCAAGGTCTTTACTCCAAGAGAGAGTGATCCGTTTAATAAAGAAAGAGACTTGACCTCTCCTTCATTCGTTATAAAGCTAAGTAGCTTTGCACCCACGCAATGCCAATGATATGATAAAAGACATCACTTGAATACTCTAAGAGTATCTGACATATTCAATCCCTATGGCTGGAGAGAAAGGTTGTTGTCTATGTCATCGCTAGCCATGTATGAATCGAGATGCATCGGAAACGGAATCATGATCTAGGCACCGGTCAGTTTAGTGGCCAAGTTGCTAGACATATACCACGCTGCCTGTGCACGCTGCCTGAGCGCTGCCTGTGCACTGTCTGTACACACGTGCACTGCTGCCAGGCACTATACGTGCACCTATGCACCTGCTGCCGAGCGTTGTGCACGCCAGCTGCCGAGCGTTGTGCACACAACTGTTGCTAGGCACCGTGCACATAGCTGCCGAGCGCTGTGCACACCAGTTGCCGAGCGTTGTGCACACAACTGCTAGGCACCGTGCACATAGCTGCTGGCACTAGTAATGCCACATTTGAGACATGTTAAAAGAGCATACCGATGTTAGGTTGTCAAAACAGCTCCGTGGTCACTATGGATCCGGAAGCGCCCTATGAATGATCTTAAGATCAGGGGGAGATGCAGATTTGAAAAAAAGTCTAGCATATACATGCCATGATCAAATGTAAAGGGCGTGGTTGTTTGTGTCAACCATGTTGCATTCTTTTTCCCTTAGTCTATACTTTTTGTCCCACTCGGTTTTTGCTTGACAAGGTTTTTAACGACATAACATTGCATGCACCGCTAAGACTATTGATCCCCATTTGTGGTTGATCATGGCAGATTTGTTTAAGTCTTGGCTCACATCTACTCTTGAGAAGCATGTTGGAATGCACCACTCATCAGGAAAATCCGATTAAAGTATACATCAGGGGGAGCATCACATGGCGAGTTCTCAATGGAGTAGTTGGTGTATTGTACTCTTTTTCCTCCGACCAAGGTTTAGTTTTCCCACAGGGTTTTTGTTACTTGGCAAGGTTTTGATGAGGCAACACCGTAAGCACCATACCGGCATGAAGACACGCGACACAAGGGGGATTATTCTAGGATATTTGATATATATGTGTGTCTTGGTCCATGCCTTGTATACGGGTTGTATGTAGTAAACTATGTGGTAATAGGGTTTTACACATATGCATGTAATAGGTCCATTGGCTCATGTAATAGCCCAAGAGTCCCATGTATTTTCCTATATAAAGGAGCTTCATTCTATCAATAAAATAAGGAGAATTCATTCCCTCAATATTATTCTACAATAGGGATCCCTATTTTTAGTTTATTTATAGGGATAGACATTCGACAAACTTTTCGATCATATTTTTCAATCTTAAACGATCAATTCTTAAGTCTATAGATCACCTCTATAAAATTTCATCTAAATCGGTGATCGTTAAGATGTTTAAAACTGTCAATTAAAATTATAGGCATTAACGGTTCAAGTTTGGCAGATTTGATCCGTCAAATGATTTCAGTTATTTCAAAGTCTTAACGATCACCAAATTTGATGAAATTGTGCAGAAATGATCTATAGATACATATTGAACGGTAGAGATATTGTTATATAATTAAAAAGTTTATCGAATGCTTATTCCTATAAATAAATCAAAAATAGGCCTGATATGTTCTATTGAGTGCTCCTTATTTCAAATTAGCTACGCAGTTGCAATTAACAAGCTTTTGCTTTCTGGCAAAGAATACCTAAATAAAATTTTCAATCCATGCAATGGTTTCACCCAATAAAATCCAATACACTCTGTTTTCGTATCACATGAATAAAGAAAAAGGCAGAGAAAATACATATATATCAGAAGAAAGAATCTGAATAGCAAGAAAAGGAATTAGTGCTTGAAGAGAGCGAGCACAGAGAGGAAAAGTGGGAGGCAGATGATCATAGCTCCAGAGGCCATGGCAGAATGAGGGGCGGCTCCAGTGATAGCAGGCGCCGGAGCCGGTGCTGCTGCAGCGTCAAATTCTTGAGCAGTAGACGAAGCCGCAAAGAGAGCCACCGCAAAGAAAGCAAAGACCAAGGCCTTGGCGGCAGCAACACTCGAATGACAAGCCATTCTTTACAAGGAGGGAGGAGTTGTAGTTACGAAAAGGATGATGGATGGAGCTCAGAGAAACTAAGACGTCCCTGAGAAATGAATCAAATGATGGATGAGAAAAAAGGCAGAGTTCGAAGCAGCTAGCTAGGTTGGGAAGACTAGGATGGAGAGGGAGGAATATATAGCGAGATCGAGGGGGGAAGGGCGTGTGGGTCCAGAGAGAACATGGAAGGCAGCTGGAATTATGGGGTGGCCACGTTGTCTGTGGGAACGCGGAGAGAAAGCTGGAGAAAGCAGCAACGGCTATATTTTCCGTAAAGAAAACGGTAAGGTTAACGGCTATATTTGCTTTAAAGACTTCATTTGGGAGGTGGCGCTGCTCGTATTATTTAGTCGGTAGTAGATGTGACTAACTTTGAAATTAAAGTTTTTGATAATGAAATATGACTACAAAAAACTAACTAATTTTTTCGATATGAGATTTCGGTATTACTAAATTTTTCAACAAACATATTTTCATAATATAATAAAACAATACATGAAGCAATTTTTGTTAAAAAATCTAGTCATTGAAACCACGTGTCTGTTAATGTGGTATAACTATATGCAAGCATACAACTTTATGAACCAACAGTAAAGAGAAAACAAAATTTTTGAAAATAATGTGAAATACGTGATAAGTGATTCTAGTTACACCTCTAAATTTAGTAAGTGTACATCTTTTATTTTTTTTGTAAAGACTTATTTTCTATTTTACCCTTACCATGATTATTAGTTCAATTTTTTCTTCTTCCCCATGGTGGGAACAATACCTTCATCTCCCTTCAATCTTCATCTTCTTATCTCAATCTCTCTAAACCTTTGTTTTTCCTTCGTCACCCAATCTCATTGAATTCAATCTTATTCTTTCTAATTTCTATACCTAATATTTTATCAATTCAATCTAGTCTCCATTGAATAATAAGCCAAAGAGTTAAAACTTGTTGTTCAGCCTACATAAACTTAATTTGTTGGCACAGATTATTGGATCGAACATGAATCTCAAGAACTCAAATCTCTGGGTCTTTGTATTTTTTTTTCAAAATTTTACTTACCTAGAGGTTTATGAATTTAGATGGAATGAACACGTAGAAAATAGTTAGAGTGAAGGCTTTTAGAAAATTTGATTTAGATAGATCGATTCAATTGAGTTCTCAAGAAAAAAGAAGAGAGAGAGAGATCGATTCAATTGCTTTCTTATATTTACATCTCACTGTTAGGGGTAGCAAGACTAGCAACTAGTTGTGCTAGTGGAAATATAGGAAAAGTGGTATTCTTGAAGTGAAACACGTACAAACAAACAGTGAATTTCTGTTTATTTGTTTATGTTTTCTTAAAGGGTAAGAATGGAAAATATGATTTTACAAAAATCAAATGAGGTATATATAGAAAATTTAGAGGTGTAACTAGAACTTCTCTTAAATATATACTCTTTTAAGTCTTAAAATCAAGTTGGGAATTTTCTCAATTCTATAGACTTTTAGGGAAGTCATTTCTCTAAAAATGGTATTGATACAAAATTTACCCAAAACCATACATTGTTAGGTATTTGAGCGTATTTCTTTCTATAGATAGACAAACAAACTAAAACCCCAACATTTGCTGTAACAACTGTCCACGTGAAATTCTCCAACAAGCAAAGCTAACAAAATAGCTAAAGAAGGAAAAACCCCACCTGTAACATTTTCCCAAGAAGAACATGGCCTGCTCCTCCTATATATTACCTCTCTACGTCCAACGACATTCCTCGGGTTCAACTAATAAGGCAGTAGTGTTCTTCATTCATCTGTCGATCACAGCCAAAGAGACTATTACCAACACCACCGGTCACCATGGAAAGGAAGAATTTTGCATGCGCCGTCCTCTTGGCTGCTGCCACAATCAGCGCTGTGGTGGCTGGTGATGCCCCCGCCCCAGCACCAGGAGCAGCAGCACCAGCACTAACCAGTGGTGCCACCGCCGCTGCAAGCCTACCTATCTTGGGCTCCATGGTTGGTGCCTTTGTTGCCTACTACTTGCAGTAAATATTCTAAGAGTCATGAGACCATAAATCCATAATTAACAGGGGAGCTTGGTCATAAAGTTTAAAGGAGCTTCTCAGCTTAGTTTTCATGATCTCTTTTGAATATATATATATATATATATATATATATATATATATATATATATATATATATATAACGAACACATTAATGTAATAATAAAAGAACTCCATGGTTCTGGGTCGTATACAAGATTTATGTGCATTCTCTTACTTTTTGGCTCCTATCTGCATCGACTAATTAACGTATCGATTCATTTTTTTTTCTTTTTCTCGAATAAATGGCTCAAATAATGCAATGCTAAGATCCTAACTGCAGAGAAATATAATCTCCTCCAACGAATTTACAAAGCTAATCTAATACACTCACTTGCACTTTAAGCAAATGATGATAGTTAGCTAATCATACCCACCAATAAGAGGACAAATGACCAAGGATTTAGTCGAGTGTTAATTTTAAATCTCAATATAATATGAGAAGCAAAATTTGCACTCTGTTCGAGAAGAAACTCTAATATAACAAAAGATAGCAAATAGAATAGAGAATCATTCTCATATTCATTGATATGAGACCCTTATATAGGAATTACATATCACCAATAGATGTCTTACAAAGAAACGTATCATGATATCCTATCACTATTAGGGATCATAATCTCTACATTAATTAGCATAGACCAAGGTACACACATGTCGAATATCGTATAACACCCTTCTTGTGCCGCGAGTAGCCATGCTAAATGGTGCATACGGTGTGCCTCATCAAAACTTTGTCAAGTAACAAAAACCATGTGGAAAATCTAAACTTTGGTCGAAGGACAAAAGAGTACAACACATCAACTACTTCATTGAGAATTCGTCATGTGATACTCTCCCTGATGAATACTTCAATCAGAAAGACTTGATAAATGCTTCATTCCAATGTTTACCATATGTTTCTCAAGAGTAGATTTAGGCCAATACTTAAACAAGTATGTTGTGTGTAATAATCATTCTTAACCAAACACATTCATGAATAACCTTATATATGTTGATCAATGGTCTCTGCATGAGACAAACGGTGTATGCAATGTTGAATCGTTAAAAACTTTGGCAAGCAAAAACTCAATGGAACAAAAATCTTGGTCTAAAGAAAAAGAGCACAACATGCATGGTTGATACGACACAACCGCACCATTCATATTTGATAATGACATGTATATGCTAGACTCCTCCTCAATTTTGCTTCTCCCCTAATACTAACATCAATCATAAGGAGCTTTTTGATTCTCAGTAATTAATCACACTAGTATCGATTACTTGACACATCAATGCTCTTCAACATGTCTTCAAAATGTGGCATTCGAGTGCAACCTTGTTGTGCAACCTTTACTTTAGTTTTTTTTGGCAGAGAAAATAGCTTTGGATCAGTCTACAAAATATTCTTTCTTAGAACAAGAAGGCAATGATAACCTGCACTGGCGAGCGCATTGGTTAGTGCGCTTGGTTGCTATTGAAGCCAAGGCAAGGGATCTGGCTTTATCTGATTGCTTAGATGTGGATCTACAAGCTATTGTAGCCTCTTACGTTCCCCCCATGACCAAGTTCAAGAGACCCGCCATAACTCCTTCCCTAACTTCCTCTCTAACCTCTTATCAGGAATGTATTGTGGCTGAGAGAGCAAAGAAGAGGCAGAAAAGAGGAAAATCCGTTGCTATTGAGGGAGAAATCCTTGTTATGGAGGAGGATGAAGTTAGTCAAGAGGAAGAAGATGCAGGGATGGTTGGTGAATGTTCTGTAGAGTAAGAACTTCCTGAACGCCCTCAGACTCTAAGCTGAGATTGAGGACCATTGGGTCAGCAAGGAGGGAGTTTTCTGTGCCTGAAACTCTGGTGGCGCAAATTCTTTTTGATTTGGCTCAAGCACCCTTATTGGATTCCATTTTTGGACATGATCACTCCCCACAAGAAGAGTTACAGATTGTAGTGCAATATGGAGTTGCCCTGTCGAAAGTGCTTACCAGGATGGCAGAAAAAGGTTTTGTTGCAGAGCTTGAGGCAAGGCAAGCGGTGCTGAACCAGTCTCTTAAGGATTCGTAAGAAGAAGTTAACCATTTGCGAGCTTCTCTTGCGCTTCTGCAGCCTCAATCTCAGTATGATGAGTCTTTATAGGCGAAACAGGCCCTGAAAGTTTAGCTTGCTGGCTTGCAGGCGCAAGTAGCAGAGACTGTCCAGAACGCAGCTGACTTAGATAAAATAGCTAAAAGCTTGAGCGCCGAACAAGAGCAGCTGCAGAAGGAGGGGGAAGAAGTGTGCTAGTAGCTTGCTACGAAAAAAGACAAGGTCATAGAGCTTGAGGAAAGAAGGCGTAGCGCGGAGAGTGAGGTTTTCATGCCAATTATTGCTCAACAAGCCACAACAACCAAGGCATGTATGGATGCAAAGATGGACAATCTTTCTGCTCCTTTATCTCCTTTCCTCATCATGCTTGATGTCATGTTCTGAGCGTCATTGTCGCATCAGCTGCTCAATTCAAGAATATGAAGATGCTGAAGCCTGACCTCTAGAACAAGTTAAAGCCGTAGGACCCCATTTTTGATGATGAGTCCGCCGAGGAAGATGAGGATGGGGAAGAAGATGACGATGACGCTTCTTCGTGATTTATTTACTTCAGATGTTAAACAATTTGTCTTTGCTTTGTATCTGTATATTTTGAACAAATTTGCTGCATGCTGAGCAAAGATTGATTATTTTGGACAAACTTGTTGCGCATTTGATGCGGCTGTTAATTTTTTGAGCATTTGAAATCTTTCGTTCCTTTGCTTTTATTATAACCTTTGGTAGCTTTTAAGCGTTTATGAGTGGCTACAACATGCGCATTGCATTTTGATTATGAGCAATCATGTATTGCCTTTGAAGTTTTTTGTGAACAATCCTCAACTGCTTGTGTTTTATGACTTGCTAGGATGTATGTTATCATGCTGAGCACAAATGTGTGTGACCTGTTAAAAGTTGACATGTGCAATTAAAAACCCTATCATTGTAGCTTTAGTAAGTAGGGATCGTTCTAACCGGGGACACTAGGGAAGGATTTATATTCTGCAAAACAAATCGTTAGTACTTTCAAAAGAATACAAGTATAAACATATATATAAAATATTATGGGGAATTTATAGGGTGGTTTGAAACATATAAAAAAAGAAGCAAAATATTTACATACATTGGTCAATCAATACTCAAGCACAAGATATAGCAAACACCGATTAGAGAACACATAAGTGTCATGAAACATCAAGTTACGTTTATGTTATCATAGATGCAAATTAATTCCAACTTTTTATGACTTCTCATGTAACTTAGAACTTACGACGCGCATCATCCTAAGTTTATGTGCCATTGCTCTACAGAAAAACCCTTTTGACTCAAAATAAGTAAAAACGACATTACTAAGGAATAAACCAAGTATAAATGAGGGTAAAAACACATTAAAAACATGGCGTAAAACACACTTATCAAACTACCCCACACTTACCCTTTGCTAGTCTCTCAGCAAACTGACTCTAAAACTAAAAACGAAACAAAACTTCTAATACCCTTAAATAGATTGTCTCAGGATCTTTATCATGCATAACTCTCAAGTTCAAACATTCAAGTGAAAGCTCAATTGCAAAGGTTCATAAACATGTGTCATAACATGATCAAGCAACAAATTCGAAACTTAGTATAACATGTTTGGCAATTCGATCCTCCTCACAAGGGTTTACTCTCTTCTTCTTTTCACTAGAAAATGGTATTCACTCAATAGTATATGCAAAAGAAAAGATGATAAAATAACAAATAACTTGCATATCTCAACAAATAAAAGCTCTTTGAGAATAAAATTTTTCATGGAAAAACCTCTGATAAGTGTGTTTTATGCTATGTTTTTAATATGTTTTTACCCTCATTTGTACCTTGTTTATTCCTTAGTAATGTTGTTTTTACTTATATTGAGTCAAAAGGGTTTTTCTGTAGAGTAATGGTTAATATGTGTCTTTATACAGAAATTTGTGTTTAAGTGTTGTAAATTCGATTTGGAACAAACACTTGGTAATTTTCTCATGATTCACCGTACCTTTACATTGTCAATTTTGATGAATTTGGTTTAGTGTGTAGATGACATGTAAATGAGCATATGAGAACAAGAATCATGAAGATTGGATTCATGGAGGACAACAAAAGAAGCCATGAAAAAGAAGACACTCCGAAACATAAGTTTGATCGCGAGCAGAAATTTCAAGAAACCATAACTCAACTTCAAAGATTTCCTTAGGACGATCCAGGAGGAATCAGGGAACGTGCCATATATGGATGGAAAGCTGTGGATGTCTAGTTTCTAAATCTTTTGGAATCCGAGTTCTGAGGAAGGAGTTATGCCGGAAACAATGGCCGGAGGTCAGTCTCACGAGTGAAACTCTCCCGCGAGTGAAACTCTCCCGCGAATGAAATCTTACTCGCGAGCAGAAATCTCTCCCGCGAGCAGAAACCCTACATCAACTTCGGAAAATCATATCTAAAGATCCAGGAGGAATCTTAGGACGAGCCATATATCATTGGAAATCTACGGAAGTCTAGTTTTCAGATCTTATTGAATAGCAGCATTTGGAGTTCAGATGAAGGGGTTATGATCAAAACAATGGACGGAGGTCAAGCTGCAAAACTAGGCAGTTTCTGCCTAAGTTGTCACACGAGTTTGGGAGGATGTTTCTTCACCAAAATTCTTCCCAAGCATGTCAAAGGACTTAAGATAAGCTTAATGAAGTCATGGGAAGCTGCATTGAAGAAGAAGATTCGAAGAATGCATCATGGCAGCCGAAACAACCAAGTATGGAGCTTTTCCGGTCAAACCGGGAAAGTCTGTCCTTGCCGAGTTTGTCCATGATTTCGGCTGCCTATGAGCCCAAGAACTTGTGTATAAGGCCTACATGGATCCAATAACATGTAGAGGAGTCCAAGAAATCAGAAATCCAAGATCCAAGTCGAAATCTTTGTCCAAAGATAAAAGGAGGAAACCAAGCCCAACAAAGGTTGTGTCTCCTTGAAGCTCCTGATTTCTCTAGGGTTTTCCCTTAAACTTTCTGTATAAATAGGACCTATGTACATCAAATTTCGTGTCTCTCAATTGCTCTAAGCCTTAGAATAGCCTAGCTCTACTTAAAAACCCTCCCTACACAGAAACACCATAGCCTTGCCGCCGCCGCCAACCCCTTGCTGCCGACTGCATCCTTACTGCCGATTGCATAGCTTTGCCGCCACCAATCCCTTCTTCAATCCTTGCCGACTCTTAGGGTGGGTTTAGGTATGAATTCATTCAAGGTTTATGTGTGTATCTACTGTATGGATGATGGTTATAATTTATATATATGTTTGTTTTGGTTTTCAGTTTTACGTTATAAACATGTTTACATGTTCTTCTTTGTGCTTCTCATGTGATTGTGTTTATAATTGTAACATGTAGAATTGTATGTTAGGATGACGATTTAGATTAAGTTGTTTGTGTTCACGTAATTAATAACTTGAATTGATTAATCCTCACCTAAACACGTAATCGAACTCTAGGTTAGCTTGAATCCGGACAAGTTAGCTATTAGGGGGGAGTTTCATATGCCGTAGTGTTCTAAGGGTTGAGATCAGGCGACTGTAGGTCTTGATTCTTAGTCACTACCAAGGGTTGCTAGGGTGAGAGATTTGCATGTTGAATAGGATGAGTGACGCCATACCTAGGACCATGTTTCCAATGACTCTCGTTCGATCAGTGTATTTTGTCTCAATGTCAGGCGATTGTAGGCATTGAACAGGATGACACATATACAAACTTAGTGTCATGCGATTGTAGGCACTAAGTTTACATGAGAAGTCTAAATAGTTGGAATTAATTACAAGTTGTGAAAACGTAAATACGACCTCTTAAACTTGCGGAATCTGTGACATGTCTTTCTTCACGGTGCTAAGTTGTTTTATGCTTGAGTATTGATTGACCATGTTTTGTAAATAAGTGTCTTTATTTTCTTTATATGTTTCGAACCACCTTATAAATCCCCCATAATATTTTGTATATATGTTTATACTTGTATAGTTGTGACAGAATTATACTTGTATTCTTTTGAAAGTACTAACGATTTGTTTTGCAGATATAATCCTTCCCTAGTGTCCCCGGCTTGAACGATCCCTACTTACAGTTACTACACGATAGGGTTTTTTAAATTGCACAGGTCAACTTCGGCCACGTCAATTTTTGGCGCCGTTGTCGGGGATGCTAAAAAGGATTTTTGTATATTGTTGTCAACTAACATTTTTCTCTTATATTTGTGTGAATATTAGTGTATGTACCGAATTTCTTTTGTGTGAAAGTTGTATATTCCTTTAATTTTTGAGGTATATCGGACGAAGCATAACATTACCTTGGGCTGTATCAGTCCATTGCACAGTGGTCTTCCCTGCTCCACGTACCTTGAAATTTAGAGAGTTAATAAAATCAGCTAGCAACTTTACTAGGTTGCCGACACTTTTGTGCTTACATGTCATTGAATTCGAAACTTATGCCATGCCATGATGTTGCCGAAATTTTTATAAGCTAAGTTTCGAATTCTATCTAAGTTTTTGACAATGCTCACTTGATCTTTGTTCAATTGTGCCAGATTGGTTTTGCAGGTTCCCATAAATGACCAGTTCTGACGAGAAATTGTTTGGTGACGTTGGACGCAAGGAAGCCAAACCTGGTCATGATATCGTGCACAATGTTAACACAAAGTGAAGCTGAGCACGTTTCAAGAAGAAACAAAGGAGCTCATGAGAAAGTGACGTCACAAAGGAGAAAGTCTAGGCTGATAGACTATAAACATTAAGCGCTGCATGAGAGGCAACTCATTTCAACCATAGCAGTGGAGGAGCCATCAACGAGAGTTTGCATCATTCTTATCCCTTCACTTCTTATGGTTGATTTATTTATGTGTGTTATTATGTGACTTAGACACATGCTTAGGAAATTATGACATTATTTTGATTTTACATTGAGGACAATGTAATTTTCTAAGTGTGGGGTAGAGGTTACATAGTAACATATTTTATTTGTGTTTTTTTTTTATTTTGTGTCGAAATTTTCTTCCAATTTTTTAAAATTTCCGTAATTTAAAAAAAAACTTTTGTTTATTTTTGTTTCGAAATTTGTTTTTAATTTTTAATTTTTCTTTTAAATATTTTTATTTGTTTTTGAGTCTTAGGATATACCCTTAAAAGTCTATGATGAACTATATCTTTGAATGCATGATTGACGGTTTAACATTTATCTTAAGAAATTGCGAGTTTCATGGATATTGTGAATTAGTATGAATATTTGAGACTTGATCGATAATGAAGTATGCATGTTTGATTAGATTGTTCCAACATAACCTATGTGAGCTTTTGAGACTAAAAACTTTCTTTCATGAGTGATGTGCCGATTTTGTCTAAATTTTTTCGAAATTTTCACTACTTTTTCACTATCTTTTGAAACCTCATCATTCTTTGCATATTCAATAACTATGTGCTATAGCTTTTTAATGGACTCTAGAATTTACTAGAACTTGCTTATGTGATTGTCGAAACTTTTAATCATAACATGCCTTGATTTTGAATATGATTGAATTTAAATCTCATTAGGATCACCACCAAAGCCAATTAAGCCTGTGCCTATTTTGTGCCCGTCGTGGGACTCCTTAGTAACCCCTTTGAGCCTACATTAAGCCTTTTCTTTCATCACCCTTAAACAAAATTCCTTAGCTTAGAATAGTTCATCCTTGACCTTGTTATCAAGACTTGGCCAAACATTTTCGATGGAGCTGTGATGTGATGTAAAAGAAACAAGTGTGGGGTAACGTTGAAGTGTGGGGTTAAACACCAATATTTTGTATTGTATATGTGCCGAAAAAAATTGTATGTCCGAAAAAAAAAAGTGTTTAAGAAAAAAAAAATTCCGAGCAAAAGAAAAAAAACGGAAAAAAAACAATCGGAATAAAAAGAAAATAAAAGAATTTCGGATCAAAAGTAAAAGGCACAAAGTTTTGGTGTTTTTTGTAATGTTTTGTGAATTTGGAGTTAGTAATTATTTGAAGGTCTAAAAGTGTTTATATGACCTTTGTCCTGTTCACGATATAGAGAGAAGTCAAGGTTGACGTATGGGTCCAACATGAAGAAATTCGACCCTTGAAGTGAAGACATGAGGAGGAGTGAGATTTGCTAAAGTCTTGGTGATTTCTTATAGCACCACTTATCTAAAAATTCCTACCTTATGAAATCAAGCCCCATCACAACCATGTTTTTGAGATTAATTCATGATTCTTAAGAGAGCTAACCTTGATTTGTGGAGATTTTCTCATAAGTTAAGCATATGGTTTTGGTCCATTATTGCACATAGTTGTTATATGAGGTTTTTCCATGAATTTTATTCACAAAGAGCTTTTATTTGTTGAAATATGCAAGTTATTTGTTATCTTATCATCTTTTCACTTGCATATACGATTGTGTGAACACCATGGATGAGTGATTAGAAGAGAGTATGTCATTGTAAGGAGGAACAATTATCATACATGTTTGTGCTATATGATCTCATATCTTACTTGTTCATGCTATGATACATGCTTATGAAGCTTTGCAATTACGCTTTTCATTCAAATGTTCAAACTTGAAAGTTATGCATGCTAAAGAATTTGAGACAAATTGTCACACCCCGATCCTAGAATTATTTTACGGTTGGTTACTTTGGTCTTTTACCATTTAAAGTGACCGTTTAACCGTACAATGATCGTGAAGTTGACTTTTCGTTAAGTCAAGAATTTGGGGAAACTTCCTTCTTGAAAGTTGTAGAGGGCGTCGTTACGAGTTCGTGGACACGTAGCACGCTTAAATCGGAGTTCGTATGAGAAAGGTATGAACAAAAGTATAAAGTTACTATGCGGTAAAACGGCTATATAAAGGAGTTACCGGGGTGAAAAATCAGATTTTTCACCCGGCTCTCTCTCCTCTCCCCCGACGGGAATCGCTGCCGCAGCTTCCGGCCGCCACAGCGCCGCCGTCCGGCCACCTCAGGCCGGCGCACCGGTCCCAAAAGCTCGGCCTCCGAGTCTACTTCAATCCTAGGTAAGCTTTCCGACCTAACTCGCCATAAATCGGGAGAAATTCCGATTTGTTCTTGGTGTGTACAGTAGATTTTCGGGATTGAATTTCTCCCTCCCTAGATCACCAATTGTTGAGTTCTTTATATGTTTAGGATGGGTTTTAGGTGTACTACAATCCCCTAGAATTTGGTAGCTCGATTTGAAGTGTGTAGGGAGAATTGAGGATTTGAAGTTTGGTAGTGTAATTTTTCGGGTCTACTGTTCATCGAGTTTTTTGACCTAGTTAGAGGCCGAATTGGCCTTCGAGTTGAACTAGAAAGTTGTCCCAATTGATGAGACGAAGCTACTGGTAAAATTTGGTGGCGATCGGAGGTCGCCTGAATTTTTGCCGGAATTTCTGCCGGCGGCCGCCGTCGGCGGCGGAGCTGGCGGCGGTGCCGCCACTTTTTGGGCAGTTTTTCATGCCCATTAATTAGTACATATTGTGAGGAGTCTATGGTTAAAATTTGGTAATTTTTGGAGGAGTTTTGGTTAGGTTTTGGAATTTTTTCTAGTTTAGTATTATTGGCGGATAATTAAATATTATTCCGACCATCGATTATTGCCGGTTAAGGTTTAAGGATTATTTTAAGGACTCCTAAGGTATTGGTGAAGTGGTTGAATGGGTGTCCATAGTAATTCCACGAATTATTATGGGTGAACCTATTGTCAAGTGAATTATTAAAGAAAGTCGGTATGTTATGGTTGGGTAATCGGAATTAAATCTATTTATTGAAAAGTTGTTAAAAAGAAAGGAACTTGGTCAACACGTGGTCAAATAGGATTTCCTGGTCAAACTAGGAAAAGACCAAGTCAACTGTAAAGACTAATATAATGGTTTGTTTGTACAGTCTCTGTTTGAACGTGAGACGGACTCGACTACGCGGTTAGACCGAGGGTTTCGCTCGAGGAGCTTTCCGAGCAGGAAGAAGGTCGCGATGAGTACTGTGAGTGGACATTTGTTTTAAATTAAATTGCATGCTATATTCTTTAATTGGTTTCTCCTGCATATATGATTTCCTCCATTTATATGTTTACGGTGATTTGGGAAAATGAGATTTACGGATTTCAAAGGCAAACAAGCCGGGAAAGAGGTTCAAACCCTTCCCGTGATTTTTAAAAGATTTTCCCGGGTTATGGTTTAATGATTATCACCGTTTTGGGATTTGGAGGGGGATGATTTTAAAAGGGGAAACTTGGCTCACGGATTTTAAGGGGTTTCGATTATTATTATTTTCCCACGAGGTTTTACATGTTTTACTGGTTTTAAAGGAATGTTAAAAAGGGAAAAGAAAAAGGATTGTATGCTAGCATGACCCTCTTCGGTAGTAGCTGGTCAATAGACCCTCCCGAATAGTAGCAGGTCGGGACCCTCTTCGGTAGTAGCTGGTCAATGGACCCTCCCGAATAGTAGCAGGTCGGGACCCTCTCCGGTAGAAGCTGGTCATTGGACCCTCCCGGATAGTAGCAGGTCGGGACCCTCTTCGGTAGTAGCTGGTCAATGGACCCTCCCGGATAGAGCAGGTCGGATTTCTCGTGGATGAGGTTAACACCCCACATTTAAATTATTTATGTTTGAGCCAGGGCATCATTGATGGTTTATTTGCATGCGGTTTTTCTTAGAGAAACTAGAGGGAGAGCATTAAAGGAAAGTAGAGTTTTTATTTGTTATTTTTTTCGTCCACTCACTCTAACGTCGTTTTTCAATGTTTCTCCCCTGGGCCCTTCGTTTTCAAATGCCCAGTGGTGCAGGGTTCTTGAGAGGAGGTCGTGCGCGTACAAGAGTCGAGGCATAGTCAATCAATCTATTGCTGCCGCAATTCTTTAGGGTAATCATCTTAGTAGACTGCTCTGGCTAACCCAGTATAGCTAATTAAGTAGGTTAGGGAGCAGGATGCCTTCATGAGTTAGGGTTTGTTGTAGATACTCATGGAAGTGCTGAGTTGGATCGTAGGAAGGGTTGGCCATTTCAAGGGGGTTTCGGTAAGAAGTTCCCTTGGGGTGGTCCCCGCAGGATTTACTTCGAGTTAAAGGGATTTAACTCGGGGTGGGTCCTGACAATTGGTATCAGAGCCTTAGGTTATCGTTTCCTGTTACTACCTCATGTACTTGGTAACACTTAGTGTCTATAGAGTGATGGTCCGACCGCGGCGGATCCATCGGCATTTTATGCTTTGGACGCTCAGTGTTTATTAAGGATATGAGTAGTACTTCCTGGTTGAGTTATGGACCGAGTGGTCCTATAAACATTGGAATCTTCAAGACTATGCCTCAGTACGCGCGACCTCACAGAGAGTTCTTGTAAGGAACAAGGTAAGCTCGTTACGTATTTATTTTATGAGTTCCCCAAGGATTAATTGAGATTTGAGTTGGGGATCGAGCTGGAAACTCACGTTGTTTAACGTTTGAGCATTATGTGTGAGTACTCGGTGGTGAAACAGTTAATTCACACCTGGAGGACTATCATGGTTGTTGACAGGGATGTTGTAGAAACCTAAGGCGAGGCCTTGGTGTTCGAGTTATGAGACTCTTAGCAGTGGAGAGTCGTACGAGTTAATGAAAGAGATTGCATCCTGCCATGGAATAAGGAGCTGAAGTCGCCTAGCGCGATTATTCAGAGGAGATTAATATTTAGTTTTGACGATTGCCACGACGTTGTTGAGGTTCGTCTTTAGTGTGGTTTCAGAGGAACCAACGGACGTATGAAAGTGGAATGACTTAAGGAATATGAGTGTAGTCATTTTGGAATCAATGGACTTGTTTCTGGTGACGAGTCCATGATGTGACACTACTGGAGAATGTTAAGGAAGTAAAGGCTAGTTTGGTCACGTGATGCTTTAAGGGACAACCACTGAAACTGACGGTTTGGTTCGCCTTGGTGCTGACATTGTTGTCGTCAGCTACGACCAGATTCTCTTCGCTCCAGCCACCCATGATTGGGGTACTAGAAGGTTTGATTTGTTGGTGAGTCCAAGCGTGAATTGAATGGTTGGTGACAATGGTCATTGGGCCATTTATCATGGAGGCAGAAATTAAATCGTGTCACCAGATCTTGGGGCTCATGTCAACCATGAGGTGAGTTATCCACCTGTGGTCAAAGTATTTCAGTTAGTACACCTGTGGAGGGGTCTCCAGGTTGGCTGTGTTAGAGTTTGAATTACGAATCGAGCGAGTGTCACCAGTTGTAGCTAAAGGTAATTGGTTTCGGAATTTAAAGGAACATGTTGGAAGTGGCAACAGGCCACCGGGTCTTGGACCAAGAGTGCTTAGGGTACCGGAAAGAGTGATACGAGTCTTGATTGACTTTGTATTATGATGGTGTAGGAACCGGTCGTTGTGCAAACGACACGGTTTCGACGGTTGAAGATGTACATGGGTATACCCCACATGAGCACGTGTACCCTCTTGTGTAGGGAAGTGGTAAAGTGAAATTTGGGTAGCACATGCGGGCAAGGCGTAATTATGTTGTACAGCGGTGTGTGGTCAAGATGACACCAGGTAAGTGACTAAGGCTGATGATGACATCATCTTAAGAATGTGTCATGAGAGTTCCATTTATTGAGAACGGAGATTTAGGACGTTTGGTTAGAAGTTTCCGTGCAAAACGTCAATTAAATGGTCTAACCATTTAAGAACAGGTCGGAAGTGAGTTATTTGTAGTCGCTTCGACTTTCAAGGTGGTTAGTTAATTGGTTAAATGTTGTTAGTAGGTGGTTGATTGTTTTCTTAGATAAATGCACGGAAATGGTGAAGTGACAGCAGTGGGGTAAGGTTTACTAGATCAGTGAATTTGAGTGAGAATGTTTGTGGATGCTCAAGTTTAAACCTGCGACCAAAGTCGTCCGTTATGACACTTTGTTTCGTCGAGGGTGATTAACGGAGCTTGATGGCATGGGAATGTGTGCACTCACTGGCTGTGGTTTAATCAATTATTGTAACCGAAGCTGTACTTAGTCGTGTTTGGGGTTCATGAGTTACATCCACTGCAGTGACAGGAAATATTCTCAATTTGATCTGTGGAATGAGGATTGATCTGGGAAATTGAATTTTAGTGTACATAATGAAATTCTGAGAGGATTAGAGTATAGCTGGCATTGCTATGGTCATTGGTCATTTGAGTAGTGACCTTACTTGTTAGGAATTATTGACCTAGCGACAGTTCTTGGCGCCACGAGTGTAGAGTAGTAGCAAGAAAGGTCATTGGAGGTGACTCTCGAAATGGTCAGCATTTCGGAGAGTATGAAATGCGGTGGAACTAGGAAAGGTTTTCCTTGACGACTCGAAAGTGTTACGAGTCTAAGTGTGGTAATATTTGTTACCGAGACTGGTAAAGTATGTTGCTAAGTTGAGCAACACTCCATCGGAAATCGTGGAGTGATTAAGCCATGTTCAGATTAAGTTATGATCTGAGAGGATGTTAACGTGTGGCAGTGGATCTTGTAATTTAGGATCTGGAGTGGTAATGTGATTTTCGGTGCACGCAGCTATTTTTTCCTTTTCAATTGGAATGGTAAGTGGTTGTGCATCTTGAATCTTACCGAATAGAGGATGTGGTGGATGGTAAACTTGCAGAGCATGGGGGACAGTTTTGTTAGAGACTGTCTAGTTGTACGAGTTGACTCTGTGGTGTGTACTCGCCTAGTGCGGTGATGGCATTCGACGAATTGTGTCTTGAGAACCGGATGCTTGGTGATCAATATGGCTGAGTTCGGTGAAATTAAATTCCGAGGCTTGACCAGGGGTTACTTTGGGTGTGCACCAGTGGCACTAAAGTTTATATAGATGTTCGATATGGTTGAATGTCTGATTTGGTCGGTTATTGCCAGACGATTTGGTAACAGAGGCATCTGGGAATGGAATATCCTTGTTGAGCGGGTAAGGCTCTGGAATTCTTTTAATGGTAAGTCTATCCCTGATTGCGATACGGGTAATGTGTATTGGACGCTCAGATACGGTTGAAGTGCAAGTTCTACACTATGCGTCATTCCAAGTTAAGGTAAAAGATAGGGAGGTTAGTGGCACCTTACCTATGAATAGTACGGAGATGTATTACCCGTGGTAAAGTGCGTTGTAGTTCCACGAGGTGATAATTGAGTTGGCGATTCTAATGATCAGGGTGTTGGTAAAATCAAGATTTATCCGGTCAGAATAGCTTTGTAGGCAGTGTGAAGCCTGACAATTTGTCTTCATGCTAGGAGTAAGTATTGTTGGATCTCGATGTCAAGAGCTTTTGGGTCTCACTGATTTAAAGGCTATAGTTTTGGATTTACGCTAAAGATCATGGCAACTCGTGTCCTGGGTGTACAAGTGGTTTGAGTAGGGATAGATCAAGGGAAGACAATTACTTTACAACAGGACAACTTGACAAGATAATTTATAGAAAGCGTAAACCAGATCAGGGAGCCTGGTTCAAATGAGGTGATGGTTCGTGTAACACAAGACGTCATGGTTTTCTGGTGGACTTGTTGTTATTAGTGTTGACTCCACGTTGTATTGTGTTATCAGAGGATTTAAAACCCATTAGTGACATCGAACTCTACTCCTCAGGCGTGGTAATCATTTCCTGCATAGGGAATGTGGGAGCTGATATCTAAGTTCAACGAAAGAATACGAGTATTCTTGAAGAAATTTTACTCGCGATAAGCGAGGAGTGATTGAATCAGAATGAGTATTAGCAGTATTGTGACGACGTCACTTGTAGTTGGTAAGGACAGTTGTTGGTGGTTATTTGGCTAAACCAGAAGGGATAGGAGGTTGGTTACTGGTCGAAGTTGTTATGTTGTGCAGTTGGATTTTCTAAGATATGGTTATACTCCGGTTTAGGCAACAGGGAATTGTTGCCAAAGGATGTTTTCAGCGTATGACAGAATTTGTCATCTTTTCGTGAAAAACAATAGCGATTTTCGCGAGGATTACAGATGGTGGATCAGTGATAGGCAGTGTCGTATTCCACCTCATAAAGGAGATGGAGTACAGAAGAATTCAGTGATTCAGTTGATCAATGATTCAAGAGAAAATCATTGTGATCCACGGTAAGACTTCAGATGCTTTAGTTTTGACCAGAGAAGAGTGGTCGGGTGTCAGAAAATGAGGTAGTATTGGAGGTTATCATCCATGTAGGAAGGAGTGCTACGTTGGTTAAATGTGGCATGTGACAAGGTTACATGAGTTTGAGGAATATGTTGGATATCCTTAGAGTTAATGGATGCCTAGTGTCACGTATGTCCTTGTTACGGGAGTAAGTTTATTTCCTTACACCCTATATGAATAGCCTTCCGGCTAGTACTGGAAATCGGCTTATAAGGAGGATCAGTAAGGATGTTGATCGTAAAGGGCAGGTGTTTAGGGTTTTGACAATGCTTTTCGTGAGGCGTCTCAGAAGAGTTCTCAGAAGGAAGTGGATATTGGAGAACAATGTTATTATTTTTAAGTGGTACTATTCCCCTCTGTGTTGGACTTTGAGTATAGAAATTTCGAGGACGAAATTTTTATAAGGTGGGGAGAATTGTCACACCCCGATCCTAGAATTATTTTACGGTTGGTTACTTTGGTCTTTTACCATTTAAAGTGACCGTTTAACCGTACAATGATCGTGAAGTTGACTTTTCGTTAAGTCAAGAATTTGGGGAAACTTCCTTCTTGAAAGTTGTAGAGGGCGTCGTTACGAGTTCGTGGACACGTAGCACGCTTAAATCGGAGTTCGTATGAGAAAGGTATGAACAAAAGTATAAAGTTACTATGCGGTAAAACGGCTATATATAGGAGTTACCGGGGTGAAAAATCAGATTTTTCACCCGGCTCTCTCTCCTCTCCCCCGACGGGAATCGCTGCCGCAGCTTCCGGCCGCCACAGCGCCGCCGTCCGGCCACCTCAGGCCGGCGCACCGGTCCCAAAAGCTCGGCCTCCGAGTCTACTTCAATCCTAGGTAAGCTTTCCGACCTAACTCGCCATAAATCGGGAGAAATTCCGATTTGTTCTTGGTGTGTACAGTAGATTTTCGGGATTGAATTTCTCCCTCCCTAGATCACCAATTGTTGAGTTCTTTATATGTTTAGGATGGGTTTTAGGTGTACTACAATCCCCTAGAATTTGGTAGCTCGATTTGAAGTGTGTAGGGAGAATTGAGGATTTGAAGTTTGGTAGTGTAATTTTTCGGGTCTACTGTTCATCGAGTTTTTTGACCTAGTTAGAGGCCGAATTGGCCTTCGAGTTGAACTAGAAAGTTGTCCCAATTGATGAGACGAAGCTACTGGTAAAATTTGGTGGCGATCGGAGGTCGCCTGAATTTTTGCCGGAATTTCTGCCGGCGGCCGCCACTTTTTGGGCAGTTTTTCATGCCCATTAATTAGTACATATTGTGAGGAGTCTATGGTTAAAATTTGGTAATTTTTGGAGGAGTTTTGGTTAGGTTTTGGAATTTTTTCTAGTTTAGTATTATTGGCGGATAATTAAATATTATTCCGACCATCGATTATTGCCGGTTAAGGTTTAAGGATTATTTTAAGGACTCCTAAGGTATTGGTGAAGTGGTTGAATGGGTGTCCATAGTAATTCCACGAATTATTATGGGTGAACCTATTGTCAAGTGAATTATTAAAGAAAGTCGGTATGTTATGGTTGGGTAATCGGAATTAAATCTATTTATTGAAAAGTTGTTAAAAAGAAAGGAACTTGGTCAACACGTGGTCAAATAGGATTTCCTGGTCAAACTAGGAAAAGACCAAGTCAACTGTAAAGACTAATATAATGGTTTGTTTGTACAGTCTCTGTTTGAACGTGAGACGGACTCGACTACGCGGTTAGACCGAGGGTTTCGCTCGAGGAGCTTTCCGAGCAGGAAGAAGGTCGCGATGAGTACTGTGAGTGGACATTTGTTTTAAATTAAATTGCATGCTATATTCTTTAATTGGTTTCTCCTGCATATATGATTTCCTCCATTTATATGTTTACGGTGATTTGGGAAAATGAGATTTACGGATTTCAAAGGCAAACAAGCCGGGAAAGAGGTTCAAACCCTTCCCGTGATTTTTAAAAGATTTTCCCGGGTTATGGTTTAATGATTATCACCGTTTTGGGATTTGGAGGGGGATGATTTTAAAAGGGGAAACTTGGCTCACGGATTTTAAGGGGTTTCGATTATTATTATTTTCCCACGAGGTTTTACATGTTTTACTGGTTTTAAAGGAATGTTAAAAAGGGAAAAGAAAAAGGATTGTATGCTAGCATGACCCTCTTCGGTAGTAGCTGGTCAATAGACCCTCCCGAATAGTAGCAGGTCGGGACCCTCTTCGGTAGTAGCTGGTCAATGGACCCTCCCGAATAGTAGCAGGTCGGGACCCTCTCCGGTAGAAGCTGGTCATTGGACCCTCCCGGATAGTAGCAGGTCGGGACCCTCTTCGGTAGTAGCTGGTCAATGGACCCTCCCGGATAGAGCAGGTCGGATTTCTCGTGGATGAGGTTAACACCCCACATTTAAATTATTTATGTTTGAGCCAGGGCATCATTGATGGTTTATTTGCATGCGGTTTTTCTTAGAGAAACTAGAGGGAGAGCATTAAAGGAAAGTAGAGTTTTTATTTGTTATTTTTTTCGTCCACTCACTCTAACGTCGTTTTTCAATGTTTCTCCCCTGGGCCCTTCGTTTTCAAATGCCCAGTGGTGCAGGGTTCTTGAGAGGAGGTCGTGCGCGTACAAGAGTCGAGGCATAGTCAATCAATCTATTGCTGCCGCAATTCTTTAGGGTAATCATCTTAGTAGACTGCTCTGGCTAACCCAGTATAGCTAATTAAGTAGGTTAGGGAGCAGGATGCCTTCATGAGTTAGGGTTTGTTGTAGATACTCATGGAAGTGCTGAGTTGGATCGTAGGAAGGGTTGGCCATTTCAAGGGGGTTTCGGTAAGAAGTTCCCTTGGGGTGGTCCCCGCAGGATTTACTTCGAGTTAAAGGGATTTAACTCGGGGTGGGTCCTGACAATTGGTATCAGAGCCTTAGGTTATCGTTTCCTGTTACTACCTCATGTACTTGGTAACACTTAGTGTCTATAGAGTGATGGTCCGACCGCGGCGGATCCATCGGCATTTTATGCTTTGGACGCTCAGTGTTTATTAAGGATATGAGTAGTACTTCCTGGTTGAGTTATGGACCGAGTGGTCCTATAAACATTGGAATCTTCAAGACTATGCCTCAGTACGCGCGACCTCACAGAGAGTTCTTGTAAGGAACAAGGTAAGCTCGTTACGTATTTATTTTATGAGTTCCCCAAGGATTAATTGAGATTTGAGTTGGGGATCGAGCTGGAAACTCACGTTGTTTAACGTTTGAGCATTATGTGTGAGTACTCGGTGGTGAAACAGTTAATTCACACCTGGAGGACTATCATGGTTGTTGACAGGGATGTTGTAGAAACCTAAGGCGAGGCCTTGGTGTTCGAGTTATGAGACTCTTAGCAGTGGAGAGTCGTACGAGTTAATGAAAGAGATTGCATCCTGCCATGGAATAAGGAGCTGAAGTCGCCTAGCGCGATTATTCAGAGGAGATTAATATTTAGTTTTGACGATTGCCACGACGTTGTTGAGGTTCGTCTTTAGTGTGGTTTCAGAGGAACCAACGGACGTATGAAAGTGGAATGACTTAAGGAATATGAGTGTAGTCATTTTGGAATCAATGGACTTGTTTCTGGTGACGAGTCCATGATGTGACACTACTGGAGAATGTTAAGGAAGTAAAGGCTAGTTTGGTCACGTGATGCTTTAAGGGACAACCACTGAAACTGACGGTTTGGTTCGCCTTGGTGCTGACATTGTTGTCGTCAGCTACGACCAGATACAGAAATTTGTGTTTAAGTGTTGTAAATTCGATTTGGAACAAACACTTGGTAATTTTCTCATGATTCACCGTACCTTTACATTGTCAATTTTGATGAATTTGGTTTAGTGTGTAGATGACATGTAAATGAGCATATGAGAACAAGAATCATGAAGATTGGATTCATGGAGGACAACAAAAGAAGCCATGAAAAAGAAGACACTCCGAAACATTAGTTTGATCGCGAGCAGAAATTTCCAGAAACCATAACTTAACTTCAAAGATTTCCTTAGGACGATCCAGGAGGAATCAGAGAACGTGCCATATATGGATGGAAAGCTGTGGATGTCTAGTTTCTAAATCTTTTGGAATCCGAGTTCTGAGGAAGGAGTTATGCCGGAAACAATGGCCGGAGGTCAGTCTCGCGAGTGAAACTCTCCCGCGAGTGAAACTCTCCCGCGAATGAAATCTTACTCGCGAGCAGAAATCTATCCCGCGAGCAGAAACCCTACATCAACTTCGGAAAATCATATCTAAAGATCCAGGAGGAATCTGAGGACGAGCCATATATCATTGGAAAGCTACGGAAGTCTAGTTTTCAGATCTTCTTGAATCACAGCATTTGGAGTTCAGATTAAGGGGTTATGATCGAAACAATGGACGGAGGTCAAGCTGCAAAACTGGGCAGTTTCTGCCTAAGTTGTCACACGAGTTTGGGAGGATGTTTCTTCACCAAAATTCTTCCCAAGCATGTCGAAGGACTTAAGATAAGCTTAATGAAGTCATGGGAAGCTGCATTGAAGAAGAAGATTCGAAGAATGCATCATGGCAGCCGAAACAACCAAGTATGGAGCTTTTCCGGTCAAACCGGGAAAGTCTGTCCTTGCCGAGTTTGTCTATGATTTCGGCTGCCTATGAGCCCAAGAACTTGTGTATAAGGCCTACATGGATCCAATAACATGTAGAGGAGTCCAAGAAATCAGAAATCCAAGATCCAAGTCGAAATCTTTGTCCAAAGATAAAAGGAGGAAACCAAGCCCAACAAAGGTGTGTCTCCTTGAAGCTCCTGATTTCTCTAGGGTTTTCCCTTAAACTTTCTGTATAAATAGGACCTATGTACATCAAATTTCGTGTCTCTCAATTGCTCTAAGCCTTAGAATAGCCTAGCTCTACTTAAAAACCCTCCCTACACAGAAACATCATAGCCTTGCCGCCGCCGCCAACCCCTTGCTGCCGACTGCATCCTTACTGCCGATTGCATAGCTTTGCCGCCACCAATCCCTTCTTCAATCCTTGCCGACTCTTAGGGTGGGTTTAGGTATGAATTCATTCAAGGTTTATGTGTGTATCTACTGTATGGATGATGGTTATAATTTATATATATGTTTGTTTTGGTTTTCAGTTTTACGTTATAAACATGTTTACATGTTCTTCTTTGTGCTTCTCATGTGATTGTGTTTATAATTGTAACGTGTAGAATTGCATGTTAGGATGACGATTTAGATTAAGTTGTTTGTGTTCACGTAATTAATAACTTGAATTGATTAATCCTCACCTGAACACGTAATCGAACTCTAGGTTAGCTTGAATCCGGACAAGTTAGCTATTAGGGGGGAGTTTCATATGCCGTAGTGTTCTAAGGGTTGAGATCAGGCGATTGTAGGTCTTGATTCTTAGTCACTACCATGGGTTGCTAGGGTGAGAGATTTGCATGTTGAATAGGATGAGTGACGCCATACCTAGGACCATGTTTCCAATGACTCTCGTTCGATCAGTGTATTTTGTCTCAATGTCAGGCGATTGTAGGCATTGAACATGATGACACATATACAAACTTAGTGTCATGCGATTGTAGGCACTAAATTTACATGAGAAGTCTAAATAGTTGGAATTAATTACAAGTTGTGAAAACGTAAATACGACCTCTTAAACTTGCGGAATCTGTGACATGTCTTTCTTCACGGTGCTAAGTTGTTTTATGCTTGAGTATTGATTGACCATGTTTTGTAAATAAGTGTCTTTATTTTCTTTATATGTTTCGAACCACCTTATAAATCTCCCATAATATTTTGTATATATGTTTATACTTGTATAGTTGTGACAGAATTGTACTTGTATGTTTATATTATATTTGTGAATGTTACTAACTTGTTTTGATGTAGATATAATCCTTCCCTAGTGTCCCCGGCTTGAACGATCCCTACTTACTGTTACTACACGATAGTGTTTTTTAAATTGCACAGGTCAACTTCGGCCACGCCAAAAATTGACGTGGCATAAGTTGACCTGTGCAATTTAAAAAACCCTATCATTGTAGTAACTGTAAGTAGGGATCGTTCAAGCCGGGGACACTAGGGAAGAATTATATCTACATCAAAACAAGTCGTTAGTACTTTCAAAAGAATACAAGTATAATTCTGTCACAACTATACAAGTATAAACATATATACAAAATATATGGGGGATTTATAAGGTGGTTCGAAACATATAAAGAAAATAAAGACACTTATTTACAAAACATGGTCAATCAATACTCAAGCATAAAACAACTTAGCACCGTGAAGAAAGACATGTCACAGATTCCGCAAGTTTAAGAGGTCGTATTTACGTTTTCACAACTTGTAATTAATTCCAACTATTTAGACTTCTCATGTAAACTTAGTGCCTACAATCGCATGACACTAAGTTTGTATATGTGTCATCATGTTCAATGCCTACAATCGCCTGACATTGAGACAAAATACACTGATCGAACGAGAGTCATTGGAAACATGGTCCTAGGTATGGCGTCACTCATCCTATTCATCATGCAAATCTCTCACCCTAGCAACCCTTGGTAGTGACTAAGAATCAAGACCTACAATCGCCTGATGTCAACCCTTAGAACACTACGGCATATGAAACTCCTCCCTAATAGCTAACTTGTCCGGATTCAAGCTAACCTAGAGTTCGATTATGTATTCAGGTGAGGATTAATCAATTCAAGTTATTAATTACTTGAACACAAACAACTTAATCTAAATCGTCATCCTAACATGCAATTCTACACGTTACAATTATAAACAACCTCATGTAACAACTAAGTGCAGTAATGGACCAAAACCATATGCTTAACTCATGAGAAATTCTCTACAAATAAAATTTAGCTATCTTAAGAATCATGAATTAATCTCAATAATATGGTTGTAATGGGGCTTGGTTTCATAAGGTAGGAATATTTGGGATAAGTGGTGCTATAAGAAATCATCAAGACTTTAGCAAATTTCAATTCCCCTTATGTCTCCACGTCATGAATAGGACAAAGGTCAAATATAAACAATCTTAGACCTTCCAATAATCACAACTCCAAATCCATAATCTTTACAAAACACCATAAAAACTTGTGCCTTTTTGAAAAATCCGAAATTCTTTTCCTTTTCTTTTTCCGATTTTTTTTTCTTTTGCTCGGAATTTTTTACTTAAACATTTTTTTTTCTCGGACATACAATTTTTTTTTCGGCACATAATCATTATAAAAAAATGGTGTTTAACCCCATACTTGTTTCTTTACATCCTTGCACAGCTTCATCAAAAATACTTCGCCAAGTCTTAATAACAAGGTGAAAGATATACTATACTAAGCTCAGGAATCTGTTTAAGGGTGATGAAAGAAAAGGCATAACGTAAGCTCAAAAGGGTTTACTAAGGAGTCCCACGAAGGGCACAAAATAGGCACAGGCTTAATTGGCTTTGGTGGTGATCCTAATGAGATTTAATTCAATCATATTCAAAATCAAGACATGTTATGATTATAAAGCTTCGAAAATCATATAAGCAAGTTCTAGTAAATTCTAGAGTCTATTAAAAAGCTATAGCACATAGTCATTGAATATGCAAAGAATAATGAGGTTTTAAAAGATAGTGAAATTTCGAAAGACATGAAATTTATCACTCAAAAAGACAGTATGTTGGCTCAAATTCTCACATAGGTTTTTATGGAAACAAATTATCAAAACATGCATACTTTTTCTTCAAAAATCTCAAGTGTTCATACCACTTTACAAAATCCATGAAACTTGCAATTTCTTAAGATAAATGTTAAACCATCAATCATGCATTTAAAGATATAGTTCATCATAGACTTTTAAGGGTATATCCTAAGACTCAAAAACAATTAAAAATATTTAAAACAAATTTGAAAAATTTCTACAAAAATTAAAAAGTTTCAGAAAATTTGAAAAACACACAAAACAAAAATATGTTACTATGTAACCTCTACCCCACACTTAGAAAATTACATTGTCCTCAATGTAAGCTCAAAATTATGTCATAATGTTCTAAGCAGGTGTTTAAGTCACATAATAAATCAACCATAAGAGTGAAGGGATAAGAAAATGCAAACTCTCGTAGACGGCTCCTCCACTGCTACGGTTGAAATGAGTTGCCTCTCATGCAGCGCTTAATGTTTATAGTCTATCAGCCTAGACTCTTCTCTTCTTGCTTTGATGGCGTCACTATAGTTGTGGCGATGGCTCTTCAAGCAAGATTTGATGAACACATTTTGTCGGGCTGATTCCCTTGATGTCTGCCAAAGTCCAACCAATGGCAGCTATGTTCTTCTTTAAAACTTCAACTAGCTTGTCCTCTTGTTGCTTTGTCAACGTTGATGACACAATAACTGGTAGAGTGTCATCTTCTCCAAGAAAAACGTACTTCAAATGTGGGGGAAAAGCTTTTAACTCTAACTTAGGGGCATGTTCCACAGATGATAACAACTTATTAGTAGAAATTGGAATTGACAAGGGAGTATACCTTTTGTAGATTGGTTGTGAATCAAGCTCCTTCACAACTTCATGTATGGACGGCTCCAAATCTTTTAAAGCCTCCTCATCTCGTTCTCCATACTTGTCATACCCGACCCCTTTGCTCGATCACTATGAAAAACAAACAACACAAAAATGTAATATGCACACGATATGCAAAACAATAAAACACAAGTATGATTGAATGCAAAATGGATGTAGTGCAAACACGGCATGATGCATGAAACAAAATGCAATACGGCATGATGCAAACAAAACATAAAATGCAATATGCAACATGATATGCAAAATGATCGATTATAAGTATAAATGCAACATGAATGGCACACATAACACACTTCAATAAAAACCTATAAAACAAAAGAATGTTAGCTAAACATGGCACACAACATGTCAATATAAACACATAGGATACACGGCATGACATGGTATTAACAAAGCAAGCAACTAGAACACATAGGGAATACGGCATCACATAGGCACATAACACTTTCAAGCACAAGATTTCGACAACCTAGAATGTTATGTCGACAACCTAGAATGTCGACAACCTAGAATGTTTCTAGTTGATTTTATTAACCCCTAATTTTCAAGATACGTGGAGCAGGGAAGACCACTGTGCAATGGACTGATACAGCCCAAGGTAGTGTTATGCTTCGTCCGATATACCTCAAAAATTAAAGGAATATACAACTTTCACACAAAGGAATATACAAGAGAGAAATTGTTAGTCAAAAACATGGCACAAAATATACAACTTTCACACAAGGGAATTTGGCACATACACTAATATACAATGTACAAATCGGTAATACACATGAATATAAGAGAAAAACGTTAGCACAAAATATACACATAAATCCTTTTTAGCGTCCCCGGCAACGGCGCCAAAAATTGATGAGTGTCGATCCCCGGCAACGGCGCCAAAAATTGACGAGTGTCGATCCCCGGCAACGGCACCAAAAATTGACCTGTCAAAAGTTGACCTGTGCAATTAAAAACCCTATCATTGTAGCTTTAGTAAGTAGGGATCGTTCTAACCGGTGACACTAGGGAAGGATTTATATTCTGCAAAACAAATCGTTAGTACTTTCAAAAGAATACAAGTATAAACATATATATAAAATATTATGGGGAATTTATAGGGTGGTTCGAAACATATAAAGAAAAGAAGCAAAATATTTACATACATTGGTCAATCAATACTCAAGCACAAGATATAGCAAACACCGATTAGAGAACACATAAGTGTCATGAAAGATCAAGTTATTACGTTTATGTTATCATAGATGCAAATTAATTCCAACTTTTTATGACTTCTCATGTAACTTAGAACTTACGACGCGTGTCATCCTAAGTTTATGTGTCATCTTGTTTAATGCTTACGACGCGCATCACATTAACACAAAATACACTTACCGTTCACGAGTCGTTGGAGACATGATCCTAGGTATGTCGTCACTCATCCTATTAGCATGTAAATCACTTACCCTACCACCCTATGCAGCAACTAGAATCGAGAGCCCGACGCGGTGAACTCAACCCTAGATTACTACAGCATATTAAACTCCCCCCTTAGAAACATCCGTGCACAAGACTATCTTTAGGTTCGATTATGTGATCAGGTAAGCAATTAATCAATTTGACATCTACTAAACACACAAACATAAACAACTTAAACTAAATCATAATCCTAACATGCAATCTAAATCGTTACACAACAAACATATTCATGTGCAAATCACAAAGAAGAGTTCATAAACATGCTTATCATGCAAAACCAAAAACCAAAACATATATATATATCATAAAAAACTGTTTTACACAGAAAATTATTACACAAAACCATGAAGGATTTCATGCTTAACCTACCTATATAGATCGGCAAGGATGAAGGGGTGATTTGGCGGAAGATGGCAGTCGAATTGGGTGAGAATGGTGGCGGCAAGCTTGTGTTTTTCTGTGTTTAAGGGTTTTTGGGTAGAGTAAGACTATACTATGGTTTTTGAGCAATTGAAAGACATGAAAATTGATGTACATAGGTCTTATTTATACAGAAAATTTAAGGGAAAAACCCTAGAGAAACTCGGCAGCATCAAGGAGACACAATCTTTGTTGGACTTGGTTTCCTCCTTTCATCTTTGGACAAGGATTTCGACTTGGACCTTGGATTTCTGATTTCTTGGACTCCTCTACATGTTATTGGATCCATGTAGGCCTTATACACAAGTTCTTGGGCTCATAGGCAGCCGAAATCATGGACAAACTCGGCAAGGACAGACTTTCCCGGTTTGACCGGAAAAGCTCCATACTTGGTTGTTTCGGCTGCCATGATGCATTCTTCGAATCTTCTTCTTCAATGCAGCTTCCCATGACTTCATTAAGCTTCTATTAAGTCCATTGACATGCTTGAGAAGAATTTTGGTGAAGAAACATCCTCCCAAACTCGTGTGGCAACTTAGGCAAAAACTGCCCAGTTTTGCAGCTTGACCTCCGTCCATTGTTTTGATTATAACTCCTTTATCTGAACTCCAAATGCTGCGATTCAAGAAGATCTGACAACTAGACGCATACAGCTTTCCAATGATATATGGCTTGCCCTCAGATTCCTCCTGAATCTTTAGATATGATTTTCCGAAGTTGATGTAGGGTTTCTGGAAATTTCTGCTCGGATCAAAATCTTATGTTTCGGAGTTTCTTCTTTTCCATGGCCTCTCTTGTTGTCTTCCATGAGTCCAATCTTCATGATTCTTGTTCTTATATGCTCATTTACATGTCATCTACACATTAAACCAAATTCATCAAAATTGACAATGTAAAGGTATAACGAATCATGAGAAAATAACCAAGTCTTTGTTCCAAATCGAATTTTCAACACTTAAGCACAATTTTCTGTATAAATGCACGTTTTAGCCATTGCTCTACAGAAAAACCCTTTTGACTCAAAATAAGTAAAAACGACATTACTAAGGAATAAACCAAGTATAAATGAGGGTAAAAACACATTAAAAACATGGCGTAAAACGCACTTATCAGTATGTGAAGTGAATTACATTCTGCAGCTTTTTGCTAGGAATGAACCAATAATTCAATATGCATTTAAGAGAAACTAACATTGTAGCATTATTACAAATCATGCCCCTGTGTTTTATGGGTAGTAAAGCTGCAAATGCTTAGTGTTCCAAGAGTGTTTGAGGATTCAACATGCAACATCCTAGATGTAAAAGGTGTCAGGTTTGACCACTTGTATGATTTGATATGGTCCTTCTCAAGTGGGATGCAGGACTTTTGGGTGTGGAACGATTCGTTTGAGAACCCAGTCCTCTAAGTTTGGTGGTCTCCTCTTTACACGCTTGTTGAAAAATTGAGTAGATGTTTTTTGTTTTGGATATTGCGTATGTGCACAATTTCTCTGCGCTCCTCCAGAAGGTCTTTGTAGAGGTTTAATCCTTCTTCATTTGTTACGCGATCGTATCCTTCCACTCGTGGGCTTGGGATTAGGATCTCCACAGGGAGGACGACCTCTGTGTCAAACATCAATGTGAATGGTGATTCCCCATTTGCAGTTGTTGGGGTTGTGCGGATTGCCCATAGGATTTCTAAGAGTTTTTCTGCCCATTGTCCTTTTGCATCTCCCAACATTTTCTTGAGAAGTGTTTTATTTTCTTATTGCAACTTCCACCTACCCGTTTGTTTGGGGGATGCGTAGGTGAGGCAAATAGCATCTTAGCGTCATATCCTTCACAGAAGTCAATGACTTCTTCCTTATTAAACAACGCTCCATTGTCGGTGACAATTGCATGTGGGGCCCCGAAGCTGGTGAACATGTTCTTCTTGAGAAAAGCCATGACTTTGGCAGATGTTGTCAGGACCCATCCCGAGTTAACCCTTTTAACCCAAAGTAAATCTTGCGGGATCCACCTTAATGGAATTTCTTACCGAAACCCCCTTAAAATAGACAACCCTTCCTGCAAATCAACTAAGCACTTTCACATATAATATAATTCAACCCCAACACCTAGAACCATCATGCTCCCCAAATCTCACCTACACTTCAACAATCAAATTCACTAAACTATAATGGGTACTCAGAGAAGTCTATAAGGAAGCAATACCTAAATAAACATACCAGCGACAGCGGATTAGTTGATTATGTCTTGTCTTCTTGTATGCACGACCTCCTCACAGCAATCCTGCAAATCTGGGCATTTAAAACGAAGGGCCCAGAAAAGAAACATTTAAAGCATTAGCGTGAGTAGACAAAAACAAATACTAAAAGGTAAATTTCTGTTAATCTTCTCCTTTTTAGTTTCTGAAAATTCATATGCACGCAACAATTGGAAAATGGTTAAATAAAATTCATACCAATCCCCTTGGCTCAAAATCCAAAATTAAAAAAGGGGAATTAGTTTCACCATGACTCATAGAAAATAACTAATTATCTCTAATCCACAAGAGGGTCTATTGACCAGCTCTATCTTAAGAGGATCCCTTGACTTGCTCTATCCCGGAGGGTCCTTCCGACCGGCTCCAACCAACCGAAGAGGGTCGCTTGACCATCTCTATTCAGGGAGGGTCCATGCTATATATATGTATATATACTTAAAAATCCTCATGGTGAATTAAATCAAAACCTAAGCCAAAACCAACAATGACTTTTTCCCAAATATATAGATTTAAAACATACACTAACATTCGAAATTGGTTCCCTGACCTTACTTAAAAGTATAAAATCCATAAGCCAAGTTTCTCCCATTTTAAAATATAACACCCCTCTACAACCGAAAATGGTGATAACATTTAAAATTAAACTCCAGAAAAATCATTTAAAACTCACGAAAAATGTATGAACCACTTTCCTGGCTGACTTAACCTAGGAAAACAGTAAATCCTCAAATTTTCCCAAAATCACCATAAAAACTCAACAAGGAGAAAAATCTCATAAATAAAAGAGAAAATCAAGAAAAATTCATTGCATGCAATATATTTAGAAATAATTAATAAAGGATGAAACCCGAATTCCGTTCAAGGTCTCCACAACAAGAGCCTCTTCACGTCCCGTTTCATAATTAATATTAATTTTTTCTAACGCTAGAGTAATAATTAAATAACATAGGCGTAAACATTTTTGAGAATACAACTCGTTCATCCTCTCCACACTTCTTGAATTTTCAACTTTAATCTTACTCTTTCCTGTATAGACTAGGAGTCCATACAAACATCCTAACAAGCCTTCAACGTTAGCTTAAGGGTCCCTGAAATAATTCATAAGGTTTAATGAACAATAATCGACGACCGGGTTAATATTTTCTTATTTGTCGTAATTACTAAACTTTGAAAATTTCACAACCTAACCAAAACTTCTCTAAAAATTATAGTTTTCACACCATTAAATTCCTCTTATTTAATATAATTTTTTAGTAAAAAATCTGTCCAAAAAGTAGCAACGCCGCCGCAAGCTTCACATCTGGCGGCGGCCACCAGCAAAACTTCCGGCCACCTCCAATCACCACCAAATTTTAACAGCAGTTTCGTCTCATCATTTTAAACAATTTTCTAGTTCAGCTCGAAGGCCAATTCCTATTCTAAGTAGGTCAATCGAACCAAAATCTAAAAATCTCAAGTTATAAACCCTAGAATTTCAAATCTTTAATTCTCTCTACATACTCCAAATTGAGCTACCAAATTCTCCAATGGCAAGAGGCGAGAGAAATCTAAAAATTCTCCGTCGCGCACAGTCGTACCTTTGGGCTGTGATTTTTCCTCCACGACGGCGCTATAGCTCCGGCCAACTATCCCAAAATGTAGGTGGGAGTTCCAGCTTCGAAACAAGACCAAGAACTCGGCCTAACTCCGACCGACGGCGGCGCACGGCGACCTGAAATTTTGGCCTCTGAAATCACGGAATCGGCGACCTACAATAAAAAATTTGGGTTTTTGACTTTTTACCAATTCACCTCGGTATGTTTACATATTTATATTGTTTTTACCATAAACAGTAATTTCAGATATTTTGATTTTCTACTATTTTACCACACAATAACTTTCGTTTTTAGACCATAACTCCTTCATACGAACTCTGATTTCAGCATGCTACATGTCCACGAACTCATATTAATGTCCTCTACAAATTTCCAGAAGGAAGTTTTCCAAAATTCTCGACTTTAAGAAAAGTCAACTTTTAGTCCACACTAGGTCAATCGGTTACCACCAATGGTAAACAGTCAAAGTTCAGAAAAAGTAACCGACCGTAAAATCATTTAAGGACCGGGATGTGAC
Source organism: Comarum palustre (assembly GCA_951800085.1). Classification (NCBI taxonomy): domain Eukaryota; kingdom Viridiplantae; phylum Streptophyta; class Magnoliopsida; order Rosales; family Rosaceae; genus Comarum; species Comarum palustre. Next base: position 661,393 of record OX637581.1, read on the forward strand.
AGATGTGATTGTTGTTAAGGCTTCCACTTCTATCCACTTGGAAGAATGGTTGACGTTGACTATGATAAATTTGACCTGACACATTACTGTTGGGACTTTACTTATGATGTATAATCCCCAAATTGCGTAAATCCACGGAGCTATGAGCATGGACAGTGGGATTGCAGGTGAGTTGTTTTCATTTGAGAAAACTTAGCATTCATGGCAATGCTCGACAACGTTTCTGTAGTTGGTCCATAGAGTGGGCCAGAAATATCCTGCTCGCAATGTTTTCTACGCCAAAGATCGGTAACCTGAATGGTTTCCACAAGCCCCTGAATGTATTTCCTTGAGGATTTGATGTATGTCCGTCTGCCAGGGTTAATCACTTCAGCTCTGGCTTGAGTATTCCTTTTCGGTAGAGTTTCTCGTTCTGCATGGGATATGGGCGGCTTGATTGACCAATCGATTAGTTGCCACTTTGTCGGCTGGAAAGGCCTATGTGTTGTGGAGCTTATATTGAATTATTGGATCCATCCAACATGGCTCTTTGTCGATCGTAATGATTTTCTATGGTGTGCCAGTAATACTCGGCGTGCTTAATGTCTCGATTAACGTTATGGTTGAACAGTCGTTTGGCTGGTAGATTGTTAGGCAAGCCAGTGTGTTGGCTTGCACATTTTTTGTCAACGGTACTTGTTGTATTGGAAAGGTTTTGAACCATCTGAGGAGCATGTGCACATACCCCATGTAAGCATTTAGTTGTTCTTTCACTTGGAACTAGCCAAAGATTTGGTTGACCACTAACTATAAGTCTGCTCAAAGTGTCAGCTCTGTAGTCGATAGCAAGTAGTATGCCAACTATTAACACTTCATATTTAGTTGCGTTATTTGTAGCTAGAAAATCGAACCTTAGGGCATACTTTGTGCAGAGTCCCCCAGGTCCTTCCGGTAGGATTTCGGTTCCGCTTCCGTACAAGCTGAGCCGTCGACATGCAGCTACCACGAGGATTGTACTGGGCTGTGCGAGATAGCTATTTTCATTGAGGTGGGTGGGGCTACCATTGATGGAATTACAGTCCCTAATCCTGGGTGATTTCCATTTGTATGTGCAGCCGATGTCTCCGTTGAGCTGGGTGGGGCTACCACTGGTGAAATTACATTCCTCAATCTCAGGAGGACGTCTTCCGGGTCTGCCATGTCTGTGAATTTTGCAATGAAGTTTTCTACCCTTGGCCTTTGATGGCTGTGCGGGGAATGAATGAAATGTCGAACTCACTTAGCTCAATTGTCCATTTGGATAAACAGCCAGAGAATTCTGAGTGCTGGAACACTCATTTGTTTGTTGAGTTTGTTCGCGCATGTATTGAGTGCGCCTGGAAGTATGGTCATAATCACCTTGCTGCGATGACCAAGGTTAATGCGAGTTGCACTAGCGGTGTGTAGCGTGTTTCTGCTTCTACTAATCCTTTAGCTAGATAGTAAATAGGTAACTCGTCCCCATTTTCTTGGCAAATGAGTGTGGTGTTGACTGCTGTTTTGGACACCGCTAAGTACAAGAACAATGATTCGTCGTCAATAGGCTTATGTAGATTTGGCATGCTGGCCAAGTACTCCTTTATACCCTAAAAAATGGCTTCGCACTTTATTGTCCATTCTATGCCTCTTGTTTTTGAAATTTTGAGGGCTTTGAAAAAAGGCACGCAGCAGTCTGTCAAACGCAAGATGAAGCGGGACAAAGCGTTAAGCTTCCTTGTCTGTAACACCTTATCTTTTGTTGTGGGTGTGGCCATGTTCATCACGTCTTGGATCTTAGCAAGGTTTGTTTCTATTCTTGGTTTCCTAACTAGGAACCCAAGAACTTACTGGTCTCAATGCCAAATAAGCACTTGCCTTGGTTTAACCGCATGTCATACAGTAGCAAGATTCCCAAGATAGCGTCTAGATGCGCTATGTGATCCTCCTTGAGACTTTTCACCAGCATGTCGTCCACATAGACTTCGATGTGTGGTGAACATCTTGTTCATTAACTGCATTACATTGTAGCAAATAGCATTACATTTTAGCAGAATAGGTCTCAATCAGTGATGAATGTTGTAGCTTCCTGGTCGTCAGAATCCATTAGGATCTAGTTGTATCCTGAAAATACACCCATCATGCTTAGCAGTTCATGTCCCGCAGTGCCATCGATGAGTTGATCAATGCGGGGCAGTGGGAAGTTGTCATTTGGACAAGCATTGTTAAGATTTTTGTAATCAATGCACATTCTCCATTTACCATTTGACTTTTGCACCATGAGAACATTGGACACCCACTGCAGATATTGCACCTCGTGGATGAAGCCTATTTCTTTAAGCTTAGTGACTTCCGCATGGATGGCTTGGAATTTTTCGTTGTCAAATGCTCGACGCTTTTGGCTCATTGGAAGGGTTTTTAGCTTGATATTTAGCTCGTGAGAGATGATTGCAGGAACAATGCCAGCCATGTCCGCGTAGGACCATGCAAAAACTTTAGAGTTTCGACATAACAACTCGATTAACTGTTGTTTAATCTCAAGGTCTAACTGCGCCCCGATTTCAACATTCCGCTCTGGGTGGTCTAGGAAGAGTTGAACTTCTTCAATAGTGTTACTTAGATTAGAGGGGGCGTGCATCGTTGCCCTTTCACATGGGTCCTATGGTTTATGTGTTAGGGTTTGGTGTTCCCTGTAAGGACAATACTAAAGAACCTCGCCTTGTGCACCGTGCGGCTTCCTCGGGTTGTGCACATACCCTGTGGAGTTGGAAATTTGATGACCAACATGAATCCAACGATTATGGTGTGCATTTTATTTAGCGCAGGGCGTCCTTGTCACACCCCAAATCTTTTAAAGTTAATAAAAGTTATCTTCTGTAACATCCCGTATCCAAAAGTTACCTTTCACAGAGATTCACGAGTTACCAAGGACTTTTAATTGCGATCGGTAATTCGATAAGTTATCGCTCGAGTTAATTTTCGACTTTTTAAAAGTTCTCCAAATACCTGATTCGGTGACTCGATGTGGTAGTACGTGTCAACACGAGTCTCCCGGTATTTTCGGAATATTTTTCGGAGCTTCCGGCTAATTTCTGTGAATTTCTGAAGTTTATGGTAACTTTTAATTATCATCCGGTTAAAATGAGAATTTCCATTTAACCTTTTTACTTTTCACCTTCTTTGAATCTGAACCGTTAGATCGATTAGGGTTTTGATCTCAACCGTTGACTCGAGTATAAAAGGCTTTAAGGGGAGTTGACTTCGGTCAGAAAACTGAACTGGAGGTTGACCGCGGTTTTCTCTCTCTCGATTCCGTCTCCACCTGCGACTGTGCTCCGATCGCACCTCTGCCAAATGTTCATCTCTCGGCGGCGCACCGGTGACCAGAACTTCGCCTCGCCGAGTGTAGAGTGGTAGCAAGATAGATCATTGGAGGTGACTTTCGAAATTGTCAACATTTCGGTAAGTATGAAGTGCGGTGGAACTAGGTAAGGGTTTCTTTGATGACTTAAAAGGTATTACGAGTCAAGGATTTGGAAACCAATTTATTACAAGAGTAGTAGGGTATGTTGCTAAGTTGGGCAACACTCCATTGGAAATCGTGGAGTGATTAAACCACGTTCAGATTAAGTTATGATCTGAGGGGATGTTAACATGTGGCGGTATTGGATAAATTGTGCCTTGATAACTGGATGCCTGGTGATCAATGTGGCTTAGTTCGGTGTGGAATTAATTTCCTATGCTCGGATCAGGGGTTCCTTTGGGTGTGCACCAGTGGCACTAAATTTTATGTAGATGTCCGATCAGGTTAGATGTCCAAGTTTGTCGGTTATTACCAGACGATTTGGTAATAGAGGCATCTATGAAGGAAATATCCTGGTTGAGCGGGTAAGGCTCTGGGATTCTTTTAATGGTAAGTCTATTCCAGTTTGTGATGCGGATAAAGTTTATTAGACGCACAGTTATGGTTGAAGTGCAAGTTCTGGACTATGCGTCGTTCCAGGCTAAGGTAAGGGATAGAGAGGCCAGTGGCACCTCACCTTTGAGTAGTACGGTTATGTATTACCAGTTGTAAAGTACGCTGTAACCCCACAAAGTGATTATTGAGTTAGCGACTCTAATGTTTGGCTTGTGGGTAAAAGTCAAGAATTTATCCGGTCAGAATAGCTTTGTAAGCAGTGTGAAGCCTGACAATTTGTCTTCATGCGAGGAGTAAGTATTGTTGGATCTCGATGTCAGGAGCTTTTGGATCTCCCTGATTTAAAGGCTATGGTTTTGGATTTACGCTAAAATTCATGGCAGTTCATGTCCTGTGTGTGTAAGTGGTTTGAGTAAGGATAGATCAAGGGAAGACAATTACTCTACAACAGGACAACTCGACAGGATAATTTATAGAAAGCGTAAACCAGATCAGGGAGCCTGGTAAACCAGGCGATTCCGTCTCCACCGGTGACCAGAGCTTCGCCTCGCCGTCCCCAACACGTCTGTGGTTGTGGGTTTCCATATAAAGCTGTAGCGAGAGAGAATCGAAGGAGAGAAGGCGACTGTCTTCGATTGGGTTTTCCGGCTTTAGCTGCGACGGCGAGTCGGGATGGATCCAGAAGCTTCGCCTCAGCATCCTGATCGTTTGTATAGCCTTGGTTTTTTGAAGAGAGGCATTTGGGAGAGATTTTCGAAGAGGAGAAACATTCGGAATTTCTCGGCCATGGATCGGTGTCCTCCGGTCACAGGCGAAGGTAATTGAGGTATGAAAAACTATCTACTCATGAAGCTCTACGTATCTGTATAATTGGATTGGAGTTTGGTTAAGTTTTGGAGGAAGTTGGGTTTTGGGTATTGTTACTGTGTTCGGCAATGAAAACAGTGACGATAGTTATGGTTATGGTTTCAGAGTTTGGGTTCTAGGTTGAGCTTGTATGCATGAGTTGGAGTTCTTGTTTATCTGAAATCTATAGTAGTTTGGTGATGTGAAGTTGAGGCTGTGTCGTTGAAAAGAGAAGGAACATTTGAATTCTGAGCAGTGTGTGTGTTCTTTGGCAGTAGTGTTGATGATTTCAATGGTTTTAGAATTGATGAAATTGTAGAGTGGGCAAAGGAAGTTTGAATGCTGCGTTTTCAGTTTCTTTCTCTAGACAGGGTTATTGTTGTGAATTGTGGTTGGAGTTGTTGTTGGTGTAGTTGCTGCATTTTATTGTTTGGTGTTATTTGAATCGTTGTTGGGTTGCTGATTTAGTGTTGTTTACGTGGTTTCATGTCGAGAACTTGGTGATCGAGAAACGGGGAAACTCTGGCGAAATTCCGGCAAGTCACCGGAATCCGGCGAAGATTCCGGTGATACGGTAAAACCGGCTGAATGCCGAAGAGGTAGGAATCGAATTCCTGTTAAGCTTTTAGTCGGGAAGTACTGATAATTCCTAAGTTGAGTAATTACGGAAAGGTTGGACGTAAGTAGGAAGTTTCCATTTTGGGAAACTTGCCATTCTAAAGAAGACTTACCAATTTAGGAAACTTTCCATTTTGGGAAACTTTCCCTTTTTGGAAGGTTTCCATTTATGAGAAGATGTTAAATCGGGTTGAAAAGGTTAAAGAAAAGATAGAATTCAAGTTAAAGGTTTTGAAGTTAATTAGTGAGGTATGGGAATTATAATATGTTGACCACTCTAGTGGTTGAGGGAGATGTTGACTCCTATTAACTGAATTGTCAAGTTAATCGTGGAAAAACAATCAGATAATTTCATTATCGACGTATCGACTCACAATAAGTAAAGAGAAAAATACTTATGCTAAAGTGGCGTAAACGGAAACCAAACTTCGAGTCGATAATCAGAAATAAGTGTGATGTTTGAAAAGCTGTTAAAAAGAAAGGAATTTGGTCAACACGTGGTCAAATAGGATTTCCTGGTCAAACTAGGAAAATACCAAGTTAACTATGGAATGACTAATATAATGGTTTGTTTGTACAGTCTCTGATTGAACGTGAGACGGGCTCGACTACGCGGTTAGTTCGAGGGTTTCGCTCGAGGAGCTTTCCGAGCGGGAAGAAGGTCGCAATAGTACAGTGAGTGGACCTTTGTTTTAAATTAAATTGCATGCCATATACTTTAATTGATTTCTCTTGCATATATGATTTCCTCCATTTATATGTTTTACGGTGATTTGGGAAAATGGGATTTAAGGATTTTAAAGGCAAACAAGCCGGGAAAGAGGTTCATACCCTTCCCGTGATTTTAAAGGATTTTCCCGGGATATGGTTTTAATGATTATCACCGTTTTGGGATTATGGAGGGGGATGATTTTAAAAGGAGAAACTTGGCTCACGGATTTTAAAGGGGTTTTCGATTTTATTATTCCCACGAGGTTTTACAGGTTTTACAGGTTTTATAGGTTTTAAAGGGATTTTAAAAAAGGAAAAGGATATAAGGATTGTATGCTAGCATAGACCCTCTCCAGATAGAGCGGGTACCATCTCTGGATAGAGCAGGTCGAGGACCCTCTTCGGTGGTAGCTGGTCACTAGACCTTCCCGAATAGAGCAGGTCAGGGACCCTCTCTAGTGGTAGCTGGTCACTAGACCTTCCCAGATAGAGCAGGTCGGGGACCCTCTCCGGTGATAGCTGGTCATTTGACCTTCCCGGATAGAGCAAGTCAGTTTTCTCGTGGATGAGGTTAACACCCCACATAATTGTTTATATTTGAGCCAAGGCATTATTTATGTTTTACTTGCATGCGGATTTTCTTAGGAAAACTTAGAAGGAGAACATTAGAGGAATTAGAGCTTTTAAGTTTTATTTTTGTCCACTCACCCTGACAGTTTTTCAATGTTTCTCCCCTGGGCCCTTCGTTTTCAAATGCCCAGTGGTGCAGGGTTCTTGAGAGGATGGTCGTGCGCGTACAAGAGTCGAGGCATAGTCGATCAATCCGTTGCCGCTTGAAATTCTTTAGGGTAATCATCTTTGTAGACTGCTCTGACTAACCCAGTATAGCTAATTAAGTAGGTTAGGGAGCAGGATGCCTTCATGAGTTAGGGTTTGTTGTTAGATACTCATGGAAGTGCTGAGTTGGAATGTAGGAAGGGTTAGCCATTTCAAGGGGGTTTCGGTAAGAAGTTCCCTTGAGGTGGTCCCCGCAGGATTTACTTCGAGTTAAAGGGATTTAACTCGGGGTGGGTCCTGACAGTCCAAGAATGGAGTTGTAGGAGCTTGGTGCATCGACCACTATGAACTTAGTGTCAATTGCTTTTGAGCATTTGTTGTCGTCCAAGCGGAGCTCCATTTTATCCGAGCCAAGTGAATGCATAACATCTCCTAAGAAACTGAGCAGCAGCTCATGATCAAGAATGAGCTTGCGCTACGGTCGTGCTTATTAGGTGAAACAAACAAGACATTGACTGTAGAGTCATTGTCAATGAGGACGCTAATGACTTTGAATCCTTCCATCATGGCCGTGATCAAGAATGGTTCGTCATTGACTATAGGGCACAGCTGTTACAGCTCTGGAAGAAATCGATTGTAGTCAAAGGTGACTGTCCTTCGTCATTTAGCAAAAGACTCAACCATTTCAAGTGGGTAAAGTAACGTGGCTTTTGTTTTTCCATGTGGCTTTTGCGCATGGCGGCTTAGACAGCTATGTGTGGAACAGTAGGAATCCCACAGACGATTGCCAACTGTTGATGCACAAAAATTTGGCTAAGGGATTGACAAGATCCACATGTGAAAGGCTTGTGCGGTAGGGGAATTATCAGTCTAGAGGAAATTGTCCACAGGGGAAATCATCCACCTTGATCCTGCAAGTAACAGCAAACGAAGTCAGGGGATTGCCTAGATTGCTCCGAACAATCGCCCTCTGACGCTCAAGTTAAACATGGGAGCAGATAATTTTAGAACTCAAGTGTTGGGGGAATGAGTTCCTTAGCGAGATTTTGAGGCTAGGTGCTTATTTATAGAGTTGGAGCGGAGGCGATTGTCTATTGTGGGAAGCTTCCAGATGCGCGCATAAGATCTAGCCGTGTACGTGTGTCCACGTGTACAGCTGATATGCACTTCGGGGTAAGCTTTTGATTGATGAGAACACATGTGCAAGGCTAAGTGTAGCGTTTTATAGTGATTCCCACAACAAAGACCAAAGCATAAACACGTGGTGCGATACCAGACGTATTTTCTCTTTGGGAGAGGCAAGAGCACATGACGGGTTACTAAGAATAATGTGAATACACTTATGCACCATAACATACAATAGAAGAATACTTTCAATACATATATGAAAAATTCTTAGCATTCGTGCCAATGATCTCATCGAGGTCTCAAATTGTAAATACCAAGGACATTGATATGACAATTATTTACATATAGCTTGGAAAGAAAATCAAATGTGGTTCCTCAATGATGTCAAAGTCAGAGGTATCCAAAGTTGGATTCGAACACTACAAAGTTCATGATTATGAGGATGACATTCTTGTCCTCAATTTTACTTTTCGTACACTTTTTGTTCATGTTTTGTATGCACTCGCAACTTAAGAATGAGCTCGAAAATCCTTGATCCGGTGATCTGGAGATCTACAACCATTATATTGTCCTAATCTGGCTTGAGTTGTTTCGAAAAATTTGTGTCTATGTTGGGAGCACCGCCACTATAGCGGGCTGTTTCACCCCTCTTTTCTAGATATAGGCAAGGCCTATCTTACTGTTAAATTGACCCACGTTGTCTTACCCACACTAAGGGTTAGTCCCACGGACTTAGGCTAATATGTTGATCTCATTAGCGTATATACAATTTTCAATTGCAATAATTTGATCAAACTCATGCCTTGTTGGTAACAAACTAACTTGGACATCTTAGAAAACTCGATGAGGATCAAATCCGCCACAGACTATAGATCAGGATGCAATGAAGTATCACAACATGTAGTCAAATAAGTTGTAATCAAGTCACATGACTTGTAACTCAACAAGGAGGGTAAGATGGACGTTTCAAGAAAACACTCCACATGCGCATTCCATAGTACTCATTACTTTTTGTACCGGTCGATGGCCTCTCAACTTGTAAACGCTAAAGATATTAAATCTCGGCATCTAGGCTTCTGAGCCTTAGGGTCAAAACATGTCATGCAATCTTTTTCATGAAAAGTTCCACAAATACCTAACGAGAATTCATCATATGCATCGAGTATGTCAAAATTTGAATGAACAGAATGTTACCTTAATCTTGCATACAAACCAAGTTGTTATGAGACTCGATAGAGGTCACAAAACAATACTTTATTGATTTGTCATAAGGATTGATACTACACAATCCAGTCTCTAGGATTGATACTACATAATCCATAATAATGTCACAATTGATACTACACAACCCGGACTTGTAGGGTTAATACTACACAATCCCTAAATAATAATACCAATGTTGATACCACATGAGACGAAACTATGAACGTGCGTAAATATAATGAAAAAAAACAAAGGATATGGTTGGTCATATTCACCATAAAACATGCAAAACTATCGACAAACTTCAACGAAAAACAAGAAACCAACATGTTAGTATACATAATTGTATATTGTCATTCCTATACAAAACAAAGATTCGTGTAATGGATTTAGTGAATATTGGTTTTAATGTTTACAACTATGTTGCTGCTTGAGAAAAAATGCATGAGAATGAAGTTCTATTGCGATTTGAGTTTAATTTTTTAATTAGCATATTTGATATTATGATATATATATATATATATATGATTGATTTTATGATATATTATCTAGGTCGTATCCGGATAATGCAAGGAATGTGATTGAGAAAAGATTATTGAGATTGTCCTATTAATTATCAGAATGTGTTAAAGAAGATTCTCATATTTGGTATATTTGTATGGAATATAAGAAGCCTTATTAAAAGCTAATAAGGATTGAGACGTCCGCAGGAAGTAGATGTCTTCCTTCTATATAGGCTATGCTGTCATTATAAGCTTTCATGTATCAAATCAATATATTGCATATATGTGATTGATTTATATTGGATGATTTGATATACATTTTTGATTTGGTTATTTATTTCTTTCCAACAGGGGACCTATTAGGTTTCACATGCTATGTGTAAGAATGCGTTTTGAGAAGATATATAAAGAAGACGCAGACGACTTGGAGAACTACCTCTGCACGTATAACGTTTGAGAGAAAATAGTTTTCGCTGTAAAACTTTGTGAAGTCAGAAATTCAACTGTTCCATGTTGAGTTGAATTTCTTATTTGTGTGACTGAAGAATCAGGGACGTGGTTCCTTGAAGATTGAAGAAGAAGATTACTTGAAGAAGAAGAAGAAGAAGAGTGTTTCAAACATATCTGCTAGGGTTCTAGAGATAGTAGCCGCGGTTAGTGCTACATAGTTTGTAATTGACTCATTCTTAATTCATAGTGAATTGCTTTTTCAATAGGGGCTTTCAAGAGATAAAGCTCCGGTAGTGTTTTCCTCAAATTGAGGTTTCACTGGGTAAAAACTTGTTATGTTAGTTGTTATTTATTACCAAGGAGCCAGAAAATGGTTTAGGGTTTTCTAGGGTTTTAAAAAACGGTTGGCTTACTCGCCCTAGGGCTAGAGTCCACGTGTTGTATAACGTGTTCTAGGAGAATAACTAAAATAACAAGAGATAACAAATAGAATAGAGAATCATCCTCATATTCATTGATAGGAGACCCTTTATATAGGGATTACATACCACCAATAGGTGTCTTACAAGGAAACATATCTTGATATCCTATCACTATTAGGGATCATAATTCCTACATTAATTAGCATAGATCAAGACACACACACATGTCGAATTACGAATATCCTATGACACACTTCTTATTTTTATTTTTTATTGAAACAACACTCTTCTTATTTTACAATTCACAATCCTTATTTCTTCTTTTAGTAACATAAATTTTAACTTTAGTAACATGTCTTTAATTTCTTGATAAAAAAAGGCAAATTTTAACCAAAAAGGAAAAGTGGGAGTGTGGATTCTAAAACGGAAAATGCAAATTTCACCCCTTTATAATATACTGTGATTTATATTAAGATGTTACAATGGACTAAAAGTCTGGGTTAGAGCAGTAAATGGACCAACAATTGCATGCAAGATGCAACAGGCTTGATTGGTCTGGGGTAAAATATGGGTCCTATGTAGTTACTCCAAGGATGAGGCATTTGGTTATCTAGCAGAAAGAGTAGATAAGATGACAGTGGAGTGGAGGGATAAGACTAAGCATGGTGGGTAAGGAAGTTTTGATCAAGGCAATCTTACAGTCGATTCCTACTTATGTTATCGGCTGCTTCGAGATTCTGCATCACATCTGTCATGCTATGCACTCGACAATGGCCAAATTCTGGTGGGGGATAAAACATAAGCTAAGAAGATTCACTAGACTGTTTGTGATAGGCTTTGTTTGTCGAAAAGTAAGGGAGGGATGGGATTCGGGAACATGATCTTATTCAACAGGGTACTCCTTTCTTAACAAGGTTGGAGGTTAATTCATAGACCTAATTCATTGATAACTAGACTCCTGAAAGCAGAGTAGTTTCCCACATCTTATTTTATGAGGGCTTCTCTTGGGTCTGACCCTTTATTCATATGGAGGAGTATATTAAAGGGAGAGAAGTTTTGAAATTGAGTGCTAGGTGTTTGTGCATAAGATTATCGTTGGGATAATTGCATGTAATAACGGGATGTTGTTGATTATTAGTAGCAAGACACACCTCTTTCCCGGCTCACTTATCTTTAAAAAGTATAAAATTCCCATTTTTTCAAAATCACCGTAAAACATAAAATGGAGGAAATCACATATAAAGGAGAAACTAATTAAAGTCTATGGCATGCATTATATTTAAAAATAAAGTCCACTCACAGATGCCGCTAGGTCTGCCGGCTACCAGAAGGCTGCTCAGCTCGAGCTCCCCCACGTCCTGTTTAAAACACACAAACAGGTCTTAAACCCATAATTAAAGTAAGGGCAACAACAACAATCTCTACCCTTAACGTTCATCCTTAAACATCTCTCGAAAAACGTGGGGAGTCGGCCTCTAATACCCCATTAGCATAAAAACTCGTAATTACGTCCTCACGCCTAGCTAGTACTTCCTAAACGACCGGTTGTCATTTAATTACTCAATTAATAAACCAAACCTACCAAAAATACTAAACATATCAAATAAATCCCCAAAAATTAGAAACTACCCTTCAATGACCTTCTCTTAATTTTTACGATTTAATGGGCACGAAAAACAGCCCAAAAGGTGGTGGCTCCGCCACCAGCTCCGCCGCCGACGGCAGAAAATTCAGGGCGACCTCCGATCGCCACCAAATTTTACCAACAGCTTCGTCTCGTCAATTGGAACCACTTCCTAGTTCAACTCGAATGCCAATTCGGCCTCTAACTAGGTCAATCGACAAGAAATCCAAGAACCCGAAATAAAATCCAATTCAAACTTCAATCCCTCATTTCTCCATACACACTTCGAATCAAACTACCAAATTCTAGGGGATTAATGTACTCATCAAACCCATATAAAGTACTCACCGGGAGGTGGCCTGAGGAGGGAGAAATCCGGTGTCGATGAACAGTGTTCAGGCCGCCCTTCTCGCCGTGATTTCTCCCTAACGGCGGCGAATTGGCTCCGGTGACCACCACCAACTTCAAGGTGACACAGCATGCTTCAATTTGATACCTAGCACGCGCCATAACTCCGCCGGATGGAGGAGAAATCCGGCGAAAAAATCGGGTTTTCGAAGGATTTTTCAATGGTGAACAGTAACTTTTTCAACTTTTGACTTTTCACCGTGGTTTTTTGAAACACGTGGTTTTCTTCTGCAGCGAAAAGCTATGAGAGTCCCCTTAATTTTGAGGCCTCTCTGTAAGCCGAGATTTAAGGGACGCGGGATTCTGATAGCTCATTAATTGAAGTCCCGTATTTTCACCAAATGTGGGTTTCGGCTTATCTATTTGTGTAAGCCAGTCCGGTCTCATTCTATCCCCGTAACAAACGTGCAGTAAAAGGTTATTTTCAGCCACAGAACCACGAGTTGTTAACCTATTACTTTCAAGGTGAAAAAAGTTGACTGAATACACATCGCTTTTCGGAGCCCAATAGAATCTTCCTTCGCCCATACCCTAGAGTCGTTAAGGCGCCGTCCATTTTGGCAGTATACCGTCAGGATAAATCACAGACGTCAGTCCGAAAAGTGAACGGCTGCGATTTGAACCGTCGAATACCGATTCCCAATACCTGACCCCCGTCACCCAATAAAAAGCCCCATTGAGAGCGTCTCCTCCACACAATTCGCATTAGGTCTTTGTCTTTGAGCATTTCAGCCAAGAGCTCAAGGCGGAGACCACTCGCAGCCACCAATCGCTCTTCATTTTCGTCGCAGGTTTACGAATCTTCCTCACTATTATCTCGTTCTAGATCTGAAATGGCTCATCCTGTGTTAGAATTCCGCGATTTTCTTAGATCTGTTTGTTCATTTCATTGACTGATGATACTGGTTTATGTGTTCTTGTGATTTCAAGATCTGACTTGATGTGTGCTCGATTTCTATGGTTTTTTTTTATATTTTGCTAGATCTGATTTTTGATCTGTGTTTAGTCTGCTTCGTTTCTGTTTGTCTTTCTCAGATCTGCGTTTTGAGTGACATTTATTCTGAAAATTGTTTTGATTTGATCTACTTTACTGTGGATCTGGAACTCCGGTAGATCTGGAGATGGTTGATCTAAAATTTCAATAGTCATAAGCTAGTCAAATAGAGCAGGACTGGTGTGGTGGCTTGTGATACTGTGTTGGTTGTTTACGGAGTTTAATGACACAAGTCCTTGTCCATATGTCATGAAGCTGAGATTAGTGGTAATATAAAATGACACTGTACCTAGAATTGATACTGAATTGTTGTGTTGGGATCCTTTTCCCGATCTATTTGTTCATTAAATGTTTTGAGTTGCTTTTAAAGTTTCCAGCAAAAAGTACTTTTACGTGTTTCTTAAGTGATGCATTAGATTTGCTTGTTAACTGATATTGTTAAGCAGTATTGTTTGTTCATATTTAATCCCAATTACATGTTATACGCCCATTGGTCTTATTTTTTCAATGCACTGAGGTGGCATTGTAGTTTCACATGATTATGTTTGATTTCTCATTTAACCATGACCAAAGTTTATGAAAATCTTCATTTTTGTTTTGGGTAATCTAGAATAAAAATGAAATGGTTTGTGCATACTTGACTGTCTGATTTCAATTGTTTTCGGCCTGTTGATGGTGAGTGTTTTCAACCTCTTTTGCCATCTGTTTCTTTGATTTGATTGATTGTAGCCATTTGGTTAGTCTATCTGACGGTTCCATATTTAATATGATTACTATCCTACACATGCTACTTCGTACGTTTGCATCGGCTCATTCGGTAACTTAATTATAATCAGCTAAGAATACTTGTTTTTTGTGTAGGACGCACCATGGTTGATCAGGTTCAGCACCCTACTGTCATGCAAAAGGTTGCTGGCCAGCTCTTTCAGCAATCAATTCAGAGTTATGATACTGGCTTCCAGAGACAAGGGCTGTACCAGAGACGTCCTGCATATGGGAATTACTCCAACACAGCATTGCAGTACCCTGTGATGCCAGCTTGCAGGGCTACCACTGATCTATCAATGATCCCATCAACTGCGTCTCCAGTTTTTGTGCAAGCCCCCGCAGAGAAAAGCCACTTTGTCATTGATTTCCTTATGGGAGGTGTTTCTGCTGCTGTCTCTAAGACCGCTGCTGCTCCCATTGAGCGTGTCAAGCTTTTGATTCAGAACCAGGATGAAATGATCAAGGCCGGTCGTTTGTCTGAACCCTACAAGGGCATTGGTGAGTGCTTCTCCAGAACAATCAAGGATGAAGGATTTGGTTCGTTGTGGAGAGGAAACACTGCCAACGTCATCCGTTACTTCCCCACCCAGGTTTGTGATGTTTCACTCTTTCTATTTGGTTTGTATTATATGCTGAAGATATGCTAAAATTGTTTCCCGTAATTCATGGCAGGCCTTGAACTTTGCATTCAAGGATTACTTCAAGAGGCTATTCAACTTCAAGAAAGACAGGGATGGTTATTGGAAGTGGTTTGCTGGCAACTTGGCATCAGGAGGTGCAGCTGGTGCTTCTTCTCTTTTCTTTGTCTACTCTTTGGACTATGCTCGTACTCGTTTGGCTAATGATTCTAAGGCTGCAAAGAAGGGAGGAGAAAGACAGTTCAATGGTCTGGTTGATGTCTACAGGAAGACATTGAAATCTGATGGTATTGCTGGTCTATACCGTGGATTCAACATTTCTTGTGTTGGTATCATTGTTTACCGTGGTCTGTACTTTGGACTGTACGATTCACTCAAGCCTGTGGTTCTAACCGGAGGTTTGCAGGTTAGTGCTTCATGATTTTCTTTATACTTTGATTTTTTGCTTAAATCATTACGGTCGTTATGGTTTGCTACTTCGTGTTAAATTCAATTTCTCGTGGAAGTTTTTGTCAATATAAAATTAGAATTTGTTTAATCTGGCTATTGTAATATGGCAGTTGTAATTTATGTTCTTGAGCTATTTTGTATCTGTGTTGATGGTTTTTTTCTTGGGATATGCAAATTCTTAATCGTGTTTGACTGAAGTTGTATTTACTTTTGCTAGACCTGTCCAATGTATTGTAGGTGTGTCATACATGTGTTTCAGAATAACCCAGCTGACATCTTTATGTTTTTGAAAACTACAGGATAGTTTCTTTGCTAGCTTTGCTCTTGGATGGGTCATCACAAATGGTGCTGGTCTTGCTTCTTACCCCATTGACACTGTCAGGAGAAGAATGATGATGACCTCTGGTGAAGCTGTCAAGTACAAGAGTTCTTTTGATGCCTTCACACAGATCTTGAAGAATGAGGGTACCAAATCCCTGTTCAAGGGTGCTGGTGCTAACATCCTCCGTGCTATTGCTGGTGCTGGAGTCCTTTCAGGTTATGACAAGTTGCAGCTGATTGTGTTCGGAAAGAAGTATGGGTCTGGATCTGGTTAAGAATGCCTTGTCTACCAAGCCAGATAGCTTTTAGATGGTGATGAAAATCTTTTTGAGTCTGAAGAACTTGATTCGGCAAAATTTTCCTTGAATAATTCAGTTATAGGGGAGTTGATCCCAAACAGATTTTAACGGGATTGATTTTTGTTTGCATAAGCCAGATTTTTACTGTGAGTGGTTTAAATGCCACACTTATTTGGAATTTTATTCAGAATGATATTGTGTGTTATCAATTGTTTTAGGTCATTCTTTTTGTTCTACGATTCTATAATTTTTGTTTTCTAGAAGCGTTTTGAAATCAGAAGCCATTCTGTACTTTGGTTTCTCTCTCTAGAAGAGTTGCCCTGCATAGGAATGATAGGATGTGTTTTGAGGAACCCTGAATCCTTGAAGGCTGTTGGGTTTGCCTCGTAGTCGTGGCAGTTGGTAAACAATTTTATATTAGAACACATCGCTACATATGAGGATTTACAAAATATTTTTTCGGCAACCATGTATTTTTTGTTCTATTTGACGGATTTTTTACCAATTTATTTTCAAATATATGATTTTGAGAAACTGTTAATGGTTTTATATTATTTTAAATTTGATGTTTAATCGCAACCGTCGGTTAGATCGTTAAATCAGAACCATAATAAAATTTATAAAAAGCCTTCTCCCCCGCTTCTCTTTTATCCTCACGGACATTTTTCTCTTCTCTTTTCCTCTCCTTTCCTTTTTCTCCTTCTTTCCTCCTCTCTCTCTCGACACAGAGATTGTCTCCAGATCATAGACCACCCCCAGCCGAGCCACACCGCCGTGAGTCACACCTCACCGCCATTAGCCTCGCCTAGTCCTTCTCAGCAGCCTGGAGACGCCGCGACAGAAGCTCAACCGAGGAAGAGGAGTAAGCCAGTGATCTGCCAAGTCGACTTTGACATCAAACCAGACCGGAGGAGCACATGGAGGGTTCCAAGCAGCAGCAAGAGCTGCTCAGTGGCTCGGAGGAGGAGGGAGGACGCCTTGAACACATTGCCGGAGAGGATCTGCTGCTCTCATTGTTGAGGTAGTGAAACCAACTCTTTTCCAAGGTTTTAAAACTCGCTAGTCGCTAGTCGGTCGGCCGTCCGGGGACTAGCGAGTAGAGGAGTACTCGGAGGAGTACTTGGGGAGTACTCGGTTGTATCAGTCACTGTTGTATCCAAATTTCCAATATATCAGTCATTGTTGTATCAAATCCAATGGTTAGCATTAACCAAACTATGAAAAAAAGCCAAACTTGTTGAGAGGGACTTGTTGTGTCGCCATATAACTTGTATACACACAGCTCAATAGCAACTCAACACCCATATCCATTCAATTAAGCTCATCAACAACAATATCACCTAATAGCAGCATATTACAAAAGCTATCATTCTAACAACCAGACTGCAACACTAGATTATAGGCAACTCATCTCCCAAAATAAACACAACTCGCACACAAAGCCATACAAATCAATTCTGCAATCCAACTCCCCAACCCATTGAAGCAGTCTAAAAACAAAAGGAAATTAAACTTCTTCATCAAATTTTTTACTTCAACTTGAACTTTGATAATAAAAACAACTGGAAAACTGATGCAGAGTACAACAATCGAATTTCAGAGAGAGATTTCATGTTCTGAATGATGGGTATGAATAACTTGCAAAACATAAACAGCTGAGTTACAAGAGACAGCTCCATAATAAGACACCAAAAAACAGTGCCAATCCGAGCAAGAAAGCTCTTTGACAATAACAACCACGATGTAATGTTCAACTATTGATGATGTTCAACTGTTTTGAGACCGAACTCATTAACATTGAAATTACTAAAATTACTTCAGGAAATTTATAATTGGAAGTAGAGAAAAAAAGGCAGAGAGAGTGAGAGACAAATCGTAACTTATGCTAACACTCAACTAAGCACGTACGACAAATGCAAACTCTGTCTCAAAGACTATGAGCAAACAACGGAGTCACCTAACTCTAATAAGATCTGTGAAGCCACCTTGGGTTCCACCAACAATAACATCTCTTTTCAATCACGACTTCCTTTACAGGATCTACCACTACAGGATCCTTAATCTCAAACTCAATGATCTACCACTAAGGGATCCTTAACCTGAATCTCAAACCTAAGGACCTCATCTCCAACTCACTATCTCAGCAAGGAGGGTCCGTAAACACAATCCAGATACTATGCTAATGTACATCAAATCTCATACCCTGCGGCTCAAATAACATACTCTGGCCCTACATGCAATCTCATAGCATAAACAATATCCATCTTCCATAGCACATGCACAAGTTTTTCCTCCATATCATCAACAATCCAAACAGGACGTTTTGACATCCATAATTCTCAAGTATGCCAAGTTTTCAGAGCTCAAATCTATAGTTTTAATTTACTGCCACTCTTATCATATGTCGCAGCCCGTGTACTGTGAGAGAGCTAAGTGGGAAAATACTCGATGAAACAATGACCTTTGTATCAAATAGGTTTGGACATGATAGAAGCACAAGAAATTCTCCTGTGGTCATTCAGGTACTCAAGACAAAGCAATGGTCAAGATACTCAGGCAGGACATAACACAAGAATAGAATCAAGGTGACAACATGGCTTTTTAGCTCAAGGCACAACTGTCACTGCCATAAAACAAACTTGAGTCACAAAGGGATTTCATATACTACCAGAAGGCAACAAGTCAGATTTAAGAAATGACATCAAGGGTAGGAACACGACTCGTGAATGAATTTAAAGTTGTCGTTAAAATTTAAAATCGTAAATGAAAATTCCCAAGTGAGAATTTTCAAAACCCTTTTTATGCCAACTCACGAAACTCTACTAGCTCCGAAGTTTCTTAAATACCATTTTCGGAAAAATTTTGACGCGCTAGCACAGACTTCAAGGCATCAGAGGTTTTAAAACAGTTTAAAAACAAAAGTCCGAGGAACGATTGCTCTGATACCACTGCTGTAGCACCCCTGGGGGTAAACTACAGTAGCCATGAATTTAAGCCAATAAGAAGCCAATGCGTTCGAAGGACGTGCCAACAACTTATTAACCTAAAGTCGTAGGCTTTTTAGTGAGTAAAATAAAATTTAAACTTTAATACTTTGAGTGGCACCACATGAAATTCTTAAAACATTCATCAGAGTTTTTCTAATTTCGCGGAAGGTGGTCAAAATAAAGGGGGCAATTTAAAACTTTAGCGACAACAATAAAAATATACAACATGGTTAACAAATCGGGGTGACACCTTTACTGTTTATGAAAAAGGCTCTGGTAAATGACCCGAAGGGTAAAACCGGAATAGGGAGTACACTTGGACCAAACATCGAGTAAGGAATGAAGCTCCACACATACGACTCTCTTTATCTTTCCCGTCACAGTACCTGCAAACAATCTGTTGTAGGGGTGAGCGTCGTCCTCGCGTGCTCACGTATAGGCCCACCAATGATAGGTTTGAAAACCAAAAACCGTATATATACATATAGATTTGAGCTCGTAATAAAACCATTTAGAAAATCCTTAGCACACAAAAACCGTCAATTTATATATTTCGGGAAAACAGTGCAGTATGCTAAAACAGGGGCCCAGAGCGCTCAGTGAACAATACAGCCTGCAGGACTTTACGAATCTCAGTGACCGAATCCCGGGTTTGTCTTCACAGCAAACCGGGGCCAACTACCTATGCGCTTGAAAACGCGTAGTAGCGAGAGTGTCCATTTACTGCAGTGCCCATAAATAACACACCGCACTTACGACTCGCTTAACTCTGTGCGAGACGAGCGTAAGCGGGAAAATAAAATAAACAAGGCACCACCCTCTGGAGGTTCACGGTCTCGACACCGCGAGAATGCTATATACTAGGTCCCGTCACTCTCAGGTCACGCACCGGAAATCAGGACAACGGTGCTCCACACATCTCACATTATCGCATAAAAATCATTTACGTCTAGCCTCGGGTTTTCTTGGCCCAATCATAAATCATTTAATATACAGAAAACTTTCCCGAGGCATCGACCATGAGCATACACAAAATCATGCACTTTCTCATACATATAAAAAACCACTACCAAGGGGGTTCAGATTCCCTACCTGGAATTGCCGCTCCATACGTAAGCTCCAAGCTTCCAGGAGCTGCCTCGGTGAACCGAGGTCACCGCGTAAGCTACCTCGTCCAATAATCACTGCAGAATTTAAGTAGCTTAGCAACCAAGAAATAATAATAGTCAACAGACCTCAGCATTCCTAGTTTGACCAGGAATGACCACATTGACTAAGTTGACCAACCAATTTACTTTTATGGC
This sequence comes from Comarum palustre, assembly GCA_951800085.1. Taxonomy (NCBI): domain Eukaryota; kingdom Viridiplantae; phylum Streptophyta; class Magnoliopsida; order Rosales; family Rosaceae; genus Comarum; species Comarum palustre. The sequence goes on from OX637581.1 coordinate 681,757, forward strand.
ACTTTAACCTTTTGACTTTCTTTTCCGGTTATCAACTCTTAACTCATTTACCGGAAGTCCGACTTAGTTTCCGAACTTCTCTTTAACCACTTTAACTTGACGTTAGGGTGTCACATAATAATTCGTTGAATTACTATGGACACCCAACGTGTCACACTAATCAATTTATTTACCAAGAGTCGATTTACCGATTTACGTGAAACACCAACTTTACTTAACATGGTCAACTTAACATTTTCCAGAAATTCCAGTTATCATTTTCCGATAACAATTTAACACTTTACCAATTTAACCAAAAAGTGTCAAACTTCGTTGAACTTCAATTCTTTAATCATTTTTCTGAAAATGTAACTTTCCCTTAATGGAAACTTTCCCAAAATGGAAAGTTTCCCAAATTAGCAGGTTTCCAAACATAGAAGGTTTCCTAAAATGGAAAGATTCCCAAATTACGGTTAGTTTCTGTTTTTACACGTTTCCTTACGTAAATTCCGATTTACGACACTTTAACTCTATTAAACGGAAACAACACACTTGAAGGGATCAAAGGACTACCTCCTCGGCATTTTCTGCCATTTTAACTGCATCGTCGGAATCGTCGCCGGATTCCGACAACTTGCCGGAATCCTCTGCCGGATTCCGGTCAACCTGCTGGAATTTTGCCGGAGTTTCCCCGTTTTCCTCGTCACCAAGTTCTCGACACACAACAACAAAACCACATCAGAATAATCTCCAACAATCCAGCAACACAGTAGCTGATCAAAACAAAAGGGAATGGAGCTTTAACCTTTATTCACCCAGATTCAAACCCAGACATCCCTCTGCTCGCCAAATCTACAAGCAGTCGCTTTTCCTCACCTCTGCTCGTCCAAGACTCGATGCTCACCTCCACTCTGCCCAAAATCAGGAAACAACGATCCTTCGACCTCCTCTCTGCCGAAACTCCACCTTGCAGTCCAACTCAGTCAAATTCCAAAATCCAATTCAGACACCTTCAACAACAACAAAAAGAAACCGAAACTAATAACTCAAACACCAAACCCTTTACCTTTGAAGAACACAGAGGCTTCACCTTCAAGATGTAGACAGAGAGGCTTCCTCTGTCTCAACAGGGATCCGTCCCTAGTCTCACCCTGCTGTTGCTAGCCTCGGGTCTGCGATGAGGCTCAACCAATGGAGACTGAAGCTTGCCAGAAACGACGGCGTTACAGTACCCAGAAAAGAGAAAGAAGAGAAACGAGGATTAGAGCTCAAGGGAGAGAACCAAAGATCAATGAAGGGTCAAAACGAAGGGAAAAGAGAGAGGTTACCATTCAGGGAACGACGGCGTCGCTAGAGAAGGACGAATCGGAGGAAGAACCGATTTGGGGCTAAGTGACAGGACCCACCCCGGGTTAAACCCCTTTAACCCGAAGTAAATCCTGCGGGGACCACCTCAAGGGAACTTCTTACCGAAACCCCCTTGAAATGGCCAACCCTTCCTACAAAACTAACTAAACCGGGTTAGTCAGAGCAGTCTACAAAGATGATTACCCCAAAGAATTTCGAGCAGCAACGGAATGATCGACTATGCCTCGACTCTCGTACGCGCTCGACCTCCTCTCAAGAACCCTGCATCACTGGGCATTTAAAAACGAAAGGCCCAGGGGAGAAACATTTAAAAACTGTTAGAGTGAGTGGACGAAAATCAAATATAAAAGCTCTATTTCCTGTAATGCTCTCCCAAAAGTATATCAATTTAAAAATCATTTATGCATGCCCACAAACACCAAATATTCCACAATTGCATGATAAGATAGACAAGTAAGGATTATGGGAAGAGAAATGTTCTCAAACACAATAAGTCTGACCTCTCAGACTAGGGTCGGAGCTAAGAGCTCTAGTAGCGCCCTCACGCTACTCTATGCTAGCTATATAAAATAATACGGTCAACCCTTGAAATATCAACCTGACCTCTCAGGCTTGTCTGTCCTCTCAGACCAGGGTCGGAGCTAAGAGCTCTAAATAAAATGATAACGGTCAACCCTTGAAATATCAACCTGACCTCTCAGGCTTGTCTGTCCACTCAGACCAGGGTCGGAGCTAAGAGCTCTAAATAAAGTGATACGGTCAACCCTCATAGTGCACTACGTAGTTTGCCTGACCTCTCAGGCTAGGGTCGGAGCTAAGAGCTCTAGTAGCGCCCTCACGCTACTCTAGCTAGCATATTTATTGGTCAACCCTTAAAATAAACATTCATAACAATACATTAATCAAATTCTCTTCCCAAAACAATTAATTAAAACAATTCCTTGTCATATATGCAATAATCCACTTTCCAACGAAATCTCGGGTTCAATTCCATTCAAATGACGGGCCATCCCCGTTATTAACCATTTTCAGAAAGAAATAGCAAATTGGAGGAATAATGGTAAATACGTATAAGCATAAAAATCAAGAAAACCTTTAACCGAGGTTCCCGCTAAACTTTATCCAAATAACACCTCCAAGAACCCGAGAAAATATAATTCTCGAAAACGATCATAAAAACCATGCAATTAAATCGATAATTAAGGCATGCATGCATTTAAAATAATATGTCCACTCACAGTACTATTGCGACCTTTCCGCTCGGAAAGCTCCTCGAGCGAAACCCTCGAACTAACCGCGTAGTCGAGCCCGTCTCACGTTCAATCAGAGACTGTACAAACAAACCACTATATTAGTCATTTCATCGTTGACTTGGTCTTTTCCTAGTTTGACCAGGAAATTCTATTTGACCACGTGTTGACCAAGTTCCTTTCTTTTAACAACTTTTCAACAATTAGATTTATTTCCCAATTACCGACCCGACATTTTTCCAGGATTTCCAGTTATCATTTATTTCCGATAACCATAACACTTTACCGACTTAACCAACAACTCAGCTTATACTCAAGTCCAACCTTATTATATCCTATGTCGGACGACAATTACCGGGGTAACCCTAATTACCGTTCATTCCAATTTCTTTACCAAAGCTATCCAATCCCTTTCCAAACATACATTTTACCCCAAGTGAAACCACTTTTACCACAACAGTAAATAATTAACATTTATACAAAAATCATGGGTAAAATGACCAAAATACCCCTTTCACTGTGCAAACACAGTCGCCGGCCGGCAAGCCTCCGACCGACGATCTCCGGCCATCAATAGCTCCGCCTCCTCCTCCACAACAACTTTTCTCAAGAAACTTAAGCTCAAATCGAAGCCTAACTACCTCAAATCGTCCAAGCACAGTAAAAACTCCAAAAATCACAACCGGAGTTCGATCTCCTTACCTAGCTCGTTAGAGGCTGTCTCCTTGCAAATGGAGCTTCCAAGGAGGGCGGCGGTCCTTCCCTTACCCACCAAACTTGGCGCGTACGGCGGAGGAGGCTGACCCAGGTAAGCAGTCACTGTTGCAGTCACTGTGCAAGCTTTTCTCTCCCTCTCCAGCGCTCCTCTGCCACGGTTAGCCGCCCAGATCGACGGCGGAGGTGGAGGCGAGTCGACCGGGACCGGTGGCGCGTCAAACGGTGGCCGGTGGAGGGAGAACAGCGGCGGTACCGTGCGAGAGAGAGAGAGAGAGTCGAGCGCCAGTAGAAGAAGAAAAGAAGAAGAAGGAAAGAGAAAGAAAGAACCGGGAAAAGGAAAGAAAAAGAAGAAAGAGGGGAAAAATAGAAAGTTTCCTGAAACGGAAACTTTTCTAACTCCTTTACCATTTTCTTTCTTCTTCGAAATAAGACGTCGTCAACCAGAATAAAATTCACCGAAATTCTCTAATTATCTTCTCAAAATCTATTCTCTGAGAATTTAATTACCGACACTTTTCCAAAATAGGTGCGGTAATTTCTAATAGTAAACGGAGAAGATTACTTTTATTAACTTCAAAAGATTCGGGGTGTGACAATTCTCCCCACCTTATAAAAATTTCGTCCTCGAAATTTCTATACTCAAAGTCCTACACAGTGGGGGATAGTACTACTTAGATAAAGATATTATTCTCCAATATCAACTTCTTTCTGAGAACTTTTCTGAGACGCCTCACGAAAGCAATGTCCAGAACCCTAACACATGTCCTTCACGAGCAACATCCTTATTGATCCTTCTTCTAAGCCAATTTCCAGTACCAACCCGAAGGCTATTGACATAGGATGTAAGGTAGTAAACTTATTTACGTAACATGGACATACGTGACACTAGGTATCCATTAACTCTAAGGATACCCAACATATTCCTCAAACTCATGTAACCTTGTCACGTGTCACATCTAGCCAACGTAGCACTCCTTCCTACGTGGATGATAACCTCCGCTACTTCCCCATTTTCTGACACCCGACCACTCTTCTTAGGTCAAAACTAAAGCATAAGGTCTTACCGTGGATCACAATGATTTTCTCTTGAATCATTGATTAACTGAATCACCGAATTCTTACTGTACTTCATCTCATTTATGAGGTGGAATACGACACCGCCTATGCTGATCCACCATCTGTAATCCTCGCGAGAATCACTATTGTTTTTTTTTTTTTTTTTTTTTACCAAAAGATGATAAATTCTGTCACACGCTGAAAACATCATTTGGCAACAATTCCCTGTTGCCTAAACCGGATTATAACCATATCCTTGAAAATCCAATAATCGTCCTTACCAACCGCATGTGACGTCGTCACAATACCGCTATCAATCATTCTGATTCCAATAACCACTCGCTTGTCGTGAGTATAAATTCTTCAAGAATACTCGTATACTTTCGTGGAACCTTAAATATCAGCTCACACATTCCCTATGCAGGTAATGATTATCACGCCTGAGGAGTAGGGTTCGATGTCACTAATGGATTTAAATCCTCTGGTAACACAATACCACGTGGAGCCAAATCTACTGACAACAAGTCCACGAGAAAACCATGGCGACTCGTGTTACACGAACCATCACCTCATTTGAACCAGGCTCCCTGATCTGGTTTACGCTTTCTAGAAACTATTCTGTCATGTTGTAGAGTAATTGTCTTCCCTGACTCTATCATTACTCAAACCACTTGTACACACAGGACATGAACTGCCGTGAATATTAGCGTAAATCCAAAACCATAGCCTTTAAATCGGGGAGATCCAAAAGCTCCTGACATCGAGATCCAACAATACTGACTCCTCGCATGAAAACAATATTGTCAGGCTTCACACTGCCTACCAAGCTATTCTGACCGGATAAATCTTGACTTTTACCCACAAGTCGAACATTAGAGTCGCTAGCTCAAATATCACTTGTGGGGTTTGCAACTGGTAACACATACCCGTACTACTCATAGGTGAGGTGCCACTGACCTCCCTAACTCTTACCTTAACCTGGAATGACGCATAGTGCAGAGCTTGCACTTCAACCAACACTGTGCGTCTATTAAACAATATCCGCGTCACAATCTGGGATTAATTTAACCATTAAAAGAATCTCAGAGCCTTACCCGCTCAACAAGGATATTCCATTCCCAGATGCCTCCATTACCACATCGTCCGGTAATAACCAGCAACTTTGGACATTTAACTAGATCAGACATCTATATAAAATTTAGTGCCACTGGTGCACCCCCAAAGGAACCCTTGATCAAAGCATCGGAAAATTAATTCCGCCCGAACTTAGCCATATTGATCACCGAGCATCCAGTTATCAAGGCACAATTCATCGAATGCCATCACCGCACGGGGCGAGTACACACCACAGAGTCAACTCGTACAACTAGACAGTTTCTAACAAAACTGTCCCCCAGGCACTACGGGTTTACCATCCCCCGCAACCTCTATTCAGTAAGATTCAAAATTCTCAATCGCTTACCACTCTAGATCTTAAATCACAAGATCCACTGCCCCACGTTAACATCCTCTCAGATCATAACTTAATCTGAACGTAGCTTAATCACTCCACGGTTTCCGATGTTGTGTTGCACAACTTAGCAACATACTTTACTACTCTTGTAACAATTTGGTTTCCAAAACCTTGACTCGTAACACCTTTGAGTCATCAAAGAAACTCTTTCCTCAGTTTCACTGCATTTCATACTCGCCGAAATGTTGACAATTTCGCAAGTCACCTCCAATGATCTTTCTTGCTACCACTTTACACTCATGGCGCCAAGAACTGTCGTTAGGTTAATAATTCCTAACAAGTAGGGTCACTACTCAAATGACCAATGACCATAGCAATGCCAACAATACTTTAATCCTTTCAGGATTTCATTATATTCACCAGAACTCAATTTCCCAGATCAAATCCTCATTTCGCAGATCGAATTGAGAATATTTCCTGTCACTGCAGGGGATATGACCTATGATTCCCAAACACGTCTAAATACACCTCCGGTTACAATACTTGATTAGACCACAGCCAGTGGGTGCACAAATTTCCATGCCATCAAGCTTAGTTAATCACCCTCGAGGAACTAAGTGTCATAACGGACCACTTTGGTTGCAGGTCGAAGCTTGACCATCTACAAACATTCTCACTCAAATTCAAAGATTCAGTAGACCTTGCCCCACTGCTGTCACTTCACCTTTTCCGTGCCTTTAACCCAGCAGGCAATCAACCACTTACTGACAACATATAATAATCTCGCTAACCATCATAAGAGTCGGAGCGACTATCAATGACCCACTTCCGACCTGTACTTAAATGGTTAGGCCAGCTACTGGACGTTTTGCACCAAAACTATTGACAAACGTCCTTAACCTCTGTCTTCAAAATAAATGGAACTCTCAAGACAAATTCTTAAAATGATGTCATCAGCAGCCTTAGTCACTTACCTGGTGTCATTTGGACCACACACAGCTGCACACCTTAATTATGCCTTACCAGCATGTGCTACCCAGATTTCAGCTTACCACTTCCCAACAAAGAAGGGTACACGTGTTCCGGTGGGGTATACCCATGTACATCTTCAGCCGTCGAAACAGTGTCGTTCGCACAACGACCGGTTTCAACACTCCAATAATCCAAAGTCCATCAAGGCTCGTATCACTATCTCTGGTACCCCAAGCACCCTTGGTCCGAGACCCGGTGGCTTGTTGCCACTTCCAACATGTTCCTTTAAATTCTGAAGCCAATTACCTTTAATTACCACTAGTAACGCTTTCTCGATCCGAAAATCGATCTCTAATACAGCCAACCTGGAGACTCCTCCACAGGTATACCAATTAAAATACTTTGACCACAGGTGGATAACTCACCTTATGGTTGACATGAGCCCCAAGATCTGGTGACACGATTTAATTTCTACCTTCACGATAAATAGCCCAATGACCATTGTCACCAACCATTCAAATCTTTCTAGTACCCCAATCGTGGGTGGCTGGAGCGAAGAGATTCTAGTCGTAGCTGACGACAACAATGTCAGCACCAAAGATGACCCAAGCCATTAGTTTCAGTGGATGTCCCATAAAGCATCGAGGGACCAAACCAGCCTGTACTTCCTTAACATTTACAGCAGTGTCAAATCATGGACTCGTCACCCGAAACAAGTCCATTGATCCCAAAATGACTACACTCATTTTCCCTGAGTCATTCCACTTTCATGAGTCCGTTGGTTTCTCTGAAACCACACTAATGACGAACCTCAACAAAATCGTGGCAATCGTCAAATCTTAATATTCATCCTCTCAGAATAATCGCGCTAGGCGACTTCAGCTCCTTTTTCCCTCACAGGATGCAACATCTTCCAGTAACTCGTACGACTCTTCACTGCTAAGAGCCTCATAACACGAACACCCAAGCCTTGTCTTAGGCTTCTACAGCATCCCTGTCGGCAACCATGACAGCCTCCCCGGTGTGAATTAACTGTTTCACCACCGAGTACTTACACCTAATGCTCAAACGTTAAACAACGTTTGTTTACAGCTCGATCCCCAACTCAAATCTCAATAAATCCCTTTAAAACACAATCCTTGGGGAACTCATCAAATAAATACGTAACGAGCTTACCTTGTTCCTTACAGGAGTTCACTGTGAGGTCGGCGTACTGAGGCATAGTCTTGAAGATTCGATCGTTTATAGGACCACTCGGTCCATATCTCAATCAGGAAGTACTAACTCATATCCTCAATAAACACTGAGCGTCCAAAGCATAAAATGCCGATGGATCCGCCGCGGTCGGACCATCACTCTATAGACACTAAGTGATACTAAGTACATGAGGTAGTAGCAGGAAACGATAACCTAATGCTCTGATACCATTGACAGGACCCACCCCGGGTTAAACCCCTTTAACCCGAAGTAAATCCTGCGGGGACCTCCTCAAGGGAACTTCTTACCGAAACCCCCTTGAAATGGCCAACCCTTCCTACAAAACTAACTAAACCGGGTTAGTCAGAGCAGTCTACAAAGATGATTACCCCAAAGAATTTCGAGCAGCAACGGAATGATCGACTATGCCTCGACTCTCGTACGCGCTCGACCTCCTCTCAAGAACCCTGCATCACTGGGCATTTAAAAACGAAAGGCCCAGGGGAGAAACATTTAAAAACTGTTAGAGTGAGTGGACGAAAATCAAATATAAAAGCTCTATTTCCTGTAATGCTCTCCCAAAAGTATATCAATTTAAAAATCATTTATGCATGCCCACAAACACCAAATATTCCACAATTGCATGATAAGATAGACAAGTAAGGATTATGGGAAGAGAAATGTTCTCAAACACAATAAGTCTGACCTCTCAGACTAGGGTCGGAGCTAAGAGCTCTAGTAGCGCCCTCACGCTACTCTATGCTAGCTATATAAAATAATACGGTCAACCCTTGAAATATCAACCTGACCTCTCAGGCTTGTCTGTCCTCTCAGACCAGGGTCGGAGCTAAGAGCTCTAAATAAAATGATAACGGTCAACCCTTGAAATATCAACCTGACCTCTCAGGCTTGTCTGTCCACTCAGACCAGGGTCGGAGCTAAGAGCTCTAAATAAAGTGATACGGTCAACCCTCATAGTGCACTACGTAGTTTGCCTGACCTCTCAGGCTAGGGTCGGAGCTAAGAGCTCTAGTAACGCCCTCACGCTACTCTAGCTAGCATATTTATTGGTCAACCCTTAAAATAAACATTCATAACAATACATTAATCAAATTCTCTTCCCAAAACAATTAATTAAAACAATTCCTTGTCATATATGCAATAATCCACTTTCCAACGAAATCTCGGGTTCAATTCCATTCAAATGACGGGCCATCCCCGTTATTAACCATTTTCAGAAAGAAATAGCAAATTGGAGGAATAATGGTAAATACGTATAAGCATAAAAATCAAGAAAACCTTTAACCGAGGTTCCCGCTAAACTTTATCCAAATAACACCTCCAAGAACCCGAGAAAATATAATTCTCGAAAACGATCATAAAAACCATGCAATTAAATCGATAATTAAGGCATGCATGCATTTAAAATAATATGTCCACTCACAGTACTATTGCGACCTTTCCGCTCGGAAAGCTCCTCGAGCGAAACCCTAGAACTAACCGCGTAGTCGAGCCCGTCTCACGTTCAATCAGAGACTGTACAAACAAACCACTATATTAGTCATTTCATCGTTGACTTGGTCTTTTCCTAGTTTGACCAGGAAATTCTATTTGACCACGTGTTGACCAAGTTCCTTTCTTTTAACAACTTTTCAACAATTAGATTTATTTCCCAATTACCGACCCGACATTTTTCCAGGATTTCCAGTTATCATTTATTTCCGATAACCATAACACTTTACCGACTTAACCAACAACTCAGCTTATACTCAAGTCCAACCTTATTATATCCTATGTCGGACGACAATTACCGGGGTAACCCTAATTACCGTTCATTCCAATTTCTTTACCAAAGCTATCCAATCCCTTTCCAAACATACATTTTACCCCAAGTGAAACCACTTTTACCACAACAGTAAATAATTAACATTTATACAAAAATCATGGGTAAAATGACCAAAATACCCCTTTCACTGTGCAAACACAGTCGCCGGCCGGCAAGCCTCCGACCGACGATCTCCGGCCATCAATAGCTCCGCCTCCTCCTCCACAACAACTTTTCTCAAGAAACTTAAGCTCAAATCGAAGCCTAACTACCTCAAATCGTCCAAGCACAGTAAAAACTCCAAAAATCACAACCGGAGTTCGATCTCCTTACCTAGCTCGTTAGAGGCTGTCTCCTTGCAAATGGAGCTTCCAAGGAGGGCGGCGGTCCTTCCCTTACCCACCAAACTTGGCGCGTACGGCGGAGGAGGCTGACCCAGGTAAGCAGTCACTGTTGCAGTCACTGTGCAAGCTTTTCTCTCCCTCTCCAGCGCTCCTCTGCCACGGTTAGCCGCCCAGATCGACGGCGGAGGTGGAGGCGAGTCGACCGGGACCGGTGGCGCGTCAAACGGTGGCCGGTGGAGGGAGAACAGCGGCGGTACCGTGCGAGAGAGAGAGAGAGAGTCGAGCGCCAGTAGAAGAAGAAAAGAAGAAGAAGGAAAGAGAAAGAAAGAACCGGGAAAAGGAAAGAAAAAGAAGAAAGAGGGGAAAAATAGAAAGTTTCCTGAAACGGAAACTTTTCTAACTCCTTTACCATTTTCTTTCTTCTTCGAAATAAGACGTCGTCAACCAGAATAAAATTCACCGAAATTCTCTAATTATCTTCTCAAAATCTATTCTCTGAGAATTTAATTACCGACACTTTTCCAAAATAGGTGCGGTAATTTCTAATAGTAAACGGAGAAGATTACTTTTATTAACTTCAAAAGATTCGGGGTGTGACACTAAGGGTTGACTTTTGAAAACAGAGAAGAGAGTGAGTGAATGGGGAAATTGTGACCATGGGTAGAGAGAGGAGAGTGAGGCAAATTTAAACGGTGGTGGCGCGACGGCCAGGCTCGGCCTGACGTGGCGGCGACGGTGGCTGGACGACGCGACTGCCTCAGTCGTCCCTCTCGGTCTCTCTGCCTTTCTCTCTCTTCTCTCGACAGAATGAGAGAAAAGGGGAGAGATTGGTTTTTATATACGCCGATCCAAGGGCTCACAAAATTAGATGAGATCAAGGGCCAAGATTAAAAGTTGGGTTAAAATCAGAAAATTGTAATTTAGAAATTACCATGGACTTTGGAAATTCGTAGGAAATAGACGGAATCTCCGAAAAATAATCTGAAAATACCGGGAGACTCGTGTCGACATGTACTATGACATCGAGTCATCAAATCAGGTATTTGGAGAACTTTGAAAAACTCAAAAATGAACGTGGTCGTTAACTCGCGAAGTTACCGAATGCGACTTAAACCTCAGTGACTCGCCATTAACCACGGTTAAAATGTGTGGGGTCCCACAGAGATGGTGTAGATCCAAGGTTTACAGGTGGAGGAGTACGATCGATCAGGCCGTGAAATGGTAAAACCCTGGTTTTTATCGTGATGTTTTCACTTTTTACCGTTTTACCGTGAGGTGAAATTAGCAAAATAACCCTAGAATATTTACTTTTAACTTTTACCATTTACTGTTTTATTGTGTTGACATTTACTGTTACTGAGCTGATGGTTGACTTTTGACTTTTACTTTTTCACTGTTGACTTTTACTGTTTTATAGTTGTCTTTTACTGCTGATTGTTGACTTTTACAGTTTCACTATTGGCCTTCGAAGGTTTTACCTTTTTACCGCTACAGTTAATTAGTTTAAAGGTTTTATAGTTACCAAAGGTTTATAACCTTTTTACTAAACCTTGTTTAAAAATATTTTAATTTAAATATGCGTCGAAACGACGTAAATATCGAATAGTTAATAATTCCGAAAATCAGGGTATCAAATAATTAGACTCTAATATTTTTCAAAGATAAGTGAGCCGGGAAAGAGGTTCATACATTTCCTGTGGGTTTTAAATAATTTTCCTAGAATATGATTTTAAATCGTTTTCACCATTTTGGGTTATGGAGGGGGATTATATTTTAAATGGAGAAACTTGGCTCTTAGATTTTAATGATTTAAAGTAAAGTCAGAGAACCGGTTTCGGATGCCTGAGAAAGTTTTAAATCCAATGTATTTGAGGAAAAGTCATTGGTGTTTTGACTTGAATTTTCGATTTTATTCACCATGAGGTTTTTAACGATTTTCAAGTATATATATATGTGTGTGTGTGTGTGTGTGTTGCTAGCTAGCATGGATCCTCTTCAGATGGAGATGGTACCCTCTCCGGATTGTACCTGGTCAGACTCTCTTCGGTGATAGCTGGTAGGAATGACCCTTCTAGATAGAGCTGGTCAGGACCCTCTTCGGTGGTAGCTGGTCGGATGGACCCTCCTGAATAGAGCAAGTCAAGGGACCCTCTCCGATAGAGCTGGTCAATAGACCCTCTTGTGAATTAGAGCCGGTCAGTTGTTTTCTCATGGTCATGGTGAAACTAATTCCTCACTTTTTAATTCTGATTTTGAGCCAAGAGGATTGGTGAAAATGTTGTTTTAACCATTTTTTCAAATTGTTGCATGCGTATGAATTTCAAGAGAAATAAGAGGGAAAACAGAAATTAATTATTTTTCTCACGCTAGGATTTTATTTTTGTCCACTCACTCTAACGTCATATTTTTAAATGTTTTTCCCTGAGTCCTTCCTTTTCAAATGACCAGTGTTGCAGGGTTTCTGAGAGGAGTCGTGCGTACCGAAGTCAAGACATAGTCATTTAATCTGCTGTAGCCGTAAGTTTAATTAGGTATCACTTCCATGTAGATTGCTCTGATTACCCCAACTTAGATAGTTGAATAAGTTGTTGAAGCGTAGTTGTGATTTGGGGAGCAGGATGACTCCAGGAGTTGGGGTTGATTTAAATTATTCATGGAAGTGCTGAGTTGTTTTGTAGGAAGGGTTGTCCATTTTAAGGGGGTTTCGTTAAGAAGTTCCCTTGAGGTGGTTCCCGCAGGATTTACTTCGAGTTAAAGGGGTTTAACTCGGGGTGGGTCCTGACATTTACTCATCGTAGACGACATAAGTTTAATTTTCTATCGTTTGAATTCATTTCAGCCTACAGAACAAAAAAGTAGGACCCCACTTATTTTTTAGACGAAATCATTCTCCACCTCAAAAGACCATATAAGTTATAAAACTGGCGATTGTCATACTTTCGAAGAAATGTTATTTTGAAACCCTATAAATTTTTGATATCAATAAAATACTTTTTTGACTTTATTTGTAAAAACGTACAATGGTGACATCAATACAACACCTGAGCTGCTCGATGTGCAGGGAAAAGGTTGTGGAGTTGTACACAAACCATAATTGATCGAAGTTAGAACAATTGAGGTATGTTTGAAAGAAGCAGCAAGCTAGAATTAAACCGTAAGGGCACATTTGTTACTTAGGACTGTCTAAGTAAGGATTATTTCTTATAACAGTCCTGGACTATACAAGCTTGGGATTGTACTGCAGTAATCCATAATCCATGTTTGGTACTGCTTCAGACTAAAGAACAGAACAATCAGAATCGTCCAATCCCACGTTTGATGATGCACTCGACTAAATTTTAAAACCCAATAATAACAGTAAGGAAGGAAGTGAGGAAGAAACCATTCTTTTATCATCCAAATTTCAAACAATAACAACGAAGATAAAATAATAAACCACAAGTTCATAGATTACAAAATAAGAGTAATTGTTTATACAAACAAGTCCACCAATTAATACAACAATTGAAAACTGACTTCTCAATTAGCATTTTACATGCTAAGAAAGTATAAATATATCAATGCTAATCTAGTAGTATAAAATGAGTTCATTTAGCAAATGGTAGCTTCTCCAACATGTATAAAGGCAGCAACAAGAGGATGCAACAAATTAAACAACACAACAATGCAACAAATTAAACAACACAACATTCATTAACTCCACAACATTCATATCAAATCAAGTTACCGAGATCAAAAATTATTAATCAATCAATCAAATAAACACGACCCATAACATAATTGTCAGGCTATCGATCTATTTTAACCTATACCAGATTGAGAAAACAGTTAAGAAAGAGCAGGTTGAAGACGAGAGGGAGAAAGAGAGAGGGAGAGGAGAGAGACATAACCTGAAATTAGAGTGAGGTGAGAGAGCTGATGAGTGAGATTCGCAGTGAGAGAGCTATCGCGTGAGACGAGTAAGGGCGAGTCTTCTGAAACACGTGGTTTTCTTCTGCAGCGAAAAGCTATGAGAGTCCCCTTAATTTTGAGGCCTCTCTGTAAGCCGAGATTTGAGCGACGCGGGATTCTGGTAGCTCATTAATTGAAGTCCCGTATTTTCACCAAATGTGGGTTTCGGCTTATCTATTTGTGTAAGACAGTCCGATCTCATTCTATCCCGAATGCTCGTCTCGATTCCGTCCCGAAAATTTACGGGACGAGACGAGACTTCATTTCAAAAATTAAAGGCCCGACCCGGCCCGTCTCGTTTTAAAAAAACGGGATCGGGATCGAGACTTGTTGAATATAGCCCGTTAAGACCCGGCCCTTCCCGAATTAAAAAAATCATAATTATATGAATTAATATAGGCCGTTGGATTGATCTAGCTGATCTAGAAAGTTCCTTTGGGACGGAAGTAGGAAACATAGCAGAGTTTTGGGACGAACTGAAATTGGGAGAGTTGTGTAGAGAGTAGAACCCCTTTCGATTTTTGTTTTCATCAGAGATAAAACCAATCTCCTTGTTTCAATTCGTTTTTCTAGTTCTGTCAATTGCTATGTTATTTTGATATATGATGGATTGTGTTGATTGATTTTAGTTTTGTGATTTCGAATTTTCAGATTATTTTAGATACAAGACTTGTTTCGAATTTGAAATCTGTAGTTTGGATCGTTTTAGTTGCTGCTCAAGGAGCAAACTATGTTCTTGAGTTTTGGGTGTCCAAATCAAATTTTGGGGTATTTTGATTCAAAGGTTGTTTGTATTTTCAGATGTTTTAGTGCTCTAGGATTGTTGTTTTTCTGTTTCGAAACTTTAGAACTCCATTCTTGCTCCAAAAAGTCGAATTAAAGCTTCCAATTTCGAGTTTCAAACTTACTGGAAATTTCCAGAAAAAATTGCAGAAAACTGATTTTTCTTACCAACTTTGGGACATCATATCTTTCTGCTCAGACCTTTGTTTTGAAATCCGAAAGTATTTTTGGAAAGCTCATATATCCATCTTTAAGCATACAAAATTTCATAGGATTTGGATAACATTTGGTTTGTCAAATTGCTATGGTTTTGTATTATAATTATTTGTTCAAGACCCGTTTTTGGCCCGTTTTAGTCCTGGTCCCGGCCCAGTCCCGTTCGGGACCAGGCCTTGTCGGGATCACATATAAAAAATGCTAATCCCGTATCGTCCCGTCCCTTTTCAAAATTTCAGGTTCGGATTCGGGATCAACCTAAACCCGACCCGTCCCGACCCATGCCCACGCCTAATGTTGGGTTTCGCCTTCGCCCATACCCTAGAGTCGTTAAGGCGCCGTCCATTACCGTCAGGATAAATCACAGACGTCAGTCCGAAAAGTGAACGGCTGCGATTTGAACCGTCGAATACCGATTCCCAATACTTGACCCGCCTCACCCAATAAAAGCCCCAATGAGAGCGCCTGCTCCACACAATTCGCATTAGGTCTTTGTCTTTGAGCATTTCAGCCAAGAGCTCAAGGCGGAGACCCCTCGCAGCCACCAATCGCTCTTCTTTTTCGTCGCAGGTATACGAATCTTCCTCACTATTATCTCGTTCTAGATCTGAAATGGCTCATCCTGTGTTAGAATTCCGCGATTTTCGTAGATCTGTTTTTTCATTTCATTGACTGATGATACTGGTTTATGTGTTCTTGTGATTTCAAGATCTGACTTGATGTGTGCTCGATTTCTATGGTTTTTTTTTTATATTTTGCTAGATCTGATTTTTGATCTGTGTTTAGTCTGCTTCGTTTCTGTTTGTCTTTCTCAGATCTGCGTTTTGAGTGACATTTATTCTGAAAATTGTTTTGATTTGATCTACTTTACTGTGGATCTGGAACTCCGGTAGATCTGGAGATGGTTGATCTAAAATTTCAATAGTCATAAGCTAGTCAAATAGAGCAGGACTGGTGTGGTGGCTTGTGATACTGTGTTGGTTGTTTACGGAGTTTAATGACACAAGTCCTTGTCCATATGTCATGAAGCTGAGATTAGTGGTAATATAAAATGACACTGTACCTAGAATTGATACTGAATTGTTGTGTTGGGATCCTTTTCCCGATCTATTTGTTCATTAAATGTTTTGAGTTGCTTTTAAAGTTTCCAGCAAAAAGTACTTTTACGTGTTTCTTAAGTGATGCATTAGATTTGCTTGTTAACTGATATTGTTAAGCAGTATTGTTTGTTCATATTTAATCCCAATTACATGTTATACGCCCATTGGTCTTATTTTTTCAATGCACTGAGGTGGCATTGTAGTTTCACATGATTATGTTTGATTTCTCATTTAACCATGACCAAAGTTTATGAAAATCTTCATTTTTGTTTTGGGTAATCTAGAATAAAAATGAAATGGTTTGTGCATACTTGACTGTCTGATTTCAATTGTTTTCGGCCTGTTGATGGTGAGTGTTTTCAACCTCTTTTGCCATCTGTTTCTTTGATTTGATTGATTGTAGCCATTTGGTTAGTCTATCTGACGGTTCCATATTTAATATGATTACTATCCTACACATGCTACTTCGTACGTTTGCATCGGCTCATTCGGTAACTTAATTATAATCAGCTAAGAATACTTGTTTTTTGTGTAGGACACACCATGGTTGATCAGGTTCAGCACCCTACTGTCATGCAAAAGGTTGCTGGCCAGCTCTTTCAGCAATCAATTCAGAGTTATGATACTGGCTTCCAGAGACAAGGGCTGTACCAGAGACGTCCTGCATATGGGAATTACTCCAACACAGCATTGCAGTACCCTGTGATGCCAGCTTGCAGGGCTACCACTGATCTATCAATGATCCCATCAACTGCGTCTCCAGTTTTTGTGCAAGCCCCCGCAGAGAAAAGCCACTTTGTCATTGATTTCCTTATGGGAGGTGTTTCTGCTGCTGTCTCTAAGACCGCTGCTGCTCCCATTGAGCGTGTCAAGCTTTTGATTCAGAACCAGGATGAAATGATCAAGGCCGGTCGTTTGTCTGAACCCTACAAGGGCATTGGTGAGTGCTTCTCCAGAACAATCAAGGATGAAGGATTTGGTTCGTTGTGGAGAGGAAACACTGCCAACGTCATCCGTTACTTCCCCACCCAGGTTTGTGATGTTTCACTCTTTCTATTTGGTTTGTATTATATGCTGAAGATATGCTAAAATTGTTTCCTGTAATTCATGGCAGGCCTTGAACTTTGCATTCAAGGATTACTTCAAGAGGCTATTCAACTTCAAGAAAGACAGGGATGGTTATTGGAAGTGGTTTGCTGGCAACTTGGCATCAGGAGGTGCAGCTGGTGCTTCTTCTCTTTTCTTTGTCTACTCTTTGGACTATGCTCGTACTCGTTTGGCTAATGATTCTAAGGCTGCAAAGAAGGGAGGAGAAAGACAGTTCAATGGTCTGGTTGATGTCTACAGGAAGACATTGAAATCTGATGGTATTGCTGGTCTATACCGTGGATTCAACATTTCTTGTGTTGGTATCATTGTTTACCGTGGTCTGTACTTTGGACTGTACGATTCACTCAAGCCTGTGGTTCTAACCGGAGGTTTGCAGGTTAGTGCTTCATGATTTTCTTTATACTTTGATTTTTTGCTTAAATCATTACGGTCGTTATGGTTTGCTACTTCGTGTTAAATTCAATTTCTCGTGGAAGTTTTTGTCAATATAAAATTAGAATTTGTTTAATCTGGCTATTGTAATATGGCAGTTGTAATTTATGTTCTTGAGCTATTTTGTATCTGTGTTGATGGTTTTTTTCTTGGGATATGCAAATTCTTAATCGTGTTTGACTGAAGTTGTATTTACTTTTGCTAGACCTGTCCAATGTATTGTAGGTGTGTCATACATGTGTTTCAGAATAACCCAGCTGACATCTTTATGTTTTTGAAAACTACAGGATAGTTTCTTTGCTAGCTTTGCTCTTGGATGGGTCATCACAAATGGTGCTGGTCTTGCTTCTTACCCCATTGACACTGTCAGGAGAAGAATGATGATGACCTCTGGTGAAGCTGTCAAGTACAAGAGTTCTTTTGATGCCTTCACACAGATCTTGAAGAATGAGGGTACCAAATCCCTGTTCAAGGGTGCTGGTGCTAACATCCTCCGTGCTATTGCTGGTGCTGGAGTCCTTTCAGGTTATGACAAGTTGCAGCTGATTGTGTTCGGAAAGAAGTATGGGTCTGGATCTGGTTAAGAATGCCTTGTCTACCAAGCCAGATAGCTTTTAGATGGTGATGAAAATCTTTTTGAGTCTGAAGAACTTGATTCGGCAAAATTTTCCTTGAATAATTCAGTTGTAGGGGAGTTGATCCCAAACAGATTTTAACGGGATTGATTTTTGTTTGCATAAGCCAGATTTTTACTGTGAGTGGTTTAAATGCCACACTTATTTGGAATTTTATTCAGAATGATATTGTGTGTTATCATTTGTTTTAGGTCATTCTTTTTGTTTTACGATTCTATAATTTTTGTTTTCTAGAAGCGTTTTGAAATCAGAAGCCATTCTGTACTTTGGTTTCTCTCTCTACATCAACATATCATGGAGTTCTACAAAGAGCAACTGATGTACATCATTGATCACAATAAGGATTCTATAACACAATCCTTAAATATGTCTCTAAAACACACATTTTTTCAGATACTAAGAGTATGTGGTATTGTGATAAAACTGAATTGAATTGATCTACGTTAAGTCTAAGACTACATATTTAGGACTTCTAGCTAACTTCTAGGACTAAGAAATGAATCATTCTGATTACAGAAGATTTACATAAAGATTACACAAAGTTATTGATTCTAATCCCTAACCGTTTGAGATAACTTTCTTTGATGTTTCAATACTCTCCCTCAAGTTAGAATGTATGTTAATTACACCTAACTTGCTCAACAAATCAGTAAACTATGTAGATGTGAGTGATTTGGTAAATAGGTCTGCTGGTTGATCTTGTGTTCGAATGTAGGCAGTCTTGATCAGACCTCTCTGAATTTTCTCACGAACGACATGACAGTCAATCTCTATGTGTTTAGTTCGTTCATGAAAAACTGGATTGGATGCAATATGTAGAGCAGCTTGATTGTCACAGAAAAGTAATGCTGGCTGCGTACCTGTGACATTAAGGTCTTTCAATATATTTTGCAACCAAGTAATCTCACAACAAGTAGAAGCCATGGAACGATACTCTGCTTCTGCACTCGATCTAGAGACTGTTCCTTGCTTCTTTGTTTTCCAAGAGAGGTGAATTACCAATAAAAATGCAATAGCCAGTAATTGACCTTCTAGTGTCCTTACAACGTGCCCAATCTGCATCACAAAAAGCACGTAATTGAAGCGTTCCTTGAGATGACAATAGCAAACCTTGTCCCGGCGTTTGCTTTAGATAACGCAACACCTTGTGCGCTGCTTCAAGATGGGGTATTCTTGGCTTGTCCATGAACTGAGAAAGGATGTGTACCGCATAGACAATGTCAGGTCTTGTAATGGTGAGATAAATAAGCCTTCCCACCAATCTTCGATATTGAGATGGATCAGTAAGTAGTTCTCCATCGCTTTGTGTCAAAGCAATGTTGCACTCTACAGGGAATGTTGTCGGTCTTGCTCCAAGGAATCTGGAGTCCTCCAATATCTCCTCTCCTGCTGCACATACACATGCAGGAATATTGCAAAGAAATTCCTTCTCGTCCCAGAGGCTTTTAAGTTGGGTAAAGTAGGTTGTAACAGATGAAGATCCCTGTGTACAATCATGAATAGAATTTTCAATATTGAAAAGTTGAACAGTATTGGTTTGTCCAAACCTCTCATGTAGCTCAAGCCAAACAGCTCTTGCATCCTTGCAGTGAGAAAAACTTTTGGCAATTGATGGTGACATTGATCCTAGCAGCCATGTCTTGACGAGAATATTGCAACGGTTCCATTGCAGCTGTGCATTCAGATTCTTGACGGGTTTGGTTATGGTTCCATTCACTAACCCTATTTTGTTCTTGATTTGAAATGCCATGTCCATGCTCTCAATTCAAGAGCTGAAGTTGTCCTCCACTAGTTGTTGAGGAACGAGTATCATTTCTGGTTGATCAAAATGATGGATGTATAGGGCGTGATTTGAATTCTCCCATGTAGGGGTTTCTGATGCTGTTTCTAGTTTTTGATCATCTCTTGCCATTGTTTGCAGCATGGAAGGTTTAGGGTTTTGTGTTTGAAAATTAGCGTGATTTGAATTCTCCCATGCAGGGGTTTCTGATGTTATTTCTGGTTTTTGATCATCTCCTGCCATTGTTTGCAGCAGGGAAGGTTTAGGGTTTTGTGTTTGGAAATTGGCGTGATTTGAATTCTCCCATGCAGGGGTTTCTAATGTTGTTTCTGGTTTTTGATCATCTCCTGCCAATGTTTGCAGCAGGGAAGGTTTAGGGTTTTGTGTTTGGAAATTGGCGTAGAAACTTATGGCTCTGATACCATAAGAGTGAGAAATTGTGATGAAACTGAATTGATTGATTTACGTTAAGTACAAGGCTACATATATAGGACTTCTAGCTAACTTCTAGGACTAGGAAAAAAATCCTTCTGATTACAGGACTTCTAGCTAACTTGTAGGACTAGGAAAGAAATCCTTCTGATTACAGAAGAATTACATAAAGATTACACAAAGATATTGATACTAATCCCTAACCGTTTGGGATAGCTTCCTTTGATGTTTCAATATATATGGTCGAGATGCAAATATGCGATCGAAAATAGGATGAAACGAACAAGTCCTCAACAAGAAGGTTCTTAATAGAACCTCTTCCGCTTTTGATATAGTATTGCTACATGTGAATTTCCTATTGTAAGTAGCCTTCCTAATTTTAACTTTCAGCTTAGATTTACCTGTTGATGATGCTAATATGTGAATAAAAATGAATGGCTTTGATCATGAAAATATATTTACATTGTTAGTCTTATTCTTTGCGCCTTCCTCAATTAAAATGTGCACATGAAGCCTGATGTACAAGCAGGCAATTGTGAGAACTTCGCTTGGTTCCTTATCTTTTGAAAACTACATAACTGCTTCTGCTTTTGCTTACTGATCCAAAATACATAAGAGTACGGTTCACAGTTTTATTGCTGCTGGCAAAGGCATAACTGCTTCTTCTTTTTCATTGTTTTCTTATTAGACGTGCAACCATCTCGGTATACAAGAAAAGACTGCGCATGAAGATAGAGAAGCAACAGGTCGAAATAGTATTTCAAGCAGTGATGAAGTAGCAGTCAACCCTTCAGTTCCTATATTTTGTTAGTACTGAAAAGATTTTTTTTACAGATGGCATCAATAGCCGGTACTCTTAATATCCTTTATTATTTGTTTCATTTACTGTTTGGAAATGTTAAATATGTTTTGTTTACTGAAGACTTCTATGTGATTAGGAGACTACCGATGGTTGCATGAAAGTCTACAATTGAGTGTTGAGCATAGATAATGAGCTTCTGATAATTCTGAAATATATGTAAGAGCATCATAAGTTTCAACAACATTTAAACGCTTTAAGACCATTATTGATTTTCATAATTGTTTTTGAATATTTGTGAATGTCCTGTGGACCTATTCAAAATTTGAAAGCCAATAATGGATTACCGTTTTGGCAGGAGGATTGTTCTATAGGAAATATATATCAGTTTGGTCAATGCTCTGAGAACTAAGCATAAAGCTTTGAATGGTGTCAATAATCCATCTATAACCAGTCCTTTATTTACTTTGGCAGCATTAGAGGATATCAATGTTGGTATCTGGCTTGGTCAATTGTCTGTTCTGTTTGATTCAACGGTTTAAGGAATATGAGCATATGCACTAACAGATCCGTTGAAATATATCAGAGAAACTTTTTAATGTTTTATCAACTTACTAGGCTAATATATTGTACGGTTTTAACTTGAAGAAACATTGTTCTATGGGAAGTGTATATCAGTTTGATCAATGCTTTGGAAACTAAACATACAGCTTTCAATGGTGTTGGTCATCGAATTGTCACAAGCTCTGTATTTAGTTGGAAGGATTTTAATGTTGGTATGAAGTTTATTCAATAATTTGTTCATTTTGATTCAACTGATTAAAGGATCATCAGCAACTGCATCAGGATAACCGAGTGTTTAGAAAATAAAATTATTCAGCCAATGTATTGTTACTTCAAATGTACATTCCTCCCTGACATATTTAGGAAGCTTCGGTAGAATCTGGAGCCAATTTTGGTAATGTGTTGAGATATTACCATTAATTATGCTAGGATGAGATGAGTATTATCTGGGCTGCTTTTTATTTTATACATGCATCGTGGACTTGGGTTTGAGAATGTGAGGGCATTACCTATGCAATTTCTGTTTTCTACACCAACAAATTAAAGTCTGTTGTAGGATATTTGATATATATATATGTGTGTCTTGGTTCATGCCTTGTATACGAGTTTTATGTAGTAATCCATGTTGTAATAGGGTTTTACACATATCCATGTAATAGGCCCATTGACCCATGTAATAGCTCAAGAGGCCAATGCATTTCCTTATATAAAAAGGCTTCATTCTATCAATAAGATAAAGATAATTCATTCCATCAATATTATTCTGCAACACGTTATCAGACACTTAGCTCTAACCTTAAAAAGAGCAAGTAGGCCACCACCCAAAAGAAGGAAAAATTCTGTCGCGCGCATGCCAGTGCACTGCCGTGCACACCGCTGGGCACCACTGTGCACTGCCTCGCACCACTGTTGCGCACCACTGCTGCGCACCGCCGCGCACCCCCTTTGCACCTACGCACCAAGAAACCCTAAAATCTGTCTCAGGGTTCAAACGTCATTATCGACAGAATAACATCCTAATTGAATTTCATCATCAACAGAGAACATGAAGATATTGTTCGCACGAATCCAATGCCAGAGGCCTCACTCCAAGAACCGGCCAGGAAGGAAACGAACCGACCGTCGGAATCTCCAGACCGGCCAAACTGTTCAAGCAACTGGTTCAGGCACTTGCTAAAGTTTGATTTTTGTGAAATTTGGAGAGGTTATATACAAGGATGTCAGGATCCTTCAGTCAAAAGGGAATCCCCAGATTCAGAGTAAAATGGGTGAACCGGTCCTCCCAATAACTGTAACGTGCATATGAATCACTTTTCCTTGAAAAAAAACGGGTTGTATTCTTAGTTTCTCTTTGAATCCTTCATATGGTTTATGTTTTTCAATGATTTGCTACTGTTTTTTGACAAATGTAACTAACCATATGTTTTTCATGTGTTTCATGGCCTCCACATGCGACAATTCATGATGGAATTATGCGAACGATCGCCAAACGCGCATGGATTTGAGCATGGAAGCATGGAGCAGCTTATATAAATGCAGTCTATTTGGCAGACTAGCAAGTAAGCTTTACATTTTGAATAATTTCAAAGTTCAATAACTTCGGGGAGGATAAAATCCGTTCCTCCCTTCTCCATCTCCATTCTATGCTTGGGACGTTTGTCTTTGCAGGTTATTATGGAAATCCAAAAACATATGTGCATTTGGCTACCGGCACCACTAGCTGCTCTCTATGCGCTGCTGCCGAGCACTGTGCTCTGGCGCATGAACAGCTGCCGAGCACTGTGCCCTGACACACGTGTGCTGCTGCCGAGTGATGTGCTCTGGCCCGCGCACCTATTGACCGCTGTGCTGCTTCGTGCACCTAGAGAATGTTGTGTTGCCGCTTGCACCTGTTCAGCACCGTTGCAAGGGCCTGCCTCTGTGCGCGTGCACACTGCTGTCAGGGCTTACCCCTGTGCACGTATGCGCTGCTGTCAGGCACCATCTGTGCACCTGTCCCTGTGCACGTGCATGTTGTTGCCAGGGCTTGCCCCTGTGCACTACTGCCTGGCACCGTATGTGCACCTGTGTCTGTGCGCGTGCACGCTGCTGCCAGGCACTGTATGTGCACCTGCCTAGGCGCTGCCACGCGTTACTGTCGGGCACCACATGTGCACACGTGCACTGCTGCCAGGCACCATATGTGCATATGGCTACCAGCTACCGAAGTCCTGTACACTAATTGTTATGCATTGTCGAGTGCTGACTGCCGATTGCTACCGAGCACTGCCTTGGGCAGCTGCCGAGCACTAGCTGCCGAGTGACAAGCACTTGTTGCCGTGCACCATGCACTAAGATGTTTTTAGGTCCACGTTGTAAGGTATCCAACGTTGGTTTGTGTTATGATATTAAAGAGAGATCGGAATTGGAGAATCATCTCATTACTTGAACTCGTGTTGTGTTTGATCAACGTTAGCATATTTCTCTGGGTAGAAGTCCCGTTGAGAACATGGTAGGAGAATCAGCTACCGGTTTTGGTTGCCTAGCGTCTAGCTACAGAGCACCACTGCCAAGTTGCAGAGCAAAGGCTGCCCAGCTGTCGAGCGCCCAACGCCTAGATAACAGAGGACCAGTGCTGCATAGCTGCCGAGTGCTAGTTTCCAACCACTGAGCACCCAGCTGCCGAACATGACATAAATTTTGCTTGAAATTTAGCCACTGCTTCCTACGCTGAAACTCCAACCTATAAAGCGAGATGACCACTTTTGAGTCTTAATAGTTTGGTATTGTATGCATGAGTGAGGAAATTTGCCGCTCACTTACATATTGACCCTTGAATGCCGCTCTAAGTCTCAAATGGAGATTAGAAGCTGAGCAACACTGTTTTATGCTAAAGGCATGCAGCTATTGAGCACTTTTATGAGGCTACTGAGCTCTACACAAGCTACAGGCATGGTTGCCGAGCTGCCGTGCACCGCTGTCGAGCCCATGTGCACCTGGTTGCCAGCTGCTTCTGAATTGTTTTTGCCAATATTATGTGTCAGTTGCCACCCCTGTGTGTCAGTTGCTTCATGTTGTGTGAGGAATGTCACCACCTATTTGTCAGATGTTGATAGTTATGTGTTTGTTGCTTTGTGCTCTACACATGAACTATTGTGCATTGTGCATTAGGTGTTGATCACTAAGCACTAGATGTTAGTACTGAACACAAGGAACCGTGCACTGATCACCAATGGTTGTGCACTTACATTAAGGACAAGCACTAAGTGAGCTACATAGCACAGAACACTCGAGGACGTGCACAGGACACCGACTGCCGAGCACTGGGCACCAGGGTCGAGATCTGTGCAGCAGCTGCCGAAGCTCTATGCACCTCATGTTGTGCACTTGAGACAAGCTGCCGAGCCCCTTACTTCCTCATACCGTGCGCCATGGGCGCTAGCGGTTGTGCAGCCATCGAACGTTGCCGAGTTCTTAGTACACCGGCATATGTGTGGCTCCTCATGCACTACCAAATGTTGCCATGAAATGACATATGTGTAGGTGCAATGCGTTGCCAAATGTTGCCATGTGCCTAGTGCATTGGCATACGTGCAAGCTACAAAGGCGGGCAACCAAAAACAAAAATAGTGAATCTGCCACTCTTTGTACAACAACTTCCTAAGAACTTTGTGACTAGCTCCGGATGAACTAGAATGCAAACCATATATCCTGGAAAGCTACGTCTGTCTAGTTTCCAACGGTTTTAGCGGTTCGTTCATATCCGTTCTAACGAAGGAGTTATGACAGTTTGCGTGAGGGAAGGCCATGATGCCAAGAATTCTGCAATGCACACGGTTGCCTTCAGTTTTTATGTCTTTTTCTCACGTATCTACCTTGTTCGATAGGTAAGTTATGTGGAGAAATTGAGTGCCTTGCAGACGGTGGGACTTCCCACACAATCCTGAGCAAAGGTCATGCTGCTAGGAAATTTGTTGCACACGGGTTTGCATTTGTGCACCTTGTCATGTGCCTATTTCCTCAAAGATAGCTCTAGACATCCCGGTTGTAGATCCTTAGATCACCTGTTTATGATTGTCGAGCTCACTTGTAAGAATGAATGCATACAAGAAACGTACAAGGAGAGTACGGAATATTAAATGGATGCCTCTGACATTTGACATCATGAAGGGCTCTATGATTTTCTCCAAACTAAATGATGAGACCTCGATGAAATCGTTGGTTCGATATGATCATGCACAGCCTTATGAAGGTGTGTCGATGTTCCTGGTTTAGTCTTCACCTAACAGCAGATTTTCCTTCATCGGATGACGTGGTTAACCTCGGCAAAGGTTACCTACTCCCTTGATTTTGGATCTCCCCATGATGCTGTTACCAAATGCCATCCTTTATGGACATTGAAGACTTGTGATGCCATATGTACGCTTTACTTTTGGGTCGAGGAGAACTCCTGCGATATCACTTTAAAGTTGAAAGCTTCATCATGTCAAAATCTGCGAACACAATAAGTTGAACCTACTGTATTGTAATTTCGTCAGAGTTTTTTGAACGGCTCCAGATGAACTAGATGTCCTATTTTATATCATTGGAAACCTATGTGAGCCTAGTTTCCATTGGTTTAAGCAGCTCTTTCATACCTGTCCCGACGAAATATTTATGACAGTTTAAGTGCACATAGGTCATGCTGCCAGATGACAAACTGTAACCTACTGTCCCTTAACTTCGTCAGAGCCCCCATACCAACTTCGGATGAACTGGAATGCGCCCTTTATATCATTGGAAAGATATGTGAATCTGGTTTCCAATGGTACAAGCGGTTCGTTAATATACATCCAGAAGAGAGAGTTATGACCGTTTTAGTGAGTATAGGTCATACTGCATGAAAACTACATACTCTTCGCAGATTGTGAATTCTTTTTGTGACTAAGTTTGATTGGATCTTCACCATCATTTATGACATGGTTGAATCAATTCTTGATGCCTTTGGCTCGATGATGCAAGTCACAAATGTCCTCCTTATGGTGAGAGAGACAATTGAACATTGAAGTATGTTATGAACATACACACCAACGATTACCGTGATGAGAATGATTGAGACTTTTGTGTATACTTCTCATGAGTGCAAATTGGAGCATCATGAAGAAGAACATGAGTCCTAAGGTGTCACCAGTAAGTATATGTGGGACAATTGACTCAGACAAGCTATGACATTTGGGTCATACTGGGAGAGATATGTGAGCCAGAATTGTTTTTGATATTCTTGGGCGTCCATTCCCCGATAACAACAAAATATGCCATGATTGTATGTTGTGTTTGTGTGCTGACATGATGTCCTCGGCAGCCGCACACTACTCATGTTTTTTTGTTGTGTAAGACTTGTTCTTTAGCTAAGTAAGGTGAAAGATCCTTTTATGCTATGCCACAAAAGATATCATTCTTATTGAAAATCCAAAGAGGGATTTTGTAGACTGATGCAACCAACGTATGGATACCGTATACGCTTTTATGGTGTTGGTTGAAGGGCTAACACACTGGTCATGTGTTGTACCATAGTTTACCACATGCTGCTTATGTATCTATGGGCTCACTACCCATCCTTGAAGAGGGACATGCATGCATGTATTAATTCGTCCACGACTTACCATCATTGCATTGATTCATGACAACTCGTAACTTTGTACTAGGATTGCCACGTAGTTGTAATCCTTGAACTCGGCGGGATAGTAACGGATCTCCAAGCCTTGAGTTCCACAATGTGCCAATTTGGACTGCCACAGTGCCCAATGATGATGTGTCACATGAGATGAATATGTTCTAAGGTTGGATAAGAGTCATTTTATTGCTCTCCACCTTAAGCTCCTTGACAGACGATCTTCTTAACCACTAAACTGTGGATTGTCACTTTGAGACTGTATTCCTGCCATTAGGGGGAGATACGAACATCAGGGTTCAAGTGGGAACGATATGAATGTCGTGGTTGGTCACCACTAAGTCTCAACATTATCCCTAAAGAACTATAGTGACGAGATCAATGCTGCATATGTCTGTAAGGAATAATGTCCTACCAAGAGGACATGGCTCGACCAGATTGAGGTGGTCTTGATGCCATGGCTCGGCCATATTAAGATGGTCTTGATGCTATCACTTTGTGTGGTGATATGAGGGCGCCATAATGTGGCAACATGGTGTCCTATGCCTTGTGGCTCCCTGAAGGTTAGGTTGAGGCCATTGGTTTGATATACACTTGCACTGAGAGAGAAAGCGAGTTTGACACTACTGGTCCATTGATCAGTGATACTCACTCTGTCTCATGTAAGTCTGAATTGTGACTATCATTGGGGGACGCCTCAATGCCAAATATAATTCATAGAAAGAGATCTCTATAATGACTACACTAGTGTACATGAGGACGTGAGATGATGAGTTTATCGAACCACACATTGTTGATAAAGTGACAAAATGTATTGACCTAAAATGGGAAGATGCGACTCGGATAAAGGGATATGTCCTTGGGTAGGTGTTGCCGACATCGCAAGTTTAAACCCTATCAAGTAAACCTTTGTGAGTTAGCGTATTGAGAACAAGAGTCTCAGACTCCCTTATGGCGTAAGGTTTCTCACAAACACGCACTGGGATCGACTACGATGAGAAGTACTCTAGTAATGGATGTTATTGCATTCCACTACCTTGTCAGTTTGGTAGTTCCCCAATAACTGTACATGCAGCCCTATGAATATAATCATAGTGACGTCTTTATGAGATCAGAGATATTCATAAAGATCTTAAATAGACTTCATAAGCCAAATCAAGTGGAGCTTGCATTGGCCAAGTGTTTTGGACGCATAGTATATGACTTCTTGATTTTGGATGGGATATGATGAATAATGTCATTGCATATTGATTCCGGATGATCGCAGTATATGCTGGATATCTGATGTTGGAATGAAAAATATCTTGGGAAAGACACAATCTCGTATTGAAGTCGATTGATTGTGTATTGATGATGTATTTCTATCAATCGGCTTAGGTCCTCTGAAGAAGAGTGGAACCTTCATATGCTCTTATGATTAGTCAAAGACTTTACTCTAAGACAGAATGATCCGTTTAATCAAAAGAAAGACTTGACCTTTCTTCCTTTCGTTATGAAGCTAAGTAGCTTTGCACCCACGCAATGCCAATGATATGACAAAAGACATCACTTGAATACTTTAAGAGTATCTGACATATTCAATCCCTATGGCATGAGAGAAAGGTTGCTGCCTATGCTGTCACATTCCGGTTTTAGAATCCATTTACGGTCGGTTACTACCCAAGTTACTTTGACCTTTAACCATTTCGTAGTAACCGTTTTACCGTTAGAGGTCAAACAGTTGACTTTTCCTTAAGTCAGGAATTTGGGAAAACTCTCTTCATGAAAGTTGTAGAGGGCGTCGTTACGAGTTCGTGGACACGTAGCACGCTTAAATCGGAGATCGTATGAAGAAGTTATGGTCTAAAAACAAAAGTTACTATTTGATGAAAAGCCTATATATAGTGAGTTACTGGGGTGAAACGTGAAAAGTCAAAAATTGAAAAAGTTACTGTTCACATTGAAAAACCTCCGAAAACCCGACGTTTTTCGCCGGATTTTCAACGCCGGATTTCTCCTCCGTCCGACGGAGTTAGGGCGCGTGCTAGGTACCAAATTGAAGCCTGTTGTGCCACCTTCAAGTTAGTGGTGGTCACCGGAGCCAAGTCACCGCCGTTAGAGAGAAATCACGGCGAGAAGGGGCCGCCTGAGCACTGTTCATCGACACCGGATTTCTCCCTCCTCAGGCCACCTCCCGGTGAGTTCTTTATATGGTTTTGATGGGTTTGAGGAGTACATTAAGCCCCTAGAATTTGGTAGCTTAATTCGAAGTGTGTAGGAAGAATTGGGGGTTTGAAGTTTGGGTTGATTTTTATTTCGGGTTTTTGAATTTCTTGTCGATTGACCTAGTTAGAGGCCGAATTGGCCTTCGAGTTGAACTAGGAAGTGGTTCCAATTGACGAGTCGAAGCTGCTGGTAAAATTTGGTGGCAATCGGAGGTCGCCGGAGTTTGGCCAGAATTCTCTGCCAGCAGCGGAGCCGCCACTTTTTGGGCGGTTTTTCTTGCCCATTAAATTGTAAAAATTAAGAGAAGGCCATTGAAGGACAGTTTCTAATTTTTGGGGATTTATTTGATATATTAATTATTTTTGGAAGGTTTGGTTTATTTATTAGGTAATTAAAGGATAACCGGTCGTTTAGGGAGAACCGGCTAGGCGTGAGAGCGTGATTAAGAGTTTGTACGCTAATGGGGCATTAGAGGCCGACTCCCCACGCTTTTCGAGAGATGGTTAAGGATGAACGTTAAGGGTAGAGATTGTTATTGTTGCCTTTACTTTGATTATGGGTTTAAGACTTGTTTATGTGTTTTGGATAAGACGTGGGAGAGCTCGAGCTGAGCAGCCATCTGGTAGCCGGCAGGCCTAGCGGCATCTGTGAGTGGACTTTGTTTTTAAATTAAATTGCATGCCCATAGACTTTAATTGGTTTCTCCTGTATATATGATTTCCTCCATTATATTTTACGGTGATTTTGGGAAAATGGGGATTTAATGCTTTTTAAAGCTAAATGAGCCAGGAAAGGGGTTTCTACACTTCTCGTGATTTTAAAGGATTTTTCTGGGATATGATTTTATTGTTATCACCGTTTTCGGATTATGGAGAGGGATGTTTTAAAAGGGGAAAACTTGGCTCTTGGATTTAAAGGGTTTTAAAGTAAAGGCAAAGAACCGGTTTTGGGTTCGTGGAAAGGTTTTTAAATCCAATGAGCTGGACCCTCCGGTCGGGGCTGGTCAATAAACCCTCCCGAATAGAGCAGGTCATTGGACCTTCTCCGATGAGCTGGTCAATAGACCCTCTCGTGGTAGAGCAGGTCGGTTTTCTCGTGGATGAGGTTAATACCCCACACAATTATTTATGTTTGAGCCAAGGGAATTATTTATGATTTAATTATTTATTGTCTATGATTTGCTTGCATGCGGATTTTCTTAAGAAAATTCTAAGGGAGAACATTAAAAGAAAATAGAGTTTTTATATTTGATTTTTGTCCACTCACTCTAACAGTTTTCAATGTTTCTCCCCTGGGCCCTTCGTTTTAAATGCCCAGATTGCAGTGCTCGACCCGACTAGTCTACTTGGAGGCCAAGCATAGTTATCGCCATTTTCCGAACTATCAGTAGGTTCTGGGTTGACTTACTTGTAATCTTTCTATGTTTTTATTTAATCTTAGACTCTCTGATACACATCGGGTAGTTTTATTTGTTGGTGAACTCTTAGGGATTTGGAACCCTATGTATCACTTAAATTTGGAGTTGTTGAACCATTTGTTGAATTTATTTAGATGTGTATCTTGTGGAGGTTGTTGTCTAGTGGGAGCAGGATGGCTCCAGGAGATTTCGGATGGTTATTGGTATTAGAAGTGTATTATGAGTTATTGCAGGTTAAGGGTTGTCCACTTTTCAAGGGAGACTATGTCGAAATTTCGGCAGAATCTTCTTTGGGAGGTGGTCTCTGCAGGACTTACTTCGAGTTAAAGGGGTTTAACTCGGGGTGGGTCCTGACAGTTGGTATCAGAGCATTAGGTTATCCGATTCTTTCATACTACCATCTGTGCTTAAGAGTATTTAGTACCTATAGAGTGATGGTCTGACCATGGCAGACCATTAGCATTTTATGCATGAGATACTAGATATTCCTTAAGTATTTGTAGTAGTTAATCCAGTGCTGATGTTATACATGGTGCTAAATATTTTCTTCCTCAGGTAACTATGCGTCGTGGTCGTAGTCGAGCCCGTAGGGAAAATCCTTCCAGTCCTTCCAATCCTCCAATGGGAGGGGATGAGGGAGCGTCAGCTGATGGTCTATTGGAACATTTCTTCAACTGACTCACTACCTTTGCCTCGGATATCACTTATGAGAAGGCTCACAGGAATGGAGCCCGGGTTTTCTCCCATGCCGATGAGCCGTTAGATGCTCTTAGCTGGTTGGAGAGTATGGAGAAATGTTTGTGCAGGCAGAGTGTCCTGAGAGCAAGAAAGTGACCATAGCTGTTCAGTTCCTGTAAAGGGAAGCTTGGCATTGGTGGTTAGACTTGGGTAGAAGCTTGGGCGATGGAGTTCAGGGTATGACCTCAGGTCAGTTCACAGCTTATTTCATGGAGCGTTACATCAATCCAGCCCACATCAACCGAATGAGGTTGGAGTTCTTGAATTTGAAGAAAGATGACAGTCTGACAGTGACAGCTTTTGAGCAGCGCTTCAGGGAGTCGACATTCTATGTGCCTGACTTGCTTAAGAATAATGAGGAGAAGATTTATTACTTTGTCAAGGGACTTGGTGGTATGTATGCGAGTCAGATGACAGCCGTACCTTACCAGACTTTCCAGCAGGCCTTGATGTTTGCTATGCATATTGAGGCACAAGAGTTAGCAGTTGGCCCCTTACATGGTTTTGGTGGTCCTAGTCAAGTTCCTCCTAGGCGGGGGACATCTACTTCTGGTTCTGGATCATCTACTGGCAGTGGTTATAGTAGCCATTCAAGTTTTGGCTCCAGAGTTCGAGGAAGGTTCAAGAGGTTTGGTAAGAGACGTCCTAGGAACCAGTTTGGTGGATGCTCATCTGGACAGTTTAGTGGTGGATCTGGTGGTCAGTCATTTCAGGTGGTCAGTCATTTCAGGTGGGGCAGAGTCAGCAGCAAGCAGGATGTGGTTAGCAGGACCACTTTAAGAGAGAGTGCCCTTTCCTGACTCAGAGATCCATGTATACCCCTACTCAAACCATGAGCCAGTTTCCAGCGGGTGCTTCTGGCAGCGGTACTCGCATGTAGGGTCCAGATAGAGGCAGTGCTCAGCAAAACAAGGGCAGCAGAGGAAGTCCCGCCACTACTCATGCTAGAGTGCATGCCATGACTCAGTAGGAGGGACGTACTTCTCCAGAGGTCATCATTGGTACGTTATTAATCTTTGGTCAGCCTGCCTTTACTTTGATTGATCCGAGTGCTACGCACTCTTTTATGTCGAGTAGATTTTCATTCCATGCCAATGTGCCAACCTCACCACTCCCAGGTGAGTGGCGCCTTCTAGGGATACAATGGAGATAAACTGGGTGTGTAGTGGTTGTGAGGTGTTAGTGGATGGACTTGTGTTCGAAGCTGACTTAATTCCTCTAGATATGATAGAGTTTGATGTAATCTTGGGTATGGACTTTTTGGGAGCCCATTGGGCCATGGTGGATTGTTTCCAGAAAGAAGTAGTATTTCGAAGTCTTGGTATGCCGGAGGTTACGTTTCAGGGAGAAAGGGAGATTCTTCCAAAGTATCTAATTTCAGCTGTGGCCACTAGAAAATTACTAAGTAAAGGTTGTCAAGCTTACCTAGCGCATGTGGTGGATACTAGTATGAGAGAAGTAGGGTTGGATGATATTCCTATAGTTAAGGAGTTCCCAGAAGTTTTCCCAGATGAATTGCCTGGATTGCCACCCGAAAGCGAGATCAATTTTACGATCGATTTACTTCCTGGAACCGCACCTATTTCTCAAGCACCATACAGAATGGCCCCTGCCGAATTGAAGGAGTTGAGAACTCAATTGCAGGAGTTGTTGGATAAGGGATTTATTCGACCAAGGTCCTCTCCTTGGGGTGCCCCGGTATTGTTTGTTAAGAAGAAGGATGGTACATTGAGACTTTGTGTGGATTACAGGAAGCTAAATCAAGTTACTGTGAAGAACAAGTATCCCTTGCCCCGTATTGATGACTTGTTTGATCAATTGAGAGGGGCAACAGTCTTTTCGAAGGTTGACTTGAGGTCAGGATATCATCAGTTGCGGATTCAGGAGAATGACATAGCCAAGACTACTTTTCGGTCACGTTATGGCCATTATGAGTTTGTGGTGATGGCTTTTGGGCTTACCAATGCACCTGCAGCTTTTATGGACCTCATGAATAGGGTTTTTGGCCCATATCTTGACCGATTTGTGATCGTGTTCATAGATGACATTCTGGTTTATTCCAAGAATGCAAAGGAACATGCAAGACATCTGAGGTTGGTCTTACGGACTTTGAAAGAGGCTCAGCTGTACGCAAAGCTCAGCAAAACAAATCGTTAGTAACAAATCGTTCAAGCCGGGGACACTAGGGAAGGATTATGTCTGCAAAACAAATCGTTAGTAACATTCACAAATAAAACATACAAGTACAATTCTGTCACAACTATACAAGTATAACACACATGATAATATTCACAAATATAAACATATTTACATCGAAATAGATGGGAGTTGAAAGTTGGTTTGAATTATAAAGAAAATAAAACAGAAATATTTACATACATTGGTCAATCAATACTCAAGCACAAGATATAGCAAACACCGATTAGAGAACACATAAGTTTTATGAAAGATCAAGTTATTATGTTTATGTTATCATAGATGCAAATTAATTCCAACTATTTAGACTTCTCATGTAACTTAGAACTTACGACACGCATCATCCTAAGTTTATGTGTCATCCTGTTTAATGCTTACGACCCGCATCACATTAACACAAAATACACTTACCGTTCATGAGTCATTGGAGACATGATCCTAGGTATGTCGTCACTCATCCTATTCAACATGCAAATCTCTCACCCTACCATCCCTTGGCAGCAACTAGAATTGAGAGCCCGACCCGGTGAACTCAACCTAAAATACTACGGCGCATGAAACACCCCCCTAATAGCTAACTTGTGATCATTCAAATTAACCTAAGGTTCGATTATATGCTCGGGTGAAGATTAATCAATTCCACATCTACTAAACACAAACATACAGAACTTAAACTAAATCATAATCCTAACATGCAATCTAAATCGTTACACAACAAACATATTCATGTGCAAATCACCAAGAAGAGTTCATAACATGCTTATCATGTAAAACCGAAAACCAAATTGCATATATATAATAACAAACTGTTTTTACACAGAAAATACATGCACAAACCATGGATTTATTCATCCTTAACCTACCTATATAGGTCGGCAAAGGGTGAAAAGATGATCGGCGGAAGATGGGCAGTTGGCAGCAAGGGTTGGCGGCAGCGGCTTGGTGTTTTTCTGTGTAAGGAGGGTTTTTGGTAGAGTTTGGCTATACTATGTTTTGAGCAATTGAAAGACACTTTTTCTACTGTATTACATGTGTATTTATAGAGACAAAACCCTAAAGAAACCTAATGAAAATCGGCAGCCCCCTTGTGTTCCAAACCGGGTAGGTTTCTCTTCTTTCCTTGTTGGATTTGTCTTCCTTCTCTTTAATTTGCTGACTTGGAAAATAGTTTAAAAACTTTTTTTTTTCTGAATTCATTGACTCTTCTTCATGTGTGTGGATCGGCATTGGGCTCTCTTTCATGCTCATGGACTCCTAGGACAGCCGAAAAGCTTCCATAATCTCGGTAGACCGAGTTATCCTGTTTTGACCGGGATAACTTTCGTAGTTGTTATTTTCGGCTTCTCCTTGGTGATTTATTCGATTCTTCTTCTTCTAAAAAACTTCCCATATCATCATTAAGCTCTTCATTAATCATTTGGCATGCTTGGGAAGGATTTTGGTGAAGAAACACACTCACGAACTCGGTAGACAACTTCAGCAAATTCTGTCCTGTTTCCAGCAGACTGACCTCCGGCCATTGTTTCCGGTATAACTCCTTCCTCAGACCTTGGATTGCTGTGATTCCAAAAGATTTAGAAACTAGACATACACAGCTTTCCATCCATATATGGCACGTTCCCTAGTTCCTCCTGGATCGTCCTAGGGAAATCTTTGAAGTTGAGTTATGGTTTCTGGAAATCCTCTGTTTCTGTTCCGAATTCATGCTTTTGGCCTCTTGTCTTTCCATGCTTCGTTTGCTACCTTCCATAAGTCCGATCCTCACGATTCTTGTTTTGTTATGTCCACATACATGTCACCTACACATTCAAAAGATATAATCAAGTAGTGACAATGTATTGGTTTACAGAAACTTAAGAAAATCAAGAACACTTCCAAGTTCAGCTTTTAACGATATTGCACATACTTTATCTATTTTACACATGTTTTAGCCAATGTTCTACAAATAACCCCTTATGCTAAATAACTACTAATACTAACCAAATAATGGATAAACAAAGCATAAATGAGGGTAAAAACATGTTAAGAACGTAGCGTAAAATGCTCCTATCAACTACCCCACACTTACCCTTTGCTAGTCCCTAGGAAACTAACTATAAGACTCTACTAACACTAACGACAAAAATAACTAACACTTAAACAACTAATACCCTTAAATGATTTGTCTCAGATTCTTTAGCATGCATAACTTTCAAGTTTGAACATTTGAATGAAAAACGTAATTGCAAAGCTTCATAAGCATGTATCGTAGCATGAACACGTAAGATATGAGATCATATAGCACAAACATGTATGATAACCGTTCCACCTCACAATGGCATACTCTCTTCGTTTCACTCATCCATGGTATTCACTCAATAGTATATGCAAGAGAAAAGATGATAAGATAACAAATAACTTGCATATTTCAACAAATAAAAGCACTTTGTGAATAGAAATTCATGGAAAAACCTCATATAACAACTATGTGCAATAATGGACCAAAACTATATGCTTAACTTATGAGAAAATCTTCACAAATCAAAGTTAGCTCTCTTAAGAATCATGAAATAATCTCAATAATATGGTTGTAATGGGGCTTGGTTTCATAAGGTAGGAATATTTGCTATAAGAAATCACCAAGACTTTAGCAAATCTCGCTCCTCCTCATGTCTTCACTTCAAGGGTCGAATTTCTTCATGTTGGACCCATACGTCAATCTTGACTTCTCTCCATATCGTGAACAGGACAAAGGTCATATACACACTTTTAGACCTTCAAATAATCACTAACTCCAAATTCACAAAACATTACAAAAAACACCAAAACTTTGTGCCTTTTATTTTTGATCCGAAACGATTTTTTTTTTTCTCTTTTTTTTTTCAGAATTTTTTTTCATAATAATTTTTTTTCTTTCGGATATACACATTTCGGCACATATACAATACAAAACATTGGTGTTTAACCCCACACTTGCTTTTTATTACCTTGTTCACCCCACACTTGCTCTTTATTACCTTGTCCACCCCACACTTGCTCCACAGCATCACGCATTACAGCTCCATCAGAAGTACTTTGCCAAGTCTTGATAACAAGGTAAAGGTTTAGCTATTCTAAGCAAAGGAATTCTGTTTAAAGGTGATGAAATAAAAGGCTCAATGTAAGCTCAAAGGGGTTAAGACTAAGGAGTCCCACGACGGGCACAAAATAGGCACATGTTTTATTTGGCAATGGTGGTGATCCTAATGAGATTAAATTCAATCATATTCAAAATCAAGACATGTTATGATTATAAAGCTTCGAAAATCACATAAGCAAGTTCTAGTAAATTCTAGAGTCCATTAAAAAGCTATAGCACATAATTATTGAATATGCAAAGAATAATGAGGTCTTGAAAAATAGTGAAAATTTAGTGAAAATTTCGAAAAAATTTAAGCAAAAATCGGCACATAATTCACTCATGAAAGAAAGTTTTTGGGCTCAAAAGCTCACATAGGTTATGTTGGAACAATCTAATCAAACATGCATACTTCATTTTCAATCAAGTCTCAAATATTCATACTAATTTACAATATCCATGAAACTCGCAATTTCTTAAGATAAATGTTAAACCGTCAATCATGCATTCAAAGATATAGTTCATCATAGACTTTTAAGGGTATATCCTAAGACACAAAACAAAACAAAAACAAATTTGAAAAATTTCGACAAAAATTAAATAAAAATTTCGGAAAATTTTAAAAACACACCAAATTACTATGTAACCTCTACCCCACACTTAGAAAATTACATTGTCCTCAATGTAAACCCAGAATCATGTCATAATTTCCTAAGCATGTGTCTAAGTCACATAATAAACACATAAATAAACAACCATAAAAGTGAAGGGATTAGAAAAATGCAAACTCTCGTTGATGGCTCCTTCACTGCTACGGTTGGAATGAGTTGCCTCTCATGCAGCGCTTAATGTTTATAGTCTATCAGCCTAGACTCTTCTCTTCTTGCTCCTAGATGGCGTTATTCTGCATTTGTTGGTGGCTCTGTCACACAAATCTCCTCGGTTACGTGTTCCCTGAATGTGCTGTAATAAGGTTTAAGTCGATGACCATTGACCTTAAACTTATTTCCTGAAGTAGCTCTTTGAATCTCAACTGCACCATAAGGAAACACATTAGTAACAATAAAGGGTCCTTGCCAACGGGAACGAAGCTTACCTGGGAAAAGTCTAAGTCTAGCATTGAACAGAAGGACTTGTTGTCCTATTTCAAAGTGCTTCCCTCGTATCATGTTATCATGATACGCCTTCGTCTTCGCCTTATATGTCATGGCGGATTCATAGGCATCATTCCTTATTTCTTCAAGCTCACAAATTTGTAGCTTCCTATGCAATCCAGCCTCGTCCTTGTCCATGTTGAATTTCTTGACCGCCCACCATGCTCTATGCTCCAACTCCACAGGAAGATGGCATGCTTTGCCATACACTAGCCTAAATGGCGAAGTTCCTATTGGCGTCTTGAACGCAGTCCTGTAGGCCCATAGTGCATCATCTAATCGATCACTCCAATCTTTCCTTGTTGGTCCTACAGTCTTCTCCAAAATCTGCTTGATCTCTCTGTTGGAAGTCTCAGCCATGCCACTTGTTTGAGGATGATATGGCGTTGATACTTTGTGGGTGACTCCATATTTCTTGAGCAAAGCCTCAATAGTTCGATTGCAGAAATGTGATCCACCATCGCTTATCAAAACTCTTGGCGTTCCAAACCTAGCAAAAATGTTAGTTTTGACAAACTCTGCAACAACTTTAGAATCATTAGTCCTGGTGGCTTTTGCTTCCACCCATTTCGACACATAATCAACCGCCAATAAAATATAAAGAAAACCTTTAGATGAAGGAAAAGGACCCATGAAATCAATGCCCCAAACATCAAAAATTTCGACAACTATGATAGGGGTTAAGGGCATTTGATCTCTCTTACCTAAATTACCTGTTCTTTGGCAACGATCACATGAAGCACATGTTGTATAAGCGTCTTTGAATAACGTTGGCCAATAGAAACCGGCTTCCAACACCTTTCTAGCTGTTCTTTTCGGTCCAAAGTGTCCTCCACATGCCTCCTTATGGCAAAAATTCAAGATGGATTGATGCTCTTCTTCTGGCACACAACGTCGAATGACTTGGTCCCCACATTGTCTCCATAAATATGGCGCATCCCATACATAATGTCGAGCTTCCTTCTTGATTTTGATCCTTGTATGGTTCGGCATAGATGAAGGAAAATTCCTTGTCACAATGTAGTTCACCAAATCGGCATACCATGGTTCCTTAACTTCCATTCGAAACAGTTGTTCATCCGGGAACGATTCAGACATAGGAATGGTATCCTCCTCATGCACAATTCGGCTAAGATGGTCTGCTACAACATTCTCGCATCCTTTCTTATCCTTTATCTCAATGTCGAACTCCTGGAGTAACAAGATCCATCGAATGAGCCTTGGCTTAGCATCCTTCTTTGTCATCAAATACCTTAAAGCTGCATGATCAGAATAAACAACAACTTTAGAATTCAAAAGATAAGATCGAAATTTTTCTAAAGCAAAAATAACAGCTAAAAGTTCTTTTTCAGTGGTAGTATAATTCAGCTGGGCATCGTTGAGTGTCCGTGACGCATAGTAAATGACGCAGGGCTTCTTGTCCTTGCGTTGGCCGAGCACAGCTCCCATTGCATAGTCCGAAGCATCGCACATCAACTCAAATGGCAAATCCCAATCTGGTGGTGTCATGATAGGTGCAGTTGTTAACAATTCCTTCAATTGCACGAACGCATCCTCGCATTCCCTAGACCATGAAAACGGCACATCTTTCTGCAACAAGGAAGTAAGTGGTTTTGCCACCAAAGAAAAGTCCTTGATGAACCTCCTGTAAAAACCTGCATGGCCAAGAAACGAACGAACCTCTCTCACCGTTGAAGGTGAGGGTAAGTGATGCATAATATCTATCTTGGCTTTATCAACTTCTAATCCTTTAGCAGAAACAATATGACCTAAAACTATACCTTGATTTACCATGAAATGACATTTTTCCCAATTTAGTACAAGGTTAGTTTCTACACACCGGTTTAAAATATTCTCTAAATTCTCTAAGCATGCATCGAAATTTTTGCCATATACACTAAAATCATCCATAAAAACTTCAATGATATTTTCTATATAATCAGAGAAAATAGAATACATACAACGTTGAAATGTACCTGGGGCGTTGCACAATCCAAAAGGCATTCGTCGATAAGCAAATGTACCAAAGGGACATGTAAACGTTGTTTTCTCTTGATCTTCCGGGTGTATCATGATCTGGTTGTATCCACTATATCCATCCAAGAAGCAGTAGAACTCGTGACCTGCTAATCTTTCCAACATCTGGTCCATAAACGGCAAGGGCATGTGATCCTTCCTGGTTGTGGCGTTTAGCCTTCTGTAATCAATACACATGCGATAACCTGTTACCAACCGTTGTGGCACTAGCTCATTCTTCTCATTCTCTACAACAGTCACGCCACTCTTCTTGGGCACAACCTGAACGGGTGAAATCCACTGACTATCTGAAATAGGATAGATTACTCTGCAATCTAACAACTTAATCACCTCGTCCTTTACAACTTTCATCATTGGAGGATGCAAACGTCTCTGAGCCTCTCTGGTAGGTTTGGCGCCATCCTCAAGTAAGATTCTATGAACACATTTTGTAGGGCTTATTCCCTTGATGTCTGCCAAAGTCCAGCCAATGGCAGCTGTGTTCTTCTTTAAAACTGCAACTAGCTTGTCCTCTTGTTGCTTTGTCAACGTTGATGACACAATAACTGGTAGAGTGTCATCTTCTCCAAGAAATACATACTTCAAGTGCTTTGGAAGAGCTTTTAGCTCTAACTCAGGGGCCTGTTCCACAGATGGTAACAACTTATTAGTGGAAATTGGAATTGACAAGGGAGTATACCTTTTGTAGATTGGTCGTGAGTCAAGCTCCCTCACAACTTCAAGTATGGACGGCTCCAAATTAATCAAAGCCTCCTCATCTCGCTCTCCAAACTTGTCAAAACCGACCCCTTGCTCAATGGTTAATTGCTATGCTTGGTGTGTGGTCATTGCACAATGTGCAATGCCAAATCTATGTTCGGATCCGTACCTGGCATCACCAAGCATGTCGACATTCCTGCTGCCCCCAACAAGTTCATCCTCAATTTCAGCTCTTGGAAACTTCATGGAATTAAAAATATTGAACCTGATCATCTCGCCATCAAATTCCATTGTTAGGTTGCCTCCAGCAACGTCGATGTTTGTTCTTGCAGTGCGCATGAAGGGTCGTCCCAACAACAGTTGTGTTGAGTTAGAAAGTGACTCCTCCATTTCCAAAACGTAGAAATCTGCAGGAAAGATTAGTTGATTCACCTGCACAAGAACATCTTCAACATACCCCATAGGGTATTTGTTAGAATGATCCGCCAATTGGATCACAACGTTATCAGTTTTCAAAGGTCCTAGATCTAAAGATGCATAAACATTATGGGACATGACATTAATCGAAGCTCCTAGATCTAGCATGACATTATCAAAACGTGTTGAACCAATAACACAAGGGATAGAAAAACTCCCTGGATCCTTCATTTTTGGCGGCATTTTCCTTTGGAGAACGGCAGACACCGTCTCACTCATCTTGACAACTTGTGTCTCCCTTGTGTGCCTTCTTGTTGTGCAAAGCTCCTTCAAGAACTTAGCATACTTTGGGATTTGTCGAATGCACTCCAACAAGGGAAGGTTCACATTCACCTTCCTAAAAACCTCCAACACTTCTTCGTCGGATTTATCCTTTCTGTTCTTTGTGAA
This sequence comes from Comarum palustre, assembly GCA_951800085.1. Lineage (NCBI taxonomy): Eukaryota > Viridiplantae > Streptophyta > Magnoliopsida > Rosales > Rosaceae > Comarum > Comarum palustre. The sequence goes on from OX637581.1 coordinate 723,759, forward strand.
CCTAGAAGGAAAAGGCAAACAAGAAGATTGATTAGTATTAACTAAATCACTAGGGTTCGAAATCATACCTTCCTTCTTTGAAGTTGCCGGATCTTTTTCAAGATCCCTTTTTTCATTGCCTCCAAGTCTTCCTTGCTTGGCTCAGCTTCTTTGTTTTGCACGGTTTTTCCTTGATCTTGCCCATGTGTTTCGGCATTGGCATTATGCTCGGCATCACCTTCTTCATCACTCATGTCCAACACTCCAAGTCCTTTTGTGGTTTTAGGTTTTGAAGGTGGTGACAACAAGGTTTTCCCACTTCTTGTGACAACAACTTGTGCTTGCTCGTTCTTGGGATTCTTGATGACACCTCCTGGCAACCTCCCTTGTTCATTGAATTTCCCCATAAAGTCCACAACTTGCCCCATTTGATTCTTTAATTCCATAATGTCTTTCGACATCAATGCAATGTCCTTGGTGTTGGTTTGAGTTGTGGCCAACAAAGATTGTGTCGAAGTGGCAATGTTCTTGAAGATCTCATCATAATTTTGCTGCCCACTCGGCTGTCCTCCTTGTTGGTAGGGTTGGTATGGCCTTGGCATGAAATTGCCTTGAGGTCGTGCCATGTAAGTACTTGGTTGCTGCCCTTGTGCGTTTGGTTGTGGATTCAGCACGTTGTTGTTGTTGCTCCAACGGAAGTTTGGATCGTTGGCTCTTGGATTGAAGTTTTGAAAACGTGTCTGACCTCCTGAACCTTGGACATTGCCGAACCCTCCTTGGTAACCCACGGCATTCACATCTTCAATGTATGAGTTCACCTGATTACATTGCTCAGAAGCATGTCCTTCCATGCTACAGACACCACAGACTTGCATTCCTCTATTCTTGGACAAATTCGACACCATGAGTGTCAACTTGCTCAAATCTTCCTTAAGCTCACTTATGGCACTGGATTCTCCATGAGTTCTTGCCTCATTCACACGCCTTGTGGAAATCGAACCAAATTGTTGATTGTTGGTGGCACGCATTTCCAACAAGTTGCTTGCTTCCTCTCTGCTCTTCTCCATCAATGATCCTCCAGCTACTGAATCAAGGAATTGCCTCTCCATTGGGCGTAGTCCCTCATAGAAGTATTGAAGCAAGAGTCCCTCACGTATCCCATGATTTGGACACGAAGCAACCAATGCCTTATACCTTTCATAATATACATCAAAGGCTTCATCCACATCCTGCTTGATGGAAGTTATCTCCTTTCTGATTTGCGTCACCCTTGACGATGGAAAGTACTTGAGGAGAAACTCATTGATCATTGTCGCCCATGATGTGATTCTACCAGCTGGCACTGCAAAGAACCATCCCCTAGCTCTGTCTTCAAGTGAAAATGGAAATGTTTTCATTTTGACCAGTTGCAAATCAGCTCCTCTAGGGCACATGGTGTTACAACAAAATTCAAACTGTTGCAAGTGTCGGTTAGGATCTTCTCCACTAAGTCCATGGAACTTGGGCAGTTGGTGGAAGAATCCACCTCTCATCTCAAAATCTGCTGTTTTCCCATCCACAGGATCCGGATAGGTAATGTTAATTGGTCTGGTGACCCCATTAGCTCCATTAACTTGCCCGTTCTCTTCTCTTAATGATGGCATCCTGACGTTTGGCACTTGAGGAATGTCACAAAAATCGGCAAATTCTCTTGGTGAAGTCTCACACGGTGATGTGATGATGGATGGCGATGTAGGTGTTGACTCAGGTGAATGTGGTTCTGACTCTGTGTGAATGACTAAGGCTGAAGATGTTGATTCTACACGCCTCAATCTGTTTTGGTTATCTCTTCTCCACGCTTCAGATCCGGACATTCATGGACTCCTACAAAAACCAATTGGCACATTTGACCAAAGATCAAGTTAGCATCGTCGTAATTAAGAACGAAAACAAAACAAAACTTAACTAAGAAATATAAATAGGTTTGGCAACTAAGATGAAAGTAACATAACCTTACTAACACACACACACACATGGCACAGCAGAAACACACGACATATAAACTAACCATGGCATCACACAAAACTGTAACGAACAGGAAAATTGGACAAAAACATATTCACACACACGGCAAACAATATGTTGAGCTCGGCATTCACACATACACACGGCAAACACTGACATTTATCAACAAGGCATAAGTATACACACGGCATTCATAGTTACATATAGACAAAAATCATGACAAAAACATAATGTGATGACGTCTCACCCTAAAATGTTTCTACTTGATTTTATTAACCCCTAATTTTCAAGGTACGTGGAGCAGGGAAGACCACTGTGCAATGGACTGATACAGCCCAAGGTAGTGTTATGCTTCGTCCGATATACCTCAAAAATTAAAGCCAAGTTAATTTGAAGTTCATGGCGTCATACATGTCTAAGTAAATTCTAGCGTTTAAAGTGTGGTGATGCTTCGGCCCAAGCATTTGGCTAGTTCGAGCGGGTTCCGTGGTTTCAGAAGGCAAATGTCAATGTCACGGGGGGCGAACCCCCTACAAGAACCAGGCAGGACTCGTTTTGTGATCAAGGAGGCGGAGCCCTATCGACCCCTTCACCGAGAAGAGTGGTCAGTCATGATCTTGAGATCCAATTGAACAAACCTGAATTCCATATCTATGACAGAACGGCCCCTTACTCAGCTAGGAACAAACTCGGGTCACTAGACCACTCGACAAGTGTTAATCAAAGCCGCCCTCAACCTCATGAAATCCGCAAATAACATGAAGGGTTTAGGCTAAGATTAACAAATGCGGCTTCTCCCTACATGTTACACTTTAAAAACCACAATAAACTTCAATCACATATGAAACAATAAACCTCCTAAATATTTACTAAGTTACAACACATATGACACGAAAATATACACATATAAATTCGGCACCTACACAAAAGTATAAGAAAGAAATTGTTAGTCAAAAATTATGGCACAAAATATACAACTTTCACACCAAAGAATTCGGCACATACACAAATCTACAATGTATAAACATAATTCGGCACCTACAAAAGAAAACAAAGTTAATTCACAAACATATACAACACAAAAATCCTTTTTAGTATCCCCGGCAACGGCGCCAAAAACTGACGAGGCCGTTTGTTAACAACCTGCAATTTAAAACCCTATCGTGTAGTAACTGTAAGTAGGGATCGTTCAAGCCGGGGACACTAGGGAAGGATTATGTCTGCAAAACAAATCGTTAGTAACATTCACAAATAAAACATACAAGTACAATTCTGTCACAACTATACAAGTATAACACACATGATAATATTCACAAATATAAACATATTTACATCGAAATAGATGGGAGTTGAAAGTTGGTTCGAAATATAAAGAAAATAAAACAGAAATATTTACATACATTGGTCAATCAATACTCAAGCACAAGATATAACAAACACCGATTAGAGAACACATAAGTTTTATGAAAGATCAAGTTATTATGTTTATGTTATCATAGATGCAAATTAATTTCAACTATTTAGACTTCTCATGTAACTTAGAACTTACGACACGCATCATCCTAAGTTTATGTGTCATCCTGTTTAATGCTTACGACCCGCATCCCATTAACACAAAATACACTTACCGTTCATGAGTCATTGGAGACATGATCCTAGGTATGTCGTCACTCATCCTATTCAACATGCAAATCTCTCACCCTACCATCCCTTGGCAGCAACTAGAATTGAGAGCCCGACCCGGTGAACTCAACCTAAAATACTACGGCGCATGAAACACCCCCCTAATAGCTAACTTGTGATCATTCAAATTAACCTAAGGTTCGATTATATGCTCGGGTGAAGATTAATCAATTCAACATCTACTAAACACAAACATACAGAACTTAAACTAAATCATAATCCTAACATGCAATCTAAATCGTTACACAACAAACATATTCATGTGCAAATCACCAAGAAGAGTTCATAACATGCTTATCATGTAAAACCGAAAACCAAATTGCATATATATAATAACAAACTGTTTTTACACAGAAAATACATGCACAAACCATGGATTTATTCATCCTTAACCTACCTATATAGGTAGGCAAAGGGTGAAAAGATGATCGGCGGAAGATGGGCAGTTGGCAGCAAGGGTTGGCGGCGGCGGCGGCTTGGTGTTTTTCTGTGTAAGGAGGGTTTTTGGTAGAGTTTGGCTATACTATGTTTTGAGCAATTGAAAGACACTTTTTCTACTGTATTACATGTGTATTTATAGAGACAAAACCCTAAAGAAACCTAATGAAAATCGGCAGCCCCCTTGTGTTCCAAACTGGGTAGGTTTCTCTTCTTTCCTTGTTGGATTTGTCTTCCTTCTCTTTAATTTGCTGACTTGGAAAAGAGTTTAAAAACTTTTTTTTTTCTGAATTCATGGACTCTTCTTCATGTGTGTGGATCGGCATTGGGCTCTCTTTCATGCTCATGGACTCCTAGGACAGCCGAAAAGCTTCCATAATCTCGGTAGACCGAGTTATCCTGTTTTGACCGGGATAACTTTCCTAGTTGTTATTTTCGGCTTCTCCTTGGTGATTTCTTCGATTCTTCTTCTTCTAAACAACTTCCCATATCATCATTAAGCTCTTCATTAATCATTTGGCATGCTTGGGAAGGATTTTGGTGAAGAAACACACTCACGAACTCGGTAGACAACTTCAGCAAATTCTGTCCTGTTTCCAGCAGACTGACCTCCGGCCATTGTTTCCGGCATAACTCCTTCCTCAGACCTTGGATTGCTGCGATTCCAAAAGATTTAGAAACTAGACATCCACAGCTTTCCATCCATATATGGCACGTTCCCTAGTTCCTCCTGGATCGTCCTAGGGAAATCTTTGAAGTTGAGTTATGGTTTCTGGAAATCCTCTGTTTCTGTTCCGAATTCATGCTTTTGGCCTCTTGTCTTTCCATGCTTCGTTTGCTACCTTCCATAAGTCCGATCCTCACGATTCTTGTTTTGTTATGTCCACATACATGTCACCTACACATTCAAAAGATATAATCAAGTAGTGACAATGTATTGGTTTACAGAAACTTAAGAAAATCAAGAACACTTCCAAGTTCAGCTTTTAACGATATTGCACATACTTTATCTATTTTACACATGTTTTAGCCAATGTTCTACAAATAACCCCTTATGCTAAATAACTACTAATACTAACCAAATAATGGATAAACAAAGCATAAATGAGGGTAAAAACATGTTAAGAACGTAGCGTAAAATGCTCCTATCAGATTGCCACCCGAAAGCGAGATCGATTTTACGATCGATTTACTTCCTGGAACCGCACCTATTTCTCAAGCACCATACAGAATGGCCCCTGCCGAATTGAAGGAGTTGAGAACTCAATTGCAGGAGTTGTTGGATAAGGGATTTATTCGACCAAGGTCCTCTCCTTGGGGTGCCCCGGTATTGTTTGTTAAGAAGAAGGATGGTACATTGAGACTTTGTGTGGATTACAGGAAGCTAAATCAAGTTACTGTGAAGAACAAGTATCCCTTGCCCCGTATTGATGACTTGTTTGATCAATTGAGAGGGGCAACAGTCTTTTCGAAGGTTGACTTGAGGTCAGGATATCATCAGTTGCGGATTCAGGAGAATGACATAGCCAAGACTACTTTTCGGTCACGTTATGGCCATTATGAGTTTGTGGTGATGGCTTTTGGGCTTACCAATGCACCTGCAGCTTTTATGGACCTCATGAATAGGGTTTTTGGCCCATATCTTGACCGATTTGTGATCGTGTTCATAGATGACATTCTGGTTTATTCCAAGAATGCAAAGGAACATGCAAGACATCTGAGGTTGGTCTTACGGACTTTGAAAGAGGCTCAGCTGTACGCAAAGCTCAGCAAGTGTGAGTTTTGGCTAGATAAAGTCGGGTTCTTGGGGCACATTGTGACGGCCGAAGGTGTTAGTGTGGACCCCCAGAAGATAGAGACAGTTGTGAGTTGGAGGAGACCCACTAGTGTAAAGGAGATACGGAGTTTCTTGGGTCTAGCTGGGTACTACCGCCGTTTTGTGGAAGGTTTTTTCAAGATTGTGGCTCCTCTTACTAGATTGACAAGGAAAGGTGTGAAGTTTGAATGGTGTGAAAGCTGTGAGCAGAGTTTTCAAGAATTAAAGAACCGTTTGGTTAGTGACATGCCAAAAGTTGACCTGTGCAATTTAAAAAACCCTATCATTGTAGCTTTAGTAAGTAGGGATCGTTCTAACCGGGGACACTAGGGAAGGACTTATATTCTGCAAAATGAAAACGTTAGAAATATTCACAAATATAAACATATTTACATCGAAATATATGGGAGTTGAGAGTTGGTTTGAAATATAAAGAAAACAAACAGAAATATTTACATACATTGGTCAATCATTACTCAAGCACAAGATATAGCAAACACCGATTAGAGAACACATGAGTTTCATGAAAGATCAAGTTACTACGTTTATGTTATCATAGATGCAAATTAATTCCAACTTTTATGACTTCTCATGTAACTTAGAACTTACGACGCGCATCATCCTAAGTTTATGTGTCATCTTGGTCAATGCTTACGACGCGCATCACATTAACACAAAATACACTTACCGTTCACGAGTCGTTGGAGACATGATCCTAGGTATGTCGTCACTCATCCTATTAGCATGTAAATCACTTACCCTAGCAACCCTATGCAGCAACTACAATTGAGAACCCGACGCGGTGAACTCAACCCTAGATTACTACGGCATATTAAACTCCCCCCTTAGGAACATCTGACGTCTAGACTACCCTCAGGTTCGATTACGTGATCAGGTAAGCAATTAATCAATTTGACATCTACTAAACACAAACATAAACAACTTAAACTAAATCATAATCCTAACATGCAATCTAAATCGTTACACAAATAACATATTCATGTGCAAATCACCAAGAAGAGTTCATAAACATGCTTATTATGCAAAACCAAAAACCAAATCGTATATAAATCAATAACAACTGTCTTTACACAGAAAATACATACACAAACCATGAAATTTTTCATCCTTAACCTACCTATAAGGTTCGGCAAAGATGAGAAGGGAATCGGTTGAAGAAAGGCAGTCGGCAGCGAAGGGGAACGGCGGCGGCAGCTTGTGTTGTTTTCTGCGTTAAAGGGTTTTTGGGTAGAGTTTGGCTATACTATGTTTTGAGCAATTGAAGGACACTAAAATAAGAGCTATACATGTCTATTTATACAGAAAATTTCGAGCAAAACCCTAGGGAATTGGGGAGCTTCAAGGAGACACAACCTTTGTTGGACTTGGAATCCTTCTTGGACTTGGTTTCCTCCTTTCATCTTTGGACAAGAATTTCGACTTGGACCTTGGATTTCTGATTTATTGGACTCCTCTACATGTTATTGGATCCATGTAGGCCTCATACACAAGTTCTTGGGCTCATAGGTACCTCCCAAACTCGTGTGACAACTTAGGCAGAAACTGCCCAGTTTTGCAGCTTGACCTCCGTCCATTGTTTTGATAATAACTTCTTAATCTGAACTCCAAATTCTGCGATTCAAGAATATCTGAAAACTATACTTCCGTAGCTTTCCAATGATATATGGCTCGTCCTCAGATTCCTCCTGAATCTTTAGATATGATTTTCCGAAGTTGATGTAGGGTTTCTGGAAATTTCTGCTCGGATCAAAATCTTATGTTTCAGAGTGTCTTCTTTTCCATGGCCTCTCTTGTTGTCTTCCATGAGTCCAATCTTCATGATTCTTGTTCTCATATGCTCATTTACATGTCATCTACACATTAAAACAAATTCATCAAAAATGACAATGTAACAATATAACGAACCATGAGAAAATAATCAAGTCTTCGTTCCAAATCGAATTTTCAACACTTAAGCACAATTTTCTGTATAAATGCACGTTTTAGCCATTGCTCTACAGAAAAACCTTTTTGACTCAATATAAGTAAAAACAACATTACTAAGGAATAAACAAGGTACAAATGAGGGTAAAAACATATTAAAAACATAGCGTAAAACGCACTTAGCTCATAGTTGGAAATTTTGGAGGAAGCTCATAGTTCAGCATATGCAGCTCATCCTGGTAACACTAAAATGTACAAGACCTTGAAGAATCATTATTGGTGGCCGAATATGAAGAGAGAGATTGCGGGTTTTGTGAGAAGATGCTTGATTTGTCAACAAGTAAAGATTGAGAGACATAAACTTGCTGGTTTGCTTCAGCCATTGCCTATCCCTGTGTGGAAGTGGGATGACATTACCATGGATTTTGTCTTTAGTTTACCATGCACCCGAGATGGTCATGATGGTATTTAGGTGATCGTTGATCAATTGACTAAATCAACACACTTTCTACCGGTGAACAAGAAGTATGCTTTTGAAAGATTGACAGAATTGTATGTCAATGAGATCGTGAGACTTCATGGGGTGCCGGAGACTATAGTGTCAGATCGGGATCCTAGGTTTGCCTCCTTTGGAGAGCTTTACAAGCAGCTTTGGGCACCAGATTGCAATTCAGCACAGCCTTTCATCCTCAGACCGACGGGCAGTCCGAAAGGACTATCCAGACCTTAGAGGACATGCTGAGGTCGTGTGCTATGCAGTTTTCAAGAAGCTGGGACAAGAACTTAGCTTTAATGGAGTTTGCTTACAACAATAGCTACCATTCTACCATTGGGTGTCTCCTTTTGAGGCACTTTATGGACGACAGTGTCGTACACCTTTGTGTTGGAATGAAATTGGTGAAAGAGAGTTGTGTAGTCCTGACTTGATTCATGAAACAAATGAGAAGATCAAGGTTGTTCGGGACAAGCTAAAGACAGCTCAGAGTAGGCAAAGGAGCTATGTAGATAACCGAAGAAGAGATCTTGAGTTCCAAGTGGGTGATTGGGTATTTTTGAAACTATCCCCTTGGAAAGGAGTAGTACGTTTTGGCAAGCGGGGGAAGCTTAGCCCAAGGTACATAGGCCCTTATGAGATTATTGAGAGGGTTGGTTCACTTGCTTATCGGTTGGACCTACCCCCTGATTTGGCGAAGATACATAATGTATTCCATGTGTCCATGCTTCGCAAGTATGTTGCCGATCCATCCCATGTGTTGCAGGAGCAACCAGTTAATTTAAAAAGGGATTTGACTTATGAGGAATTGCTAGTGAAGATCCTTGATTGGAAGGAGCAGGTACTCAGGAGCAAAACCATCCCTCTAGTTAAGGTGTTTTGGCGGAGTCATGAGATAGAAGAAGCAACTTGGGAACCAGAGGCACGGATGAGGCAGCAGTACCCCCATCTCTTCGAATGACAGGTATGTAATTTCGAGGACGAAATTTTTATATGGAGGGGAGAATTGTCACATTTGGGTTCTAGAATCCATTTACGGTCGGTTACTACCCAAGTTACTTTGACCTTTAACCATTTCGTAGTAACCGTTTTACCGTGAGAGGTCAAAAAGTTGACTTTTTGTTAAGTCAGGAATTTGGGAAAACTCTCTTCATGAAAGTTGTAGAAGGCGTCGTTACGAGTTCGTGGACACGTAGCACGCTTAAATCAGAGATCGTATGAACAAGTTATGGTCTAAAAACAAAAGTTACTGTTTGGTGAAAAGCCTATATATAGTGAGTTACTGGGGTGAAACGGTGAAAAGTCAAAAATTGGAAAAGTTACTGTTCACATCCAAAACCCGACGTTTTTCGCCGGATTTTCAACGCCGTCCGGCGGAGTTAGGGCGCGTGCTAAGTACCAAATTGAAGCCTGCTGTGCCACCTTCAAGTTGGTGGTGGTCACCGAGCCAAGTCGCCGCCGTTAGAGAGAAATCACGGCGAGAAGGGGCGGCCTGAGCACTGTTCATCGACACCAGATTTCTCCCTCCTCAGGCCACCTCCCGGTGAGTTCTTTACATGGTTTTGATGGGTTTGAGGAGTACATTAAGCCCCTTGAATTTGGTAGCTTGATTTGAAGTGTGTAGGGAGAATTGAGAGTTTGAAGTTTGGGTTGATTTTTATTTCGGGTTTTTGAATTTCTTGTCGATTGACCTAGTTAGAGGCCGAATTGGCCTTCGAGTTGAACTAGGAAGTGGTTCCAATTGACGAGACGAAGCTGCTGGTAAAATTTGGTGGCGATCGGAGGTCGCCGGAGTTTGGCCGGAATTCTCTGCAGGCGGCGGAGCCGCCACTTTTTGTGCGGTTTTTCTTACCCATTAAATTGTAAAAATTAAGAGAAGGCCATTGAAGGGCAGTTTCTAATTTTTGCAGATTTATTTGATATGTTAAGTATTTTTGGAAGGTTTAGTTTATTAATTAGGTAATTAAAGGATAACCGGTCGTTTAGGGAGAACCGGCTAGGCGTGAGAGCGTGATTAAGAGTTTGTACGCTAATGGGGCATTTGAGGCCGACTCCCCACGCTTTTCAAGAGATGGTTAAGGATGAACGTTAAGGGTAGAGATTGTTATTGTTGCTCTTACTTTGATTATGGGTTTAAGACCTGTTTATGTGTTTTGGACAGGATGTGGGGGAGCTCGAGTTGAGCAGCCATTTGGTAGCCGGCAGACCTAGCGGCATCTGTGAGTGGACCTTGTTTTTAAATTAAATTGCATGCCCATAGATTTTAATTGGTTTCTCCTGTATATATGATTTCCTCCATTTATGTTTTACGGTGATTTTGGAAAAATGGGGATTTAATGAGCCAGGAAAGAGGTTTCTACCTTTCCCGTGATTTTAAAGGATTTTTCCGGGATATGATTTTATTGTTATCACCGTTTTGGGATTATGGAGAGGGATGTTTTAAAAGGGGAAACTTGGCTCTTGGATTTAAAGGGTTTTAAAGTAAAGGCAGAGAACCGGTTTTGGGTTTCCTGGAAAGGTTTTTAAATCCAATGTATTTGGGGTAAAGTCATGGGAGATTTGACTTAGTTTTTCGAATTATTTTTCCCACGAGGTTTTAAAGGATTTTTAAAAGGATAAGGATATAAGTATTGCATGCTAGCATGGACCCTCTCTAGACGGAGTTGGTACCCTCTCTAGATAGTAGCAGGTCGGGACCCTCTCCGGTGGTAGCTGGTCAATAGACCCTCCCGGATAGTAGCAGGTCAGGACCCTCTTCGGTGGTAGCTAGTCAATAGACCCTCCCGAATAGAGCAGGTCATGGGACCCTCTCCGATGAGCTGGTCAATAGACCCTCTCGTGGTAGAGCAGGTCGGTTTTCTCGTGGATGAGGTTAATACCCCACACAATTATTTATGTTTGAGCCAAATGAATTATTTATGATTTAATTATTTATTATCTATGATTTGCCTGCATGCGGATTTTCTTGGGAAAACTCTAAGGGAGAACATTAAAGGAAAATAGAGTTTTTATATTTGATTTTCGTCCACTCACTCTAACAGTTTTCAATGTTTCTCCCCTGGGCCCTTCGTTTTAAATGCCCAGATTGCAGTGCTCGACCCGACTAGTCTACGTGGAGGCCAAGTATAGTTACCGCCATTTTCTAAACTATCAGTAGGTTCCGGGTTGACCTACTTGTAATCTTTCTATGTTTTTATTTAATCTTAGACGCTCTGATACACATCGGGTAGTTTTATTTGTTGGTGAACTCTTAGGAATTTGGAACCCTATGTATCACTTAAATTTGGAGTTGTTGAACCATTTGTTGAATTTATTTAGATGTGTATCTTGTGGAGGTTGTTGTTTAGTGGGAGCAGGATGGATCCAGGAGATTTCAGATGGTTATTGGTATTAGAAGTGTATTATGGGTTATTGCAGGTTAAAGGTTGTCCACTTTTCAAGGGAGACTATGTCGAAATTTCGGCAGAATCTTCTTTGGAAGGTGGTCCCCGCAGGACTTACTTCGAGTTAAAGGGGTTTAACTTCGGGTGGGTCCTAACATATGGTATCGCTAGCCATGCATGAATAGAGATGCATAGGAAGCGAAATCATGATCTAGGCACCGGTCAGTATAGTGTCCGATTTGCCGGACATGTGTCACGCTGCCTATGCGTTGCCTGTGCGTTGCCTGTGCACTGCCTGTGCACCGCCTGTGCACGCAGCCTATGCACGTTGCCTGAGTGCTACCTATGCACGCTGCCTGTGCACACTTGCACTGATACCAGGCACTATAAGTGCACCAGTTGCCGAGCGCTGTGTACGCAGCTATCGAGCGATGTGCACCCAGCTGCCGAGCGCGGTGCACCCAGCTGCTGAGCGCTGTGCACGCCAGCTGCCGAGCGTTGTGCACACGACTGCTAGGCATCGTGCACATAGCTGCTGGCACTGAGTAATGCCACATTTGAGACATGTTAAAAGAGCATACAGATGTCAGGTTGTCAAAACAGCTTTGTGGTCACTAAGGATCCGGAAGCGCCCTATGAATGATCTTTAGATCAGGGAGAGATGCAGATTTGAAAGAAAGTCTAGCATACATGTCACTATTAAATGTGAAGGGTGTGGTTGTTTGTATCAACCATGTTGCACTCTTTTTCCCTTAGTCACAGCTTTTTGTCCCACTAGTTTTTGCTTGACAAGTTGGTCGAAGAAAAAAGAGTACAACGCACCAACTACTCCATTGAGAACTCGACATGTGATGCTCCTCCTAATGTGTACTTCAATCAGATTTTCCTGATGAATGGTGCATTCCAACATCTATCTCAAGAGTAGATGTGAGCCAAGACTTGAACAAGTCTGCCATGATCAACTACAAATGGGGATCAATGCTCTTAGCTTAGTGATGTACGCAATGTTATAGGGTTTTTATTACTTGGCAAGGTTTTGATGAGACAACACCATAAGCACCATTCCGGCATGAAGACACGCGACACAAGGGAGAGTGTTTTAGGATATTTGATATATATGTGTGTCTTGGTCCATGCCTTGTATACGAGCTTTATGTAGTAATCAATGTTGTAATAGGGTTTTACGCATATCCATGTAATAGACCTATTAACCCATGTAATAGCCCAAGAGGCCTATGTATTTCCTTATATAAAGAGGTTTCATTCTATTAATAAGATAAGAAGAATTCATTCCCTCAATATTATTCTACAACAAAGTCATCTTATTTACTATTAAAGTTTTGAATCAGTTCAAAGCTTTGTTAGCACCAATTTGTTGTTTGTTATTGTTCCATGTGATCATGATTTGTTCATCATCTGCGTGATTTTAAGTGTTACGGTTTGAATTGTGAGATTCCTCTGTTTTTGTGGTGAGAAAGCTTTTATCTTTATATGAAAAGATTAGTGTAGACCTAAGCGGTGCAGGCATCATCTGGATAATCCTGGTTGTAGTGTTGTGCTAATACTGTATTGACATTGCCAATTGAGTGAATTGAGTAATATTATCAGATGATGCAATCATGATTTCCATCCGATATGGAAATCATAGTCAATAATGGGGTTGGTATTGACTGTCAAACAAAAGCAGTTGCCGTAGTTTATATCCGTTATTGCAAACCGCAGCAACGCTCAGGCATCATCTTGTATTAACTATTTCTCTTGCTTTGCTTCTCATGGTTTCCAAGCCAAGCTCCTCGCTGCTTTCGATTGTTTATTCAAACTTCTGCGACTTTTCTCTGCGGTGGCACAAATTGTTTAGTCAAATTCGACAGCTCCTCCCTTGCAAACCCTTAAAGACTCGTCAGCTCTTCGTCTTTGAGCATTTCTGCCAAGACCTCAAGGCCGAAGCCCCTCGCTGCCATCATTCGCTCTCATTTTCTTCACAGGTATACGGATTTCCTTCACTAATTTCTTCTACAGTTTTGCGATTTTCTTTCGGTAATGTTTATTTTCATTTCAAATTTGATGGATGATATTACTTGATGTGTACTTGTAAATTGAATCAAAAACTCTGTGATATGTGACTAGTTTTGAATTATTTTATTTGTTCTTTTGTATTAAATATTGTTCTATGTGTCTGATTTCAATTGTTTTCTGCCTGTTCATGTCGTAAGTCATTGTGATTTTTTTGATGGATTTATATCCATTCTGTTTCTTTGGGTTGATGGATTTATAACCATTCTTATACATATCTGTGTTTATTTATTTTATTCTTATTTGCATCATATACTACATGTATTATTTTGTTCTTGAGCGTTGTCGCATGCAACTTCAATTATAATCAGTTAATTTCTTGTAGGAAAAGACGCAATGGTTGATCAGGTTCAACACCCAACAGTCATGCAAAAGGTAGCCGGCCAGCTCCTTCAGCAATCCATTCAGGGTTACGATACTGGCTTCAATAGCAAGGGATGAACCAGAGACGTCCTGCATATGGAAGTTACTCTTCCTCCAATGCTGCATTGCAGTACCCCATGATGCCAGCTTGCAGGGCTAGCACAGATGTATCTACGATTCCATCAATTGCATCCCCAGTTTTTGCCACTTTTTCGTTGATTTCCTTATGGGTGGGGTTGCTGCTGCTCCCATCGAGCGTGTAAAACTTTTGGTTCAGAACCAGGATGAAATGATCAAGGCTGGTCGTTTGTCTGAACCCTACAAGGGCATTGGTGAGTGCAGTCAAACAGAACAACCATGTTTATAATTTATGATTATTAGATCTTCCTAATAATAGGGCTTATATACACAATACATAATAACCTATTAGAAAATAAATATTTCTACCAATAATACAATATTTACATTCCTAATATTGCAAGGGTCTATTACTCTCGCTAACACTCCTCCTCAAGTTGGTGCATACAAATCACCAATGCCCAACTTATCAAGTGAGTCACGAAAGGCCTTAGCTGAGAGAGCTTTCGTAAGAATATCATCTAATTGTTCATCTGTAAGGAAAAAAGGGAAATATATTTTGGAAAATAATAGAAATAAAAGATTTTTTGTAATCATTTTGATAGTTAAAGATGAATGAAAATAGTCACCAAAGTAATGCATGTAATGGTTGATCTTTCAACTTCCTTGTCTTTTGGTTTTTGTGACAACATGAATCAATGATATGGTAGTGGTTTAATGAAATGTTGTAACCTTATTCATGACATTTAAGTTTTCCTTCAATCTCATCAATATAAATAGGTGACTTCATCTCTCATTCTATACACACCAACTCAAAGCATCTCTCCTTACTTGAGTTCTCTCTCTCCCTCTCTAAGTTGTGTTCTGGTGATAGACAAAGGTACTTCAAGTTTGTCCTAAAGAAAGTGTGTGAAACACACGACTCGACTTCTTTCAACATCCTCCTATCCTTGAATCCGAGTTGGTAACATTGGTGTTCATCATCATATTTGTATTATGAGTTTTTAGTTATAATTATTTATTTAATTATAATGAATTTATGTTATTATATATTTGACATATTTTCTAACAATCTTAAGACAATTAATATTGCTTTGGTTTATGAATCTTTCCAACTAGGCGTACTCAGTTTGGCATGATGTCTAGGCTAGAACCATTGAGACACTGTTTTTAAGAGAGCCACGCTCCACTAAAGCTTCATCTTCTTATCTGGTCGTGTCTGACTAGAATTACCGAACAGATTGAGGAATAGCCAAATTAATATTGATGTTGCCTTTATTTTCTGTTACCAATTGCGAATATTGTTGATATGAATCAATATTAACTTGTATTATTAACATTTTCAGAAAAATGGAATTTAATTTTGAGAAGTCTGTTGACGGGAGTAGCTCTTCAACCCAAGTACCGATCATTCCTGCTGTTGCTGCTGCTAATGTACCTGTGTCGGTGTCTCATGGTGAGAAACCTGAGAAGTTCAATGGGCTGCACTTCAAGAGGTGGCAACAAAAGATGATGTTTTATTTGAGCACTCTGAATCTGGCAAGGTTCATGACTGAGAAAGCTCCTGAGCTCAAAGAAGATGAGCAAGATGATGAAGCAAAAATTGCAGCTGTGAATGATGGAATAGTCGTGACTATCTGTGCAGAAACTATATCATGAATTGTTTGGCTGACTCTTTGTACAATGTGTACATTAGCATGAGAACAGCTAAGGAGCTGTGGGAATCCCTTGAGAAGAAATATAAAACTGAGAATGTCAGTGCCAAGAAATTTATTGTGGGCAGCTTCCTTGATTATAGGATGGTGAATTCCAAACTGTAATGAGTCAATTCTTAGAAATTCAGTTGATCCTGCATGAGATTCACGCTGAAGGGGTGAAGCTTGGAGAAAGCTTTCAAGTGGCATGTGTTATTGAGAAATTTCCACCAGCTTGGAAAGACTTCAAGAATTATTTGAAGCACAAGCGAAAGGAAATAAGCTTGGAAGATCTGGAGGTCAGGCTTCGCATTGAAGAAGACAACCGAGGATCTGAAAATAAGACATGGGTTAGTGGCTACTCTACTAAGGCAAATGTTGTGGAACATGGTCAAAGCTCCAAAACCAAGAAGTTCAAAAATCAAGGGTTCAAGCTCGGACCAAGAGAGGGCATTTCCAAGAAGCCTAGATTTGAAGGCAAGTGTTTCAATTGTGACAAGACTGGTTACAGAGCTGTTGACTGCAACAAGCCAAAGAAGAAGAAGAATTAGGAAGCCAACATGATTGGAGAAGTCATAAGGGATGTCTCTGACATGAACCTCTCGGCTATGGTGTTTGAGGTGAACATGGTGGGCTCAAACCTAAAGAATAGTGGCTCGACACTAGAGCAACTCGCCATGTATGTGCTGATAAGAAGATGTTCTCCAAATTTAAACCCAGCACTGATAGGGAGATAATGTATATGGGGAACTCGGCCACATCTGTCTTTGAGGGCAAGGTGGTTCTAAAGAAGATCTGTGGAAAAGAGCTAACTTTGAACAATGTTGTGTATGTTCTTGATATTCGCAAGAACCTTATCTCTGGTGCACTGCTGAACACGCATGGTTTTCGCACTGTGATCGAGTCTGACAAAGTTGTTTTGTCTAAGGGTGGAATTTATGTGGGTAAGGGTTATATGAGTGGTGGAATGTTCAAATTGAATGTAACGACTATTGTCAAAAATATGAATGAAGCTTGTACTTCCACTTATATGCTTGAGTCTTCCAATTTGTGACATGGTAGACTAGGACATGCTAATTATCGTACTTTGCAAAGACTAATTAACATGGAACACTTGCCAAAATTCCAAGTTGATGCGAAACATGTGTGAGACTTGTGTAGAGGCAAAACTAACGAGATCATCTTTCAAAAGCGTTGAAAGAAACAATGAACCTCTTGATTTAATCCATAACGATGTATGTGCTTTAAAACCAACATAGTCAAGAGATGGTAACCAATATTTCATTACCTTTATCGATGACAGCACGAAATACTGCTATGTGTATTTGCTAAAGAGCAGAGATGGGGCAATAGAGAAGTTTGTTCTCTATAAGAGTGAGGTGGAAAAACAGCTCGATAAGAAAATAAAAGTATTAAGTGATCGAGGAAGTGAATATGAATCACCATTTGCTGAATTTTGTGCTCAGCATGAGATTATTCATGAAAGAACTGCACCTTACTCTCCACAATCAAACGGTGTTGTTGAACGAAAGAACCATACATTGATTGAAATGATGAATGCAATGCTACAAAGTTCTGGCTTACCACCCAACATGTGGAGAGACGCCATTTTGTCGGCTAACTACCTTTAAAATAAGGTTCCCAAAAAGAAACAAGACAAAACTCCATATGAACTATGGAAAGGAAGAAAGTCATCCTATGATTACTTGCGAGTGTGGGGATGTTTGGCTAAGGTGGTAGTCCCTAAACCTAAAAAGTGAAAAATGGACCTAGAACAGTTGATTGCATTTTCATTAGATATGCACATAACAGTACGGCTTATCCCTTCCTTGTGCACAAATCAAAAACATCTAATATACATGAGGGTAAGGTAATGGAATTGAGAAATGCATCATTCTTTGAAAATGTGTTTCCATGTAAGTCTAGAGGGGAATCGAGTTCTTTGAAACAGACACGTGAGTCTGGTACTGGAACTAGCCAAGCTGCTAATGAAAGCAGTCAACATCAAGACACTGAGTCTGAGGTTGAACCTCGTACGTTTAAAGAGGCGGTGAACTCCACTGATAGCCCTTTGTGGAAAGAAGCTATCAAGAGTGAAATTGACTCTATTTTACAAAATCACACTTGGAAATTGGTGGATCTTCCACCAGGTTGTAAACCTTTTTAAGTTCCAAATGGATTTTCAAAAAGAAATTGAAAGCAGATGGGTCAATAGACAAGTTTAAGGCAAGACTTGTAATTAAAGGCTATAAGCAAAAGGAATGTCTTGATTATTTCGACACTTATTATCCTGTGACGAGAATAACATCTATCAGAATGATAATTGCAATTGTCGCATTGCGAAATCTTGAAGTTCATCAAATGGATGTAAAGACCGCTTTCCTTAATGGATATGTCGAAGAGGAAATTTATATGGCGCAACCTGAGGGTTTCTCTGCTCCTAGTCAAGAAAGGAAAGTGCGCAAATTGATGAAGTCATTGTATGGCTTAAAACAAGCCCCAAAGCAGTGGCATGAGAAATTTGACAACGCTATGATCACCAATGGTTTCAAGATCAATGAATGTGATAAATGTGTTTATGTCAAAGATACAGAAAATAGATATGTCATTCTATGTCTATATGTTGATGACATGCTTATTGTTGGAAGCAATGAAAAGATGATCAAGTCCACTAAGGATATGTTAAATTCCAGATTTGATATGAAGATATGGGTCATGCTGGTGTCATATTAGGGATTAAAATCAAACGAACATCAAATGGGGTTGTATTGAGTCAATCTCAATATGTGGACAATATCCTTGGAAAATTCGTTAAGGATAATTCTGAAGTTGTCAGAACTCCGGTGGATATGACTCTACATCTCTCAAAGAATAAGAGAGAGTGTCTCTCAGTTAGAGTACTCTAGAGTCATTGGAAGTCTGATGTACCTAACAAGTTGTACAAGACCTGACATAGCTTATACTGTGAACAAGCTGAGCAGGTACACGAGTAATCCTGGAGCTATGCATTGGCAAGCAATTGTGAGGGTACTAAAGTACTTAAGGTATACGAGAGACTATGGGCTGCATTATACCAATTATCCAGCTGTCCTAGAAGGATACAGTGATGAAAATTGGATTTCTGACATGAAAGACTCAAAATCCACTAGTGGGTATGTGTTCACATTGGGAGGTGCAGTAGTGTCCTGAAAATCCTCTAAACAGACAATTATAACCAGATCCACGATGGAGTCTGAATTTGTCACATTAAACAAATGTGGGAAAGAGGCAGAATGGCTACGCCAATTCATAGAGGATATTCCAAGATGGACAAAACCTGTGCATGTAATATGCATATATTGTGATAGTCAATCTGCAATTGACAGGGCACAGCGCACGATGTACAATGGTAAGTCAAGACATATTCGTCGAAGACATAATACCATTAAACAACTACTTTCTACTAGAGTTATCTGCATTGACTATGTGAGGTCAAAAGATAATATTACGGATCCGCTAAATTTGGGTAGTTTGAAGTATTTTTTGGGAATCAAAGTTGCTCGTGCTAAGAATTATATTGTGTTGAGCAAGAGGAAATATGTTTTACTTGCTTGCAGAAATAGGTATGTTTGATAGTAAACCTGCTGATACTCCAATTGAATAGAATCATCGGTTGGCAGAATATTTGGATCAGGTGCCTGTAAATAAGGCGCAATATCAGAGGTTAGTTGGCCGACTGATTTATTTATCTCACACCAGACCAAATTTAGCCTATGCAGTTAGTGTTGTGAGTCAATTTATGCATAATTCCAGTAAGACTCATATGGCAGTTGTATTTCGTATTTTACGATATTTGAAGTCTGCTCTAGGAAAATGAATAATCTTTCAAAACACAGACACTTGGATGTTTCCGGATACATAGACGCAGACTGGGCAGGTAATATTACAGATCGAAAGTCTACTTCTAGCTACTTCACTTTCGTTGGTAGTAATTTGGTTACTTGGAAAAATAAGAAGCAAAAAGTGGTAGCTCACTCTAGTGCTGAAGCAGAGTATCGTGGAATGACTTTTCGAGTATGTGAGATGTTGTGGTTGAGACACTTGTTGAGAGATTTAGGATTCAAGCAAAAGAATGTGATGTTCTTGTATTGTGATTATAAAGCTGCTGTTGAAATTGTTCATAACCCAGTTCAGCATGACAAAACGAAACATGTGGAGGTCAATAGACATTTCATTAAGGAGAAGTTGGATGAACAGATTATTGAATTCCCATATGTATCTACTAAGGAGCATCTAGCAGACATTCTTATGAAAGCAAACTATAGTAAGACATTTTATGACTCACTGAACAAGTTGGACATTTGTGATCTGTATATGCCAACTTGAGGGAGAATGTTGGCATGAGTCAATACATGTACTATTAGGATTATGTATTGTTAGGAATATTTAGTATAATTAGTTTCCTATTAGGATTGATATATGTAATCTTGTATATATACATTCTTAAAGGGTGATAATATATTGCACAATTCATAATCTCTTTAGTTTTTCTGGACGGTTGGTTATTGTGAAAAGAAGGCGTAATATTCTACCTTCCTTTGCACTTACCATGAATTGCTGGCATTCATTATTCTTAAGGCCTAATATTGGGCCTTCCATTGCTAGTTATGTGATCTCATTAGAGGCAGCTGGGTTACTTTTGCTTCCTAGTCGTTATGCCAATTAGCATAAGATAGAGACAAAACACGTCTTCATCACACACATTGATCTATTATTCTTTACAAACCAGGAGCTCGATAACCCTCAATGAAAGTGCTCTTTTACAAATTCTCATCTCTATGAAGCGCTGGCTGCATAATGAATGATCCAAGAGCTCATCACAACATATTCAAATTTTCATTGAGAAATATTCTTTTCATGGGGTTACTGCAACAGTGCAACTCTCCTCAGAGCAGAGGTCATCAAAAACCCAGCCCGACAAGGCCTTGTCCAAGCTCTATGGGTTCGGGTCGGGTTTCAGCCATGTTTTGTAAATTTTAGAGTCGGGTTGGGCTATTCAAAAAATCAAAGTCCATTGGCTGTCTACAGACCCGGGTCTTACAGGCTTTTTAGACAGGTCAGGCTTAATATATACATATTTTTAATAAAATTTCATCAAAATAAAACAAAATAATATGAAAAATATTAAGATTTGTTAATGAATGAACTAAATATCGGACTTTGATCATTTGAGCCGACAGACAACCCACTGACTTTAGACCCACACGCGGAATGATGACCCCTACCTCACAGTTGGGAGGTTTCATCTTTTACTGCTCAACATTAGATCTAGCTCCAGCTGAAAGGCGAGCTAACATCAAATCTCTGTGAGAGAGTCTAGTGACACATTTATCTTTAGCTTGTAAGAGAACAGTAGAGGAACCTAAACTTAATCATACTCTAAATTTTGAAAAAAAATAAAAAAGAAATAATAGTCATCTCCCACTTTAATTAAATGGAGTCCACATGTTACTTTGGAATCAGTAGCTCTAATATGTTTCATATAATAATAGTGACAGTCTTAGACACCCTAACTCATCTTCAAGTTTATTTTTGACCAGCTTTTCGAAACCCATGAATTCCTTGCTTCTTGTACAAGGTCTTCTCTTCTGTGGTAGTTTGGTCCCATGGAGCTCATGACACTACCATTTGCTCTAATCTAACACCGAATAAACTTTATGACTCCAATTAAAAATCCCCTATGCAAGTATGGATAGGGTATTGGAGAACATAAGTCTCTTCTTTTAGTCTTTTGGTTGGTTCTATTAGTGAAGTCATTTCGTTATATATGGTCCCAAACTCCAACATTATATGTTAACATGATAATTCAACCCGCTACCTGTTAACCGTCCATTAACCATCTGTTAAAAACTCGTCCGCTAACCGTCCGATTACATAACGTTGTAATGGGTTGTCACCCGTTAACAACCAGCTAGTTAGCAGACAAAAACGGGTTGTCTGTTGAAATCCATTTAACCTGTTAAGCCCCGTTAAGGAATAATAAAAATAAAAGAGATAAAACCTTACTAATCCATTTTTTTAACTTTATCTTATCTAAATAGTTATAACTTCCAACCACTAAGAAATGTTTTTTGATATTTGATTAAGAATATATATATATATATATAAAAGGATGAAAACATTTATTTGCGGGTCTTAACGGGTTTCAATGGGTAACCTACGAATCTAACGGGTTTCAATGGGTAACCCACGAACCTAACAGGTTAACAGTTTAGCAGGTTATATCGGGTTGAACCTGCTGAACTCTCTAACCACTAAAGCCCGCCCGCTAACCGTTCAACCCGTCTATTTCCCAGATTACATGTCCACTCTAGATAAATGACGGGAAGTTGAATCTCACATTGTTTTTGTAGACTCCAAATTATGTAAATTGTAGAGGATTAGATCACCTAGGCCCTAGCTGTGCTGTTATGGTGTATTGGCGTTTGATCAGGCTCCAAATTGTGCTAAGCCAACTCCTAATCCTTCGACATTTATTCTGAGGATACATAAAAGAAAATAATATGGTATGGTAGCTGATACCTCTGATATTTCAGAAGAGTAATCTCTCACAATGTACAATCTTTTGGTATGTCACGAGATTCTCTGTTTCAATGGTTGTGAATGTCAATGAATGAACTGAAAGTAATATAGTGGTGAACAACTTCTGCGTCTGCGGTGGTGGTACAATATGGGTAGGACTGTTCTATTTTACCTTTCTTGCATTGCGTACAAGCAAAGCTTTCAAAATGGACCCAAAAATATTATTGAACAGAATCCAATCTGATCTATACCTTTTCTTTTCAAGGAAACCAATCATGATTTAAGGAATGATTTGCAACAAATCATGATTGAATGTTTTCTTCTTCAAATTGGTCCACCCAAGAAGAAAATGTCTCCTGTTTGTCTTTCCTTTTTACCCCTTAAAGTAGACGAATCCTAACTTCTTTGGCTAGTCTTGCCCATTGATTTGAGGAAAAAGCTATAATACCTGTAAAGTAGCGGAGTCGTTAATGAAATGAAAATTTAGTAATTAAATGATGACACTGTAACCGGACACCAGACACCGCCCACACTTACTGTTGAAACTGGGTTTGTACCATGTGGTGATACGTGTGTGCAATATGTATGTTATGACGATACGTGATGGGTTTAATAGAGAATTAGGGATAACACGAGATCTATAGAGGTTCACTTTACCTTTAGTGGGTAAAGCAACGTCCATTTAACTTGTATTTGAGTTTGGGTGGCGAATCCCCTTCTTCTAGTATTACAAAACGCTATATAGTATATTGTTTATCTACTCAATCTCAACATCCTTCATAAGAATGAGGGAGTATCCTATTTATACAATGAGGAGACTCCCTCATTTTCTATATTCTGATGTGGGATGAGATATCCGAAACATATTCCGTGAGGATATGTTGGTGAGGTCGGCCATGTGACTTTCCGATATGAGATAGGCGACTTTCGAGTGTCGTTGCGTAGCTTGTATGATAGGTTTCATAATGTATGCCGTAGTCTAGTCTTGTTATGACGTGTGGGTCCACATAAATGGTGGTACTTGTGCTTGGTGGTGGAGGCAAATAGTAGTTACTCCAACAAGTCTCCGAAGTCCCCAAGTAAGAGAGTGTTCTTGATTAGGGAGTTAAAACCAAATCACCAAGCATAAGTAATGTCGATGTGGCACCTAGCCCTACCAGTCCCCGAGCTCCTTAATCAAGAATGGTCCCGGCGGGTTATATTGTCTTTTGTCGTTGATGGATAAGTCTTGCCTTTTAGGCCTAATGACGAACTCTCACAGCATTCACTTATGACGAGAATGGGGCATCCCGTAAGGTAAATTCACGCTTACGGCGATAAGGAAATTATAGATGGCGAACTGTATATGTGGTGCAGTAGATTCCGGAGGCAGTATCGTGTCAGGTAGTCAAAACTCTTTTCTGAGGCAGTATCGTGTAAGGTAGGCAAAACTCTTACAGCGATACATAATTCAGTAGATTTTAGAGACAATATCGTGTAAGGTGTACAAAACTCTTACAACGATATGCAATTAAGTAGATTTTGGAGGTAGTATCGTGTAAGGTAGGCAATACTCTTATACTATTACCAGGTGACGTTCGATTATCAGCATTGAATGGGCGTCGTGGTAACCGATGTGTCGTTCTGATTTGTGCGCCATTTATGGATTTGCGTGTACACATATCAATCATCCAACAGTTGGGGCTAAAACCACGGAACGATTGGCGTTCTTCCGGATCTATTATATATTGGGGGGTCGATTTCATTCTTCACTTTGCAAGCCAAAGCTCTGCCAAAATTGTGAGAGAGTGTGTGAAGAGCAGTTCCCGAGGATCGAAGAGAACTCGATTGCAGCTATTATCAGGTTTATGCTTCTATCTTTTGGTTTGGATTGTGCATATATATTTTTGGGTAGCCTAATACTAGGGTTGGATAGTAAATGAAAACCTAGGTTCGACTGGGTTGTTCTTCAAGTGCACTTTAGGCTAGATCTAACTCTGCTGACATTTTTAGGTTTATGATGTTTGTGGCAGATGTCCGAAGAGCGCAACGTGGTGGCAGAGCTAGAGAGAATGAAGTCCCTAGGTTGTTAGATATCACCATCTAACCCAATAACAAACTTTATTTTAGGGTTTGAACCGTCTCCAGCAACACGGACTTTTAGGGACGTGTTGGAATTGTTTTTCCTTGGTGAACTAGTGAAGCGTGGGTAGAGTTTCGAAGAGCCAAGTCCAATAGCGATGAATGATCCGATTGAGGAGTAAATGGCGGGTCCTGATGACCACGAACACCATGAGAAGAGGGAGAGCGAGAAAGAGATGGCGAGACCTGGAGGAAGTGGGAAGGCGAGTTCGTCAGGGCATATGCATATAGAGGCAAATCTTGTGTCGTGGAGACTAGCTAATGGCACCGTGGTAGACGAATCTGCTGCCCGGTTACCGGCGTGAAAGGTGGAACCGTTGATGTCTCTTTACAGGACCTCAGACCATGGCGTTATGCCCTCTGGAAGAGAACGAGTTGGCAACTCAACTTTTGGAAGGTGAAACCCTGGTGAGCGAAATATTACTTCTATACGGATTGAAGTTGCCACTCGACCCCTGATTTGCAGATTTCAATCAGAAGAGATAAGTAGAGATTATTGATGCTCAAAGCAAAACTCAGATCGGTGCTCAAACCCACACCTAGATTGATGTTCAACGATTAATCCAGATTGAGTCTCAAACCCAGATCGAGTTTTAAACCTAGATTTTCTCTTTCAAACAGAAGAACAAATTGATTTTTTTACCCCACCCACATGATACCTAGACGGCATTGAATGGCGATTTGCAGTCGAATGTGAAATTCCAACGATATCCTTAAGATTCCTTCTCTGCCAATGACAATTTTCCATGTGTCATGACTCTGCATATGTGTACGTCCTACTTGTGTATTCTAGCACTTTCCTTGATTTGAAAGGAATCAATTTGGAACTTTCAATCCAATTTTGAGTCATAGTTTGTTAAACAATGACAAGAGTGGTGCTTCACTATTGTATCAATATTGTTTTAGCTTAACAAGTTGTTGGATTAGATTATATCCTTGGCAATCAACTTAGTATGCGCTCCACATGCTAGGTTTTGGAGAAAACTTGTTGACATAGTTGTTCATACTCGTTCGACTGTGTCTCGACATTTGACGTAGGCCTTTGGCCTCACTAGAGTCTGTTGAGAACGGCCGGATGTGCTCCTCTCAGTGGGACAGTATGGACATCTAACGTTCGATTGGTTGTTATCCAAGTGTTTCGGATCTCGGCTTATAGCGTCGGTTGTACACTTGTACGACCAAGGGTTGTGCGACAAACGAGGGAGGTTCTTTGAATGGCGGTGGTCGGGTATTCTAGTCTTGCAAATACCAACACAACAACTTCTGTGTCCTTTCTTATGGGCACACTGCCTCTCGCATTCCACCACCAGCCTTCACGGCAAGGACCACTTAATGGCCTCCCTTCATACTTTCGTTTGACAACAACGTTCTAGGATGTATAGTCGGACTAGGAGAAACTCGAACTCTTTGAAACCCTCGAGCGACTATTTTTAACAGAGGCTTCTATTTTGGTCTCAACTTTTAAGAATTTGTCGATTTCAGGGAATGGAATCTACATGTTCCTATAGTGATTCCTTTTAGTAAATAACAATGTATTTCTATATTGATTCATTCTGTCTTTGTTGGGCATGAGACGAGATAGAGCTAGTCCAGGACATTCAAATCGGGACAGGACGGGCTTTGCATTTTTTAGATTTCATCCCACTTGAGCCGTATCCTGGTCGGGAAAGGACGAGATCAGCCTAATCCCGGATAAAAAAATATTGAAAATAAACTTGTAAGCAAAAGAAAGAGTTTCATCATTTTATAGTGCTAAACTTTATTAAGTTTTAACAAATACTTGTAGCATATTTACAAGTAGAACACAGTGTATTAATAGAGTTTATACTGCTTACTTTATCTAAACCTTATCATCACTACTAGGGTGCAAGAAGTGAGTCTACAAGAATCATCAAATTAAACTATTAAAAACATTGTTATTGAATTAGAGACAGCCTAGTAACTTAAATAAACAAAGAGCTAAAATAAAAAAACTTAATGGACGGCTCAAATCACATCTTAATCAATAAAAACTAATTGTTAAAATAAACGGTACGAGATGGGCCTAAACGGGACATGAATTATACGTATCGTGTCATACGGTACGAGATGGGCCTAAACAGGACATGAATTATACGTATCGTGTCACGTCTCGTTAGAGGGATGTGATGGGCCAAGATGGACCTGAAGTTTTGAGATTTAATCTCGTCCAGTCCTGACAAACCCTAGACGGGCCCAAGACGTGTTTTGGATTACAGGATTTTATGCCCACCCTATTTTCATCTCTCATATTCTTGTTGTAACCAATTCATATATTTTCCTTTCCTCCTTATTTTTTATGAGTGGTTTTAAATACACACCTCTATTATTTGACATTTCAAATCTGATTTTATTGGTATGTTGAATGACAAAAAAACATGCATAATAAATTAGGAAGACAAATTAGAATATTAAAAACATAGAACTTATTTGGAAACTTACAATGTGAAAACATAAAAAAATTACCATATTAAAAATGATTTTTGGAAATAATGAAGTTAAAATATTCATTTTTAGAAACTAATAAATTGAAAATATAGACCAAATTAAAATTGGAAATTTATTAATATTGAAATACAAATCATGCAATGAATTTTGGATAAATAATTTCTTAAAAAGGAAAATAGGTGCGAGAAGATAGAAAGAATTATCATCATATTCATTCATAGGAGACCCTTTATATAGGCTATTATAGATATGGTAATAGGAATAGATATATAGTCCTATTCTAGGTACATATCCTAATGGCATAAGGCTAAGACACACATGACCGAATATCCTAGAACACTCTCCCCTGTGTCGTGTGCCTCTATGCCGATGGTGATCAGATGTTGTCCCATCAAAACCTCGTCAAGTAACAAAAACCCTGTAGAAGAAATTAAACCTTGATCATATGAGAAATGAGTACAATGCATCAACTGCTTCATTGAGAATTCGATTATTCATGAATAACTTCATATTGTTCAATGGTCTACAAGAGGCAATCGGTGCATGCGATGTTGTCTCGTTAAAAACTTTCCCATGAGAAAAACCAGTGGAAAAAAGTCATGGTTTAAGGAAAAAAGATTATAGCTGCACCCTTCACATTTTATAATTACATGTATGTGCTACACTCCCCCCGAAGTTTGCATCTCCCCTTGATCTTTATATCATTTGTAGGAGTTCAGATAACTTAGCATATCAATGCCTTTTAAACATGTATTCAAATGTAGCATTGGACAATGACTATCCATATCATGTTACATTGTCCTCAACAAAATCTGTTACTTAAACCCGGAGAAGAAGGCTGCTTGAGAACTCAAAGCATAGGTTCACGCAGAAATTCAGATTCTCACTTATCATGATCTTAGGGGATTGAAATAGATATATCTTCTTGTAGGAAATAGATATGGACGATCCATAAACGGTTCTAAAAAGTTTACATCCGTAACTTTCCAAGAAGAGTTGTTCATAATGTCCATTCAAAGTCGACTGACTGTTTTGTCAAAATCAGATTCTCAGATAGATTCATCCTATTTTATGATCAAATGGTTGGTGTTCTTGGAAAATAGAGACATAGGTATTTTCCAGAGGAAACAATTGTACTATATTCCAGTGAGTGAGAGTTCTTATAAGTCTCGTGGAAGTTGATGTAGGGAACTTGGTAGATTCTGATTTCGCTTTCGATGTGTCTTTCTTATGTAGGGATAGAATAAGCCCAAATACCTTAAGGTATTGAAAGGATGTCCTTATGCCATTCGATTGGCGTTGAGTAGGCGTAGAGATATATTTAGCTTTATAATGAATGCATTATCAAGTCTTTTGTATTGTGTCAAATACATGATGTGTCTTATTGTACTAAGATGAGATTCCATCTCTTAACGGATCTCTCTATTTCAGAGACAAGACTTTGACTAATCATAAGAGCATATGCAGAAATCACTGTTAGAGAGCCTAAGCCGAATGATGAAAAAAAATCATCAACACACAATCATCGACTTCTATTATGAGACCAATTGATGGATAATCAACATCAATACAATCGTCAAGTTTCATAACGAGACTGTGTCTTTCTCAAGATCTTTTTCTTTCTAATTTTGAATGCTCGATACATATTGGTATGTATTGTGGATCAAGAGGCCATGTTAATCCGGAATGAACATGTAAGGGCATTATACACCATATCTCTTCCAAATCAAGATGTTACTTAGTGTGTGTGTTTCAACATCTCTTACAAACCACATGCTCTTGTTGACTGGAGCAAGTTGACTTGGGTGAATGAAGTCTTCAAGACTTTCCTGCATATTTCCGATTCTATAGAGATGCTATTATGATCACATTCATATGCTACATGTTCAATTATTCAGAAATTACCAAATTGACAAAGTAGTGGAGTTCAACAACATTCATTACGAGAGCATATCTCATCGTAGTCAATCATAGTGCATGTTTCCGGGTGGCTCGTGGTCCCTTTAGCGGGTTGCACGGCTCCAGAAATAGCGGACTTCCCTGTATTCCAAGTTTTCCTGTGTAAAGAACAAACACGTCAAAGAGGCGTCCCCGGGTTTACCGAGGGAAGCCACTCCGATGCTTAAGTCAGACACTGTCAATTAAGCATAAAACTCGGGAATAGTCAAGAAGTTTCATCGTACCTTTAAGGGGAGGCATGTGCCGGTATTTATAGTAGCATTGAAGGCAGCATTCCTGTCCCTTTCCAATGTGGGAGTTGTTTCCCTTGCTTTACTTAGTTTTATGGCGAGTTGGGCCCAGACAAAGGGCCCAGAGTGGCTTCACATTTAATTGTAACCCGGTAAAGGTGAAATATTGGGTTCCACCTATAAACAAGTCCCCCAAGTCCTCAGTCAAGGGGTACGCTTGGGTGGGGACTTAAAATCGTTTCTTTACCGGGTTACAAAGTTAGCAACCAAACCCGGGGTATCCAGTCCCCCAAGTCCGTACGCAAGCGTAACCCGCGGACACTCTTTTCGTTGAGAATTCAAAACGACGTCTCCGGGTTGTAGTGGGGGGAAATTGAAAAGTCTTCAGTTTGAAGTGGGGGAAAACGAAAAGTTTTCAGTTTTGAAGTGGGGGAAACCGAAAAGTTTTTCGGTTTTGGGACGCGGCATGCACGACACGTGTCGATTTTCTCGAAAAACCGAAACGTCCCTTTAGTGTACGTCTCTAACTGTATAAATAGGGGTTGAAGGTGACAGTTTTGTCTCACCTCCAAACCCGATAACTTTTTCGTGCTTTTGCTGTCACTTTCTTTTGTCGCTGTTTCTTTTGATTCTCAATCTCAAATCGATCTTAAAAACCCCTTCAAGCCCTCAAAAGTAAGGTACTGTTTCTTCTTCCCTCCTTTTTGATTGTTTTGGGACGATTTGTGTACTGCTTCTGGGTTCCCAGGAAGGATTTCTGGGTCTGCGTTTGGGAATTTAGCTTCGTGACACCGGGTTACCTGGGTTTTGTTGACGCCCCCGTGTTTTCTTGTTTTGCAGATGGCCAACGAAACAATGGACACTCACGTCCCCGAGTTTGCCTCCGTAACCTTCACTGATGGGACCGCTCTTGACCCTCCCGGGTACTCATTGACAGCGGAGGAGATCGTGGAGCTAAGGAGCAACTGGAAGATCCCCGAGTCTGTAGAAATACGGCCTTTAGAACCCGAGGACCAGTTCTTCGCTCCCGGGGATGGGTGGACGCTGTGCCACGAGTATCAGCTACGCTGCGGCCTGTCACTCCCGCTGAAGGTAGAGGTGCAGTACCTCTTGGCTGCGAGCAACTTCGCAATCGGGCAAGTTGGACCGAACATGTGGAGGCAGCTACTCGGGTTGTGCGTTATGTACAAAGTGCTGAAGCAGCAGATGCCAACCTATCACGAGTTACACGCCATGTACCGGGCCGAGTACTCCCGGAAGGCGGGTTTCAGCGGGACCATCCAACTGAAGTCCAAAGCGGTTTTCAAGAAGATCGTCGAGGACCTGCCAACCTCCGTGAGCCGGACCTGGAGGGAGAAAAGTTTCTTGATAAGAAACTTTCAAGACCCGGGATACGCGTTTCAAGTACCGGGTGACTTCCAGCCACTGATGAGTGAGTCCTTCTCTCTCCGGATTCTTCTTTCTTTTCTCTATCCCGGGTTATAATTATGTTGTTTTTGTTGCAGATGTCCCCGACATTCCTCTGGAGCCGGTGATGGAGAAGAGGATCCGGAGGATGCTGTGGGCTTTTCGGGGGCAAGACGACCGGAGTTCATACCGGCTTTGTAGGCTGTATGTGTACAGCAGGTGCCGGTTGATGGAGCTCCCAGGTTTGTCTCGTGTTCCTTCAACTTTTGTTGTTAAATGCTTCTTGTGTAACGGGCTATATGTGTTTCTGCAGCTCTTCTTCCAATGGAGTTTACGAAGCGGAAGAACCCGGGAATATACGACGGGTTTGAAGATAAGGCTGTTTGGGCCGGGATCCGGACACAAGCAACGGATGGTCAATTATACGACATTAACCTGACCACGAAAGCGGCTTTCCTGCGCCCAGAAGCAGAGCAAGGGGATACTGAGAAATTCCTCGTGGACACCTTGCACTTCAACGAGATCCCCGGGTACCTTGCTGAGGTACTTGGCACGGAGATGTACCAGGAGTTAGATGAAGAGATTGTGGGGAGCCCCGCGGAGGTGGCGGAAGACCCGGTGATTGAAGAACCGGTGACTCAATTTACCTTCGCCGATGAAGAGATTGAAGAACCGGTGATGAGCGCGGTTCCCTCGTCTGTGCTCCCGGGTGAGGAGGAGTTTACCGAAGAGGATGACGACGGGTGTGAAGAAGTTGTCGGTTTCGAAGGGGTGGCGAGTGAGAACCCTGAGGGGAGTAACGGGAGCGACGAAGTGCATGAAGTGGAACCCGTCCCCTCCCACAAACGCACCCGGGAGGCATCCAGCTCGGCAAGGTCCGAGAGGAAGAAGAGGAGGAAGGAGAGGAAAGAGAGGAGGGAGAGAAAGCAGCACCGGGATACTGACGAGATAATGGAGGAGTTGGCGAGCGGGGGAATGGCGGACGTGGCCATCCAAAGGATGGTAGCGGACTTGAAGAATTGTGCCGCCGACTCCTATGTCCTGGAGCATCAGGACCCGTTGATCGTAGCCCAGAGGACGCAGGAGAAACTGATGCGAGTTAGTGTTTCCTTCGTGACTTGTGTTGGGGGTTTCTTTTTTTCTTTGATACTAACCCGCTGAATTGTTTTTTGTAGGCAGTCAGGATGTCATACTTGGCAACCGATCGGCTAATCAACGAAGGCATCCCCGAGAGAGAGAGAGTGCTCAGGGACGACCTCCGGGCGGCCCGGGATCAAGTGACGGCGAGCGAGGAATGCCTGGCTCGGGTCCGGGAAGAGGCAAGCTCATCAGCCATTGCGTCGTGTGCGGAGTTGGCCAAGGCAGAAGAAAAAATAGCAGACTTGGTGGCCAAGAACTCGGAGTACGAGAGAGTCATCAAGGGTCACCGGGAGGACCGGTGTGCTCAAGATGCTGCTATTGCTCAGCTTACCCAACAGAATCAAGCGCTGCAGCAGCAAGTGACTTCTCTGGAGCAGCAGAAAGGAGCGTTGGTGCAGGCTGTTTCCCGGGCCAGGAACTCTGCTGTCTCCGAGTTTCTAGCGAGTCCAGAGTTTGAGCTGAAGCTGCGGTCGGCGAGGGCTGAGGCTCGTGCCGAAATTGTTAGCGCCGGGATTCGCCAAGGGTGGCTCGACAAAGCCGGGTATGATGGTCACCAAGGTCACGTTAGACCCGACGAGGCTGCAGGCACCTCCCGGTCGACTCCTGCCATGGCCGCAAACCCTAGGGCTCCTGCAAACCCGGCTCGGAGTCCCCCAGTTCATTCTTCAGCAGCCCGGAGAGGTACTTCCCGTGGTGGGATTGTCGGTGGTCCTCAAAACCGGCCACCGCTCCGTAGGGGACAGTTTATCATACGGCCCCGGGGAGGACGTGGCGGCTCGAGCACTGGCGGTGGTAGCGGGTCTGCAGCGCCCTGAGCTGGAGCCTAAGTATTTGTCTTTGCTTTTGTAGTGTAGTCTGTTTTGTAGCGGTTTACTGCTCTTGTAATTGACCTCTTTGAAGTAATCAAGCTTTTCCTTCGCTCTTGTGAAATAACACGGTAACCTGATGCATAGTATAAAAATTTACACAATGCCGGTTTGACATGTAAATAAATATAGTGCCGCTAAGGCTTTAGGGGTCCGTTAGGACTTCCAAGGACCGCTGGTTTTTACGGGGGGAATACCATTCTATAACACGGTATTTCTTCCTGTAAAATAACACGTTAATCTGATGCACAATATACAAGTGTTGACATTTTATACATAATGCCGATTTGGCGTATAAATAAAAATAGTGCCGCTAGGGCTTTACGGGTTCATAAGGACTTTCAACCCGATGCATAACCTGCAAGTGGTGACAAAATTTGCACATATAATGCCGGCTTGGCATGTAAATAAAAATGGTGCCGCTAGGGCTTTACGGGTCCGTAAGGACCTCCATGGGCCGCTAAGGCTTTTCAGGGGGGGTGTCATTCTATAACACTCGTTCCCTGTAAAATAACAAGTTGAGTTGATGCATATCTCGCAAGTGTAGATAAAATTTACACATAGTGCCGGTCTGGCATGTTATCGTCATAAAATGACAATAGGCCCGGTAGGGCTGTACCGGTCCGTTATGGCTTCCTGTCGAATAACACGGTAACGTGATGCATAATATACAAGTGCTGACAAAATGTACGCATATTACCGGTTTGGCATGTTAATGTGATTAAATAAAAATAGAGCCGCTAAGGCTTTACGGGTCCGTTAGGACTTCCAAGGGCTTCCTGTCAAATAACACGGTGAGCTGATGCATAACCTTCAAGTGTTGACAAAATTCACAGATATAGTGCCGGGTCGGCATGTTAACATTATAAAGTGAATGGGGCCGCTCGGGCCTTACGGGTCCATAAGGACTTTCAAGGGCCGCTAGGGCTTTATGGGTCCATTAGGACTTCCAACCTGATGCAGAACCTGCATGTGTTGACAAAATTCACACATAATGCCGGTTTAGCATATAAATAAAAAGTGCCGACAGGGCTTTACAGGTCCATAAGGACTTTCAACGGGTCCGTTAGGACTTCCAAAGTCTTCTTGCCAAATAACACGGTGATCTGATGCAAAATATGCAAAGTGTGATAAAATTTACACATATAATGCCGGTTTGGCATGTTAATAAAAATAGGGCCGTTAAGGCTTCACAGGTCCATTAGGACCTCCATGGGCCGTTAGGGCTTTTCAGGGGGGATGTCATTCTATAACACGATAATTCTTCATGTAAAATAACACGTTAATCTGATGCAAAATATGCAAATGTGATAAAATTTACACATATAATGCCGGTTTAGCATGTAAGTAAAAATAGTGCCGCTAGGGCTGTATGGGTCCGTTAAGACTTTGAAAGACTGAAATAAGGCCGTGAAAGGCTTGCACTATTTCAAGTTGTGGAGATTACCAGAGATTATTAGAGATTTATCGGAGCTTGCCGAGTTTTGATCATGAAATAAGGCCGTGAAAGGCTTGCAATATTTCATGTCAAATGGAGATTATCGGAGATTATCGGAGCTTGGCGAGTTTTGACCATGAAATAAGGCCGTGAAAGGCTTGCAATATTTCATGTCATGGAGATTATCGGAGATTATCGGAGCTTGGCGAGTTTTGACCATGAAATAAGGCCGTGAAAGGCTTGCAATATTTCATGTCATGGAGATTACCGGAGATTATCGGAGATTTATCGGAGATTGACAGTGAAATAAGGCCGTTAAGGCTTGCAATATTTCACGTCATGTAGACCGGAGATTATCGGAGATTTATCGGAGATTGACAGTGAAATAAGGCCGTTAAGGCTTGCAATATTTCACGTCATATGGAGATCGCCTGCATTCACTCAACAAACTGATTGATAGACATAACCCGGCCGGGTTATGTGTGGGCCTGAAAGGCTTTATATATATAACATCAAAACATAATAAACTTGGACAGTTGTAGATAACTTGGTACCTATTATCAAGCGGGTGGGAGGGTAGCGGGTTTCCATAACCCGGAGGACTCCCTTCTGGGGTTATCACATCAGCGAGTCTGGCTGACGTCTCATTGGCATTTCCATCATTGTTCTTTAAAATATTAAGGGAGAGGGTCTTGAGTTCGACTCTCAACGAGAGCACCAATTGTTTCAGGGTGGCTCGTGGTCCCTTTAGCGGGTTGCACGGCTCCAGAAATAGCGAACTTCCCTGTATTCCAAGTTTTCCTGTGTAAAGAACAAACACGTCAAAGAGGCGTCCCCGGGTTTACCGAGGGAAGCCACTCCGATGCTTAAGTCAGACACTGTCAATTAAGCATAAAACTCGGGAATAGTCAAGAAGTTTCATCGTACCTTTAAGGGGAGGCATGTGCCGGTATTTATAGTAGCATTGAAGGCAGCATTCCTGTCCCTTTCCAATGTGGGAGTTGTTTCCCTTGCTTTACTTAGTTTTATGGCGAGTTGGGCCCAGACAAAGGGCCCAGAGTGGCTTCACATTTAATTGTAACCCGGTAAAGGTGAAATATTGGGTTCCACCTATAAACAGTGCATTTTAAAGAGAGATCTTGCACCATAACGTGAGTCTAAACTCTTGTTCTCAGTCTAAACCCTAAACCCTAAACCTTAAGGATATGGTTTACACTTGCGGTGTCACCATAACCTGCCCCAAGATCTATCTCTTTTTTAAATTCTGGATCACATATTTTCATTAGGTCAATCTACTACTTCGATTTATCAACGAAGTGTAGTTCGACAGTAAACTTATCATTAATTTCACGTTCTCATATACACTAGTATAAGTACATGTAGAGATCTCTATATGCATGTCCTTGGATTTGACATTGAGACGTCCCCCAATGATAGCCACAATTTAGACTTCATCATGAGATAGATTTGAGTATCACTAATCAATAGATCAGGTCGTGCGAAAGCTCACTTTCTCCATAGTGATATGAGCATTTTATGCGACAAATTTATAGTTGAAGTCTTACACTTTTGCTTGGTTCATTGCTTAAAATGTCGTTTTAACAAAGTTTCTTTTTAGGTACTTTGTGGAGCGATTATGGAGAAAAGAGAGCTAAAACCGGACAATTAAGGCTTCGTTCATGGAGGTTTGTTGCAAAGCATGGAGAATGATGATTCTACTAGTCAAGAAGCTCAAATGAAGTCAAAGAAAAGATGTGTTCAAAACCACCCTCGAAGAAACAAATATTTGAAGTCGAACACTTGTATATAGTAGCCTAGGTTTGTTTTCTTTTTAGTTTTAGGATTTTCGTCATTATTCTGTCCCCTATTTTTTTGTATTTTATTTTCATAAAAAATTAACTCTGAATCCCCTGAAATTTTGTACAGTTGTTCATATTTGTGTCTAATATATCCCTGTAAATTTTTGTAATTTTCTGAATAGCTTAGGTTAGGTTTTTAATTAGGTTTTCGACTGCTATTCGTTAGAAGCAGTAGTAACTTTTGTAATTATTTTTAGTTTGTAATAATTATTGTGATTTATACTAACGCTTATTATGCAGGTACCTTTAATCCCCGGCCCTATATGATACCCTACTTGCCTCACGCTACTAACGATAAAAATGGTTTATTTGATGCAGGCTTAAAAACCCGCCGTCACATAGTGAGAGTAATTATCGAAATTAAGGGCATCCCTCTCTTTTAGGGATCCACACGGCCTATGAAATCATGCTGTCACATTATGGCATCACCATAACACCATCAATGGTGATAGCGTCAAGACAAACTTATTCTAGACGAGCCATGTCTTCTTGATAGGACATCAATCCTTACAGACATATTTACAACATTTTATCTCGTCAATTTAACACTTTAAACATTTTAGATCAAGATGAGACTTAGTGGTGACAAACCACAACATTCATTTCATTCCACTTAAACACTTGTGTTTGTATCTCCCTCTAACAGCGGAAATACAGTCTTAAAGTGACAATTTACTATATAGTGGTTAAAGAGATCATCTGAAAAGGTTTGTATATAAACGGATTGTAGGTGGAGGTCATCAAATTAACTCGTATCCAACCCAAGAACTTATTCATCTCTCATGAGACACTATCACACTGCAATTTGACACATTGTTGAGCTCAAGGCTTGGAGATCCGTTTCAATCTTGCCAAGTTCGAGGATTGCAATTTTGATTCAATTCTTGCACACAGTCACAAACTGTCGTGCAATAAATTTAGTGATGATAGGCCGTAGATGAATAGTAAATTGCATACAAATTGCATAGTCTCGTGACACAATAGTAAAATTGGTATGCATCATTAATATTTGAGGGACAAGCTGAAGTTGCTTGATTGTAACCTCAATGAGACCGTATTACGTATGGACATGAGGTACGAGACGCATAAATCCTATCTCAATGAAACTTCTTTGAACAATGGGTAGTGAGCTCGTAGAAGTATAAACAACATAAGTAGACGATGG
Organism: Comarum palustre; assembly: GCA_951800085.1. Taxonomy (NCBI): domain Eukaryota; kingdom Viridiplantae; phylum Streptophyta; class Magnoliopsida; order Rosales; family Rosaceae; genus Comarum; species Comarum palustre. The sequence continues at coordinate 760,919 of OX637581.1, forward strand.
TGTAACACATGATCAATGTGTTGACACTTCAACCAATCACCATAAAACATAAAATGTGTCCGCAAGTTGGTTATATCGATCTACATAATCTAATTTGGATTTGTTGTAAGAATGAAATGTTTTCTTTTGTGTCATAGCATAGGAGAGTCTCACTCCTCATTTAGCTAAAGAACAAGCTTTACAAGGCTTGTATAAGTCGGTGTCCCAAATCTCTTTATTGGCAACAATATGAGATTCAATATCCAAATTATAGTGACATATTGTCCACTAGAATGACTCATGCTTATCTCCATGGTGCGCTCTTAACTGCACTCATGAGAAGTTTACACAAAAGTTCTACCATTCTCACATTAAGTTTCATATGGTAATCGTTGACATGTCTTGAAACATAACAAGGTTCGATTGTCTCTTAATACATAGAGTTCACATGTGACAGTGATCATGGTCCCATGAGGTATCCAGAATCAATTTCAACTGTCCATGAATGCCTGGTGATGATCTGATCATCATTGTCAAAATCATTGTTAATGATTTACAAGGCACTAAATTGCAGTCCCTTAGAATCTTGTGGGTAATTTCACTATTTACGAGACACTCAATGTATCTATAAGAGATGTCAACTAAAAAAGAGTAGATACATGAGTAAATAGTTTCACTTAAACCATTGAGGAGGATGGAAAACAAGTCGCAATCCCATGTGCAAAATGAAATTTCCGTGCAACATGACCTTTGCGCACTAGAATAACTATAATAGGACAGATATGAACAAACCGCAAAAAGTTCTAGAAACTTGACTCAAGTTCTGTCTAATGATATAAAGTACGCGATCTAGTTCATCCGGAGCTGATCACAAAGCTCAAATGAAGTTGATACCCAAAAAGGGATAGATTTGTTGCTTTCGCATATGAGGATGCAAAACAAGTCGCAATCCCAAGTGCAAAATGAAATTTCCGTGCAACATGACCTTTGCGCACTAGAATAACCATAATAGGACGGATATGATTGAACCACAAAAAGATCTAGAAACTTGACTCAAGTTCTGTCTAGTGATACAAAGTACGTGATCTAGTTCATCCGGAGCTGATCACAAAGCTCAAATGAAGTTGATATCCAAAAAGGGACAGATTTGTTGTTTTCGCATATTTGACATTATTGAAGCTACGAAGCTTTGAGAAGGCGTGTAGGCATATGCCTGAGCCAAAAATAACGTGTTTAATCATAGATGATGTGATGGATAAAGTCTTCAACGTCTAATGAAAGGTGACATTCGGTTTAATAGCATAAGGGGAACCAAAATCAAAAACTTTCAGTAATTTCAAGTGTTAGCATTACCAGACATGTTTGCTGAGAGTTGGTGGTGCTAGCTAGACACACTTAATACCATTTTCTCCTTGAATTTAGACGGTTCTAGACATCATACCAAACTTGTATGAACCTATTTGGGCCATCGAGGATGAAAATCTACTATTTAGGAGAAGACTTTCAACCAAAACACGATAGACACATCTTCATGAGGATGCACTCGGTCGTGTGTCTTTACCCCTTGGGAGAGACTAAACTACGCGTAATTATGTCGTTTTTCTAAGAGCGATACTTAAATCGAACCATATCAGACAATGGAAAAATCAATACTTGAAAAGTTCTTCAACATTGTGCCAAAGATTTCACAATTTCATCGAGGTCTCAAATTGTAAACACTTGAACATCAATATGACATCTGGTTACATATATCTTGGAAGAAAATCAGAGTCTCCTCAATGACGTAAAGTTAGAGGCATTTAGAGCTGGGTGTGAAACTATAAAGTTTGCAATCATTTAATTTTATGTACACTCTTTATATGCATTCATGACTTAAGGAAGAGTTAGAGGCATCTAGAGCTGGGTGTGAAACTATAAAGTTTGCAATCATTTGATTTTATGTACACTCTTTGTATGCATTCATGACTTAGGGAAGAGAGCTCAACAATTCTTGAACTGGGGATCTAGAGATCACAATGGTTGGATTGTCTTGAACTAGAGTGAGTTGTTTTAAAAATTTGTGTCTAGGCCGGGAGCGCATCCACTATGGATGGCTATGTCTCCCCCTCATTTCTAGATATCGGCGTGGTCTCTGTTGTCGTTGCCGTGACCCATATTGTCTTGCCCATAGTAGGGATTAGTCACACTGACGTAGGCTGATATGTCAATTTCATTAGTATAAATGCAGTTCATGTTTGCAATATATTGACCAAACTTAAGCCTTGTTGGGAATAAAGCAACTTGGAGGGCTTAGAAAAACCAATGAGGATCATATCCGCTAAAGGTTATGGATCAAGATATCATAAGGTATCATCGACAATAGTCAACAAGTGATAATCAGTCCACGTGACTAGTAACTTTGTTTTTCACAGGTCAATGTAGCGCATTTTTTTCTTCTGAGCGTGAGAGATTTATAATTTGGACATCTATGATTATGGGCATTGAGTATCTTAAAAAATCATATGAGCAGAATATGTTGTTCTTGCATACAAAACCAAGCTGTTATGAGACTAGAGAGAGATGGCACAAACAATACTTTTCTGATAAATGGTTTGTCATTTACGAGCATAGGTGATCTGAGCTACTCGATTGAAGACCATGCAAATACGAAATTTAGGAATTTATTTTCAAAGATCAAAATCAAGGGATCGGATCTATAATACACCAAACGTTAAAGATGAACACCTTGAAGGTATTAACGATACTTTATGATTTGATTTTTCAATTTATTAAGAACCAAAATTAAGGGGTCCGAGCTACCCTATACGGGGAATTTATTGATGTTTCTCAAGGACCAAAATTAAAGAGTCTGAGATACACTACAAATTCGTAATTCGGGAAATTTGTATGAACCTGCAAATAACACGCGTCCCAAGAATAGGAAAATGGTAGAGGAAATGATGAAAGGTTTTTATCCCCCTGAGGAAAGGGGTAGGGGAATATAAACGTTTATTTGCTAGTCTGTCAAATAGACTGCGTTTATAAACGGTACTTTACAAATTTAATGCTCAAGTGTATTCATGTGCTGTGAAGTTGCTCGCATAATTCTATTATGATTCATCGTGAGCTAGTTTCTTAAAAACAAAGCATATGATTAGTGATATATTCACCATAAAACAACTGTAAAACTAATAAAATAGTTAGTATAGTAAATAACTTGTTTTAATCGAGGGTGAAAAGTTTTTACTGAGGTGGGCAAATTTACCACTTTACCCTTCGTACCATCAATAGGGTGAGTTCTGCAATGTACGCAGTACATCACATACTTTGGTTGTTAGGAGTACGTCTCAAGCTGTAATTGGTGCGTATTGTTAAACTCTTCATCAGTCTCTGTCGTCCCTGTTAGTGCGTGAGCTGCGTAATCTCCGGTCAATTTTTTCATTGCAATCCAATTGAATGGAGGTGGGTAATTGCTGAAATCATTTTCTTGAAGCTTGAATTGGGTAATACCTGATCTTGTATTATTGAGGGATAAACATAAAGGACCCAAACAGAGTCTGGAATTTTTGTATGTTATTGCTTCAAAGTATGGGCTGAAACCCAAATACTTAAAAAGACACTCCTTGACGAATGATGAGAACCAAATTAGCATTCTAATATACTTCTCCTGAATCAATATTTATTCAGAAACAATGTCGATGTGATTTGAAATATACATTCAAGGCCAAGATTCTAGGTACAGTAGCTTGCGTTTGGGTGACCAAGAAAAAAGTAGCTTGCATTTGCAATCTACATCCCCTTCTGAAAATTTTAAAAAAATGACAGACTCAAATGCACAAACCTAACAATGACACTAAAACCTATCGCACTCATGGGCTTTTCTTTGGCACTCATGGGCAGTAGTTGCAAAATCTTAATTCCTAACAATTTACATCCCTGCAAAGGTAAAGCAGTGTTGCTTAACGGAGTTGGGGCTGTAAGGCTCGGCTGGTCGAAGTACTTTGATCTACCAAAGCAGTTGACAACCTGAAATCGATCCTAGGAGCCGATCTGAAAACATCACCGCACAACCCAAATCAAACCCAGAAACCAAAATAGAGCAGAGAGGCCTCCAAATAAAAACTCTCTCTCTATTTGCTTTCTCACTGTCCTCAGATGGTGAGGTCCAATTAGATGATATGAAGATGACACACGAGACGCGTCAGGCGCGCGTGCTTCATAGTAGACGTATAAATAAATAAATAATTTCACCGCCTCTTTATCTATTGGAGACGTCATCTAGACAAGGTTAGTACATGGTGTACTGCGTACACAGCAGATGTGTCACATCAATAGGTTTCAAGCAAATCAGGTTGGGGCTTGAAAAGGGGTCAAGTAGTGCCAGAACGTAGCAGAGATTGTCGGTGTGGGTAGATGCAACACAGGAGATCCGCCGACGCTAGGTTGTGAAGGACGATGCGCAAGGGGAAGACTAGGCTGTGTTGGGCTGCTTACGTCGCTAGGTTAGCTTCACCGAGCGCATTGGGTGGAGGTCTGCGTCGGGCATTCGCCAACGAGCACCAATAGTCGACCGATCGTGAAAGGTGGGTGCCTAGAACAGATTTTGTGGTTGAGATTGGAATGAATTGGAGCGGCGGGAAAGCTTCGTCTGTGTGAGTGGCGCTGCAGAAGCTTCCATGGATAGAGGACGACGATATTGCTCACCGTTGATGAGTGCCAGAGCTATATTATGGGTGCCCAAACTAAAAATTATGGGTTTTTTTGGTTAGCGGTTTTTTTTTCTGGTTAGCTAGTAGCTCGGGTTACAGTTAACATAGATAAGGAAAATAGGTGCGAAAATATATGAAGAAGAATCATCATCATATTAATTGATACGAGACATTTTATATAAGGTATGACATATATGATAATAGGAATGCATACAGAGTCTTATTTTATATACATATTCTAACGGCATAAGCCCAAAACACACAGGACAGAATTTTCCAGAACAATTTCATATTTTTTCATTCTAAGAAATTAATAATTTTTAAGTTTCAAATATCATCAATCAATGTAATTCTTATATGAACTTTTATAAATTATATGTTATTCTCTTCAAATTCTAGTTGATTGATATCGTATTTGATATTTTGAGTTGGGATATAACAATACTCTTTTGTATTTTGATTATAAATTGGACAATAATTTCAAAAAACAAATTAAAAAATCAGTGATGATAAGAAAATTTTATAACAAAAAATAGAAGAAACTACATCAAAGAGTTAAAATAAAATAGTAAATTTATGATAAAAAAATTATACTACAAAATATTTCTTTTTGTTAGATACTAAGGGCACGTTTACTAACTTAGAATGAAACTTATCATGAATCGGTATTAACAAGAATCAGTATCAACAAGAATCAGTATGAGAATATTTCATGTCATGCAGTCTATTGTTTACTTGCAATAAGAAATCAAAACAATAATGGAATTAATTACGATTGATGTTGTTTACTTACCATATGAAATCAGAATCAAACCTAATTTGATTACTAAAATACCCCTAAAATAATATATATATATATATAGGGTTGAATAATTTAGAAATATTATAAATACAATTTGAAATATCCTCAATTTAAAATACCTCATAAAATATAATATATATTTTTAGGGTTGGGTGACTTAGAAATATTATAAATTATGTGAAGATATTTTAGGAAGAAAACGTTGATTCTATTTCTTTGATTTTGATACCCATCTCCCCCTAGGACCCACACTTATTCTAATACCTTTACATGCTAGTAAACGACGAAATTCATCAATTTTGGAATTCATTACTCTTAATTTCATTATAGGTTAGTAAACATGCCCTAATAAGGATATTTTATGTAGTTTAGAATGTGTATTAAGTATAATATTATAATAAAATTTTAGATGGGTGATGTATTAAGTAAAGTGTGTTTTAAGAGATTAAGGGTGTATATATAAAATGGGAAAATGTTCATTCACTATAAAATTTGTCACTCTGCTTCTCATTCCAACTTTTAAAAAAAACATTGACCATTTGAATTTTCAAAAGAGAATTTATGACCATTAAGTCTGAACTCTTAAGAACCTATATTATTTTAGTATCATTATACCCCTCACCCCTTAAATATGCTTAGAGAGAGAAAATGCAAGAGAGAGAAGGGTTAACCGCAACCTCATCGACTCCGTCACTGGTCCCCTTTTCATAAGAAACTGTCGAAATTTCGACAGAATCTTCTTTGGGAGATGGTCCCCGCAATATTTACTCCGGGTTAAAGAGGTAAATTGAGGAATAGAAGTTAGCAGTTGGCCCCTATCTGATTTTGGTAGTCCTAGGAGGGGGACATCTACTTCTGGTTCTGGATCATCTGTTGGCAGTGGTTATAGTAGCCACTCGAGTTCTGGCTCAAGAGTTCGAGGCAAGTTCAAGAGGTTTGGTAGGAGACACCCTAGGAACCGGTTTGGTGGACGCTCATCTGGATAGTTTAGTGGAGGATCCAGTAGCTAGAGTGAGGGTTCAGGTGGTCAGTCATTTCAGTTGGGACAAAGTCATTATCAGTCAGGGGGATGTTATCATTGTGATCAGCAGGACCACTCTAAGAGAGAGTTCCCTTTTCTAACTCAGAGAGCCACGTATGCTCCTACTCCGGTTATGGGTCAGTTTCCAGTGGGTGCTTCTGGTAGCGGTACTCGCATGTTGGGTATAGATAGAGGTAATGCTCAGCAGAACAGAGGAAACAGATGACGTCCATGTTTGGGCCTAAATAATATCTCTCGGCGAATGTCTTGCAGAAGAGTCCATTAGACCGATTCTTACGGTCTACATTATTAAAAATATTTTTCTTTTTTGATTGAGGTCATGCTTGACAAGGATTTGCAGTTCCTTAAGGATTCTTTTCATGATCTTTGGCATAGGGTTTGATATGCCTTTATCCGTAAGTAAGAAAAAATTCTAGTGTTCACTATATAAATGGGTCAAGGTATATGGTTCAGAAATCTCCAATCAATCAACAAACAGTTTTTGCACACTGCAAAACAAGTCTCCCTCGGAGCACCTCTATCAAATAGATTCCTTGAGTCTTTTTGTTCACCAAAGCCCTATCCGTAGGCATTACCCGCTTCTACCTCATCAAAACCCGACCCGTAGGCATTACTCGCTTCTACCTCACCAAAGCCCGCTTCTACTCACCAAGTCTCATCCGTGAGCGAACAATCCACCGCTGCTTCATAAAGACCGATCAGTTGGCGAATACTCACAAAATCATTGTTAGGGTGAATAACCTTAGCAAATATCCCTAGTTTGTCAAGGAACTCTTTAGCGAACGACCTGCAATCCTTGTTTATAGCTCTGCTCAACCACACCGGTCCGAGTAAGAAACGTCTGTTTCACGAAAAGAGAAGGAAAATCCTGGTTGTTCTTTAGCTAGGTCTAAGAAGAACCTAAGTGCAGGCTTGACCAGCGCATGTACGACAGTCGTTTGAAGAGAAGTCAGAAGGTTAACAAGCATCAAATATTAAGGTTGTACCTGACCCATAGGTACTAGCACGTCTCAAGCCTGGTTGTTCGAGAAAAGCTATTTTCACACCAAACAGTCCCACCACCACTCATGCTAGAGTTCATGCCATGACTCAGCAGGAGGGTCGTACTTCTCTAGAGGTCATCATTGATATGTTATTAATTTTTGGTCAGCCTGCTTTCACATTAATTGATCCAGGAGCTATGCATTCTTTTATGTCAAATGAATTTTCGCTCCATGCCAATGTGTCATCCTTACCACTCCCAGGCTAGTGGAGTGTATCCTTGTCATCAGGGGATAAGATGGAGATAAATTGGGTGTGTAGTGGTTGTGAGGTGTTAGTGGATGGTCATGGGTTCAAAGCTGACTTAATTCTTTTAGATATGATAGAGTTTGATGTAATTTTGGGTATGGACTTTTTGGGAGCACATAGGGCCAGGGTGGATTGTTTCCAGAAGGAGGTGATATTTTGAAGTCTTGGAATGCCGGAGGTTACATTTCAGGGAGAAATAAATGTTCTCCCAAAGTATCTAATTTTAGCTGTGGCCGCTAGGAAATTGTTGAATAAAGGTTGTCAACCCTACCTAGCGCATGTGGTGGATACTAGTATGGGAGAAGTAGATTTGGATGATATTCCTATAGTTAAAGAGTTTCCAGAAGTTTTTCCAGACGAATTGCCTGGTTTGCCACCCGAGAGAGAGATCGATTTTATGATCGATTTACTCCTTGGAACCACACCTATTTCTCAAGCGCCGTATAGAATGGCCCTTGCTGAATTGAAAGACTTGAGAACTCAATTGCAGAAGTTGTTGGATAAGGGATTTATTCGACCTAGCACATCTCCTTGGGGTGCCCCGATGTTGTTTGTTAAGAAGAAGGACGGTATGTTGAAATTTTGTGTGGATTATAGGAAGCTAAATCAAGTTACTGTGAAGAACAAGTATCCATTGTCCCGTATTGATGACTTGTTTGACAATTGAGAGGGGCAACAGTCTTTTCAAATATTGACATGAGGTCGGGATATCATCAGTTATGGATTCAGGATAATGACTTAGCTAAGACAGCTTTCCGGTAACGTTATAACCATTATGAGTTTGTGGTGATGGCCTTTGAGCTTACAAATGCACCCACAGCTTTTATGGATCTCATGAATAGAGTGTTTGGTCCATATCTTGACCGATTTTTGATCGTGTTCATAGATGACATTCTGGTTTATTCCAAGAATGCGAAGGAGCGTGCAAAACATTTAAGGTTGGTTTTGCTGACCTTGAGAGAAACTCAGTTGTACGCGAAGCTCAGTAAGTGTGAGTTTTGGCTAGATAGCTGGGATTCTTAGGCCACATTATGTCGGCCGAAGGTGTTAGTATAGATCCCCAAAATGTAGAGGCGGTGATGAGTTGGAGGAGACCCACTAGAGTAAAGAAGATACGGAGTCTCTTGGGTCTAGCTGGGTACTGCCGCCGTTTTGTGGAAGGTTTTTCCAAGATTGTGGCTCCTCTTACTAGATTGACGAGGAAAAGTGTAAAGTTTGAATGGTGTGGAAACTGTGAGCAGAGTTTTCAAGAACTCAAGAGTCGATTGGTTAGTGCTCAAGTTTTGGCACTACCTAACGATAGTGGAAAGTTTGTGGTCTATAGTGATGCTTCTAGGCAAGGGTTGGGTAACGTGTTAATGCAACATGGGAGAGTTATTGCCTATACCTCTAGGCAATTGAAGCCACGCGAAGGAAATTATCTCACCCATGATCTAGAGCTTGCAGTGATAGTTTTCGTACTTAAGTTGTGGAGACACTATCTTTATGGAGCTAAGTATCAAATTTTCACTGATCACAAGAGCCTTTGTTATGTGTTTACACGGAGAGATTTAAATCTGAGATAGAGAAGGTGGATGGAGCGACTTGCAGATTATGATATTACTATTGAGTATCATCTAGGAAGGGCCAACGTAGTGGCCGATGCACTTAGCTGCAACCCTTCTGTCTCTTTGGCTCATTTGAGAGTGGTTCAGGTTCCACTTCTCTATGAGTTACGGGCTACTGGTGTTGAGTTATGGGAGGATGAAGTTGAAGCTTTGGTGGCTAGTTTTCAAGTGAGGTCAATTTTAATTGATAAAGTGTGGGAGGCACAGTATAACGATCAGTCCATAGTGCGGTTGATTGAACGGACAGTTGATGAGACAATGGTCGATTTCTCAGTTAGAAAAGATGGAACATTGATGTTTAAGAACAAACTTTGTGTTCTAAAAAGACATGAGGAACTTAAGCAGGAGATTATGGAGGAAGCCCATAGTTCGCCGTATGCAGCACATCCTGATAGCACAAAAATGTACAAGACTTTAAAAAACCATTATTGGTGGCCAAATATGAAGGGATAAATTACGGTTTTTGTGAGTAGATGTTTGATTTGTCAACAAGTGAAGATTGAGAGGCAGAAACCTGCTGGCCTGCTTCAGCCTTTGCCTATTCCTGTGTGGAAGTGGGATGACATTGCCATGGATTTTGTCTTTAGTTTACCACATCCCCGTGATGGGCATGATAGTATTTGGGTTATCGTTGATCGACTAACTAAATATGCGCACTTTCTACGGTGAATAAGAAGTATGCATTGGATAGATTGGCAGAATTGTATGTTAATGAGATTGTGAGACTTCATGGGGTGCCTGGGACATAGTGTCAGATTGGGATCCTAGATTTGCCTCTAGGTTTTGGAGAGCTTTACAAGCAGCTTTGGGCACCATATTGCAATTCAGCACAGCCTTTCATCCTGAAACCGACGGGCAGTCCGAAAGGACTATCTAAAGCTTGGAGGATATGTTGAGATCGTATGCTATGCAGTTTGTAGGAAGTTAGGGCAAGAACTTAGCATTGATGGAGTATGCTTACAACAATAGCTATCATTCTGCCATTGGTATGTCTCCTTTTGAGACACTTTATGGACGACAGTGCCATACGCCTTTGTATTGGAATGAAGTTAGTGAAAGAGAGTTGTGTGGTCCTAACATGATTCATGAAACAAATGAGAAGATCAAGGTTGTTAGGGACAAGCTCAAGATAGTTCATTGTAGGCAAAAGAGCTATGCAGATAATCGAAGAAAAGATCTTGAGTTTCAAGTAGGTGATTGGGTATTCTTGAAACTATCCTCTTAGAAGGGTGTAGTACGTTTTGGCAAGCGGGGGAAGCTTAGCCCAAGGTACATAGTCCCTTACGAGATTATTGAGAGGGTTGGCTCACTTGCTTATCGGTTGGATCTACCCTCCTATTTAGCGAAGATACATAATGTCTTCCATGTGTCCATGCTTCGCAAGTATATTGTCGATTCATCTCATGTGTTGCAGGAGCAACCGGTTAGTTTGAAAAAGGATTTGACTTATGAGGAGTTACCGGTGAAGATCCTTGATTGGAAGGAGTAGGTGCTCAGGAACAAAACTATTCCTCTAGTTAAGGTTCTTTGGAGGAGTCACGAGATAGAGGAAGCGACTTGGGAACCTGAGACACAGATGAGGGGCAGCAGTACCCCCATCTCTTTGCTTGACATGTAAGTAATTTCAAGGACAAAATTTTTATATGGGGGGAGAATTGTCAAATCCCGGTCCTAGAATCAATTTACGGTCGGTTACTTTTTAGTTTACTTTAATCTTTAACCATTTGTAGTAACCGTTTTACTGTAAGGGGTCACAAAGTTGAATTTTCGTTTTACTGTAAGGGGTCACAAAGTTGAATTTTCGTTAAGTCGAGAATTTTGGAAAACTTACTTCATGAAAGTTGTAGAGGACCTTAATAAAAATCCGTAGACATGCTATGCGTCTTAATTAGAGTTTGTATGAGGAAGTTATGGTCTAAAAACGGAAATTTACTGTTTCGAAGAAGTCTATAAAAAGGGAAACTTATCGGAAGTAGAGGGTAAAAATCAGAAAAATCTACCTAACTCTTCTCTCTCTTCTTTCCCAACGCAACGCCTGTCGTCGCTTCAACAGCCACCGTGCCGCCGTCGCTCCACCTCAGGCCGCCGTACTGGTCCTAAAAGGACGGCCTCTAAGTCTACTTCAATTCTAGGTAAGCCTTTCGACCTATCTCACCTTAGTTTGAGAGAAATTTCAGTTTGAGTGCCGAGTGTACAGTAGAAGTTTTAGATCAGAATTCTCTCTCCTCAGGCCACCAATTTGGGAGTTCTATATATGGATAGGATGAGTTTTAGGAGTACTACTCACCCCAAAAATTTGGTGGTTTGATTTAGAGTGGAGGGAGAATCGAAGATTTGAAGTTTAAAAATTTCAGGTTTTTGTATTTTTGTTCGATTGATGTAGTTAGGCTAGCAATTGGTATTCCAGTTGAACTAGAAAGTTGTTCGGAATGATGAGAGGAACAAATTATGAAAATTTAGTGTCGATTGGTGGTGGCCGGAGCTTGGCCGAATTTTCCTACCTGCGGACGCTGCCACCTTTTAGGTAGTTTTTCTTGCCCATGAAATTGTAAAAGGAAAAAACTTCTGTCCGATCTAGATTAGATGGAGTTCCCTGTTTGATCTCCAAGTTAGGCTATGTGTACAATATCAATTGTAATCTTAACAGTTCAATAGTTGAATTAACCAATGAAGATCATCTATACAAAAAAATCAATGTAAAAAAAGATTGTTTACTTGCCCGAATGCATCAAACCAAATGGAAAGTTCCTGAGCTTTTATGATAATCCATTCATTTTGTTCGATACATTCGGGCGAGCAAACAATTTTTTTACATTGATTTTTTGTATAGATGATCTTCATTGGTTAATTCAACTATTGAATGGTTAAAATTACGATTGATATTGTTAAAAGTACATTTTGAGGAGATCGAACGAACTACTTGGTCTGATATAGATCAGACCCAACCATTTTCCATTGTAAAAATTAAGAGAATGTCATTGAATGGCAGTTTATATTTTTTGGAGATTTTTTGGTTACGTTTAGTTTTTTCGAAGAATTGGAATTAACAAATGGATAAATAAATGGTAACCGGTCATTAAAAAATTACCGGCTACGCGTGAGAGTATTGTTAAGGGTTTTTACGCTAGCGGTGGAGTTAAGACCGACTCCCCACGTTTTCCTAGAGGTGGTTAAGGGTGAACTTTAAGGAAGGGTATTTAATTTTGATGTCCTTTATTTTAATTGTGAAGTTGAGACTTTAATTGTATATTTTGAACAGGACGTGGGGAAGCTCGAGCTGAGCAGTCTTCAGATAGCCGGCAGACTTAGCCGTATCTTTGTGAGTGGACTTTTATTTTTAAATATAATGCATGCAACATATTTTTATTATGTTTCTCTTTTAATTATAAGAATTTCCTCCATGTTGGGTTTTTACGGTGATTTTGGAAAAATTGGAGATTTATTATTTTTCAAAGATAAGTGAGCTGGAAAAAAGGTTCATACCTTTCCTATGGGTTTTAAATAATTTCCCTGGAATATGATTTTAAATCGTTTTCACCATTTTGGGTTATGAGGGGGATAATATTTTAAATGGAGAAACTTGGCTCTTGGATTTTAATGATTTAAAGTAAAATCATGGAACCAGTTACGGATGCTTGGGAAAGTTTTAAATCTATTGTATTTGGAGAAAATTCATGGTGTTTTACTTGGATTTTGATTTATTCACCATGAGAATTTTAAGAATTTTTAAGTATATGTATATATGTATTGCTAGCTAGCATGGTCCCTGTCCGGATGCAGATGATACCTTCTCCGGATTGTAGCTGATCAGACCCTTTTTCGGTGGTAGCTGGTCAGAAGAACCCTCCCGAATAGAGCAGGTCAGGACTCTCTTCGGTGGTAGCTGGTCAGAATGACCCTCCCGAATAGAGCAAGTCAAGGGACCTAATCTGATAAAGTTGGTCAATAGACCCTCTCGTGGATTAGAGCTGGTCAGTTATTTTCTCGTGGTCATGGTGACACTATACCCTACTTTTTAATTATGGATTTGAGCCAATAGAATTGATATGCATCTAATGTAATCGTTTTCTAATGGTTGCGTGCGTAAGAATTTTTTTTTGGAAAATCAAAGGAAGAGCATTAAAAAGAAATTTGTCTTACATGTTTGATTTTTGTCTACTCACGCTAATATTTTCAATATTTCTTCCCTGGACCTTTCGTTTTAAATTCCCAGATTGCAGTGTTCGATCCGACTAGTATTCGTGGAGGCTAGACATAGTTACCTTTACTTCTCAATCCATCAGTAGGTTCCGAGTTAACCAACTTTATATTTTTTACCCTGCTTCTGCCGTTATTAGTCTCTCTGATACACTTTGGGTTGTATTTAATCATTTGGTGAACTCCTAGGGATCTAGAACCCATTGTAGGATTTAAACTTGGGACTGTTGTTGTATTGTTGTGTTAAGCCCTTTGTGAGATTTATATGAAATATTCTAGTGTATCTTTGTGGAGGATGTTGGATATGGGAGCAGGATGACTCCAGGAATAATGAGTGGTTGTTGGATATTTAGAAGCGTTCTCTTTAGGTTGTTGTAGGTTAAGAGTTATCCATTTTTCAAAAGAGATTATGTCAAAATTTCGGTAGAATCTTATTTGAGAGTTGGTCTCCGCAATATTTACTTTGGATTAAAGGGGTTAATTGACGGTTGGTCTTGACACTGTTTGTCTACACCATCATCGCCGTCACTCACCAATCCCAAAAAGATGCTATCAGTCTGACAGATCTTCAACAACAACAACCACCAGCAAACTCCAAGCTTGCAACCGCAAACTCCAAGCTCGCCGGATCCACACCACCATCTTCAATCAACCCCATAGTCATAGCCTCACAGTGAGGACAAGATCTAGAAATTGAGATGAAGAATTCAAGGGCAAAAAACCGTAGCCATGCTCCGACTGCTCCAGAAAAACGTTCAACTGAAACAAACCTTGTCGATCTTCCACTCTCTTGTTGCCGGTCAAATTTCATACCCCGTCTGATAGCAAAGCCATAAGGCATAGGCGTGGCCAAGAGGCCAGCCTTGACCTGAGGCCGCCACAGGAAAAGATTGGTGTTGGGATTTGCCGCCACTAGGGTTTTTCAAGAGAGCGAAGTTTGAGTTACGAATTGTTATCTTTCAATGTGCAAGAATTATTTTGTTTCTATTCTAATTTAATACATTTCTGTTTTGACTACATGAAAGCACAAGAGACCCAATAAGACAATAAGTAGATTCACCGTTACAACCGGACGTAAACATTTCCGCATACGGGGGCACTAAAAATTAAGACTAGATCCAATTGTTGGCGTCCGTGAATGGTGATAATACAAGGGCAGTCTCCCTAGAAAAAACTGTAGAACACTGAACATAGCTGAAAGAGCCATGACAAACATCATGATCATAGCCGTCCAAAACAGTGTTAAAGAAAGAGTAATAAAATAAGAAAATCACATAAAGTAATAGAGAAGGGTGTGTGTGCAAGAGACAGATGGAAAGAAGATGGGATGTTGTTTAAGTTCAGCGTGGAAGGAAGCGTGTTCTTTAAACGAAATCTGTAGTGGTGCCCGCTGCCCCGCTCCATACCAACACCACTATTTCCTCTCTAGAGAGAGGACTCAAATCCATTTTATAGTGAGAAAGTGAGAGACACAATTGTCTCTATCTCTCTCGCTCTCTCTTGTTTTTGTAGACACTACTGTGAGAAGCCAAAACCCATTCCCCATTCTCCTTCTCGCTCTGCTGTTCCAACCTCAGTGTATGTTCTTTCTCTTTCTCTTTCTTTCTGAGCTCAACCCCCATTTCTTTGTCTCTATTTTCTTTTCATATATTCACATTTTCAGTGATTTCTAGAGTTCTTTATAAACCTTCTAATTCAGTTTCAATGCTTTTCACTCCTCTCTAATTTCTCTCAGATTTTGTTTCATTGCGAAATGTGAAGGATCTTTTGCTCTCTCTTTCAATGCGTACAAACACAAATTTTCCATCTTGAATTTATTAAATTTGTATTAGTAAGTGTGTCCTGTTTGGTTCTACATTTGGCACATTTCTTAGTGCAAGTGTCTTGTTTCTTCACCCACATTCATTATCCAAGAATCGGTGATAAAGATCGAGTCCTTATTTACTACTTTATAGTTGCTACGAGTCCTCGAGTCCATAAGCATATGTTTTGCTCTAAATTTGCTGTTATTTTTTTATTTCCTGTGAAATTTGAATTGTTTCATTTACTTGTGTAGCTTGTTATGCAAATTTGAATTTGGTTAGTTCTGCAAAAATGAACCGAAATGGACAGATGGAGGTGCATTACATAGACACCGGCTTCCCTTACACGCCGACAGAAAGCTTTATGGACTTTTTTGAAGGTCTTACTCATATGCCCCTGAACTATGGTCACCCCATGCCCCTACATGATCAGGCATGTTCTCTTTTCTTCATTTACAGTATGGTATTTTATTAAGCAAGTTATTGAAGTATTCATGTTCATGCTCTTGAAATTGGTTAGGTATTGTAAACTTGTTTTAGATCCATGTTGCTTGTGAATTCAGAAAGTCAGTTTTTGTCCTGATGCATTTTTGGTTTAACAGTGACAAATCTAGGGTGTGTTTGCATTGTCATTTCCTCATCCTCAATTAACATGCACCGTAGTCTTCTTTAGTTAATAGAAAGTCTGAAATATTCAGTTCTCAAAAGTTAATGTTAATGTTATTATGATCATTACTTTTACAAGGTTAAGTATACTCATCTCAGTTATAACGAATATCTAGTGCATGATGTTGTATCCTGTAGTAATATATTTTACAACAATTGGAAAAGCTCAAATATTTTAATGATGTTACCAAGTGTGATATTATATTTGTAGTTAATCAAGTTTGAAATATTTCATCAGTTTGGTGAACCACACTATTGTGAAGTTTTTGTGTTCAAATTGTTTACCCAAAATGTTTACTTTCAGCCTTTTAGTTAGTGTAAAACTGTTTTGCCATTTCTGTGAGCTAGAATTTTACTTATGGGTACATTTGCATCCAGGAATCTGCGTACTGGTCAATGAATATGAATTCATACAAATTTGGACTCACTGGTCCAGGGAGTACTTCTTATTATGGTCCTTATGAGGTAAATACTCATTTTCCGAGAATGGACATGAGCAGGAGGTCTTGGGAATATCCTTTAATGACAAATTCAGAAGAGCCTGCAACCACTGCTACGCAGCCAGAAGAAAATGTAGTCGAGGAATCTGACGCCACAACCGAAGAATGTTAGTGATAAAAACTTCTGTTCCTTGTTTCCTATTGGTTATGACTGATTTTATGGTGCCTAATTTTGTCACGTCATTAAGATTCCTTGGTATTGTGCTTTGAAACTTTTTCTTGTAATCAAAATCAAGATATAGATCCATTTAGTCTTGGCCAGCCACCTATTGAACAGACTTAAATATTAAGCTTAAGGCTTGTTATAGGAACCACCCATACTTAGATGATATTCAAGAACTATGGTTTAAAACCAAGTACCATAAGGTTTGAAAATACTTTTTTTTGCAATTAATTTTCTGCACGGAGCTTCAATGTTTTTTCTTTATTCCTGTTTTCGTGATTAATTTAACCATGGTAAACAGTATTCTCTCTAACCATAGTTCTTTTGCCTTCTCAGCCATTCCAAATGATCAAAACACAACTACTTCTCAGGTGTGGGTCTTCCTTATGTTTGTGTAGTTGCATACTTGATGTTTTTTTTCTGCTATGTTCTGGATCAATGCTTATGCATATGTATTGCATCAAATCTATACTACTTTTGATTTACCAGAAATCAAATAATGTATTTCCACTTTGATTTCCTCCCCTGTACTGATGTTAAAATTTTGAACTCTTGCCCTATATGTTTACAGATGGAATGGGAAGAGAACATGGATCCTGATAACATGACATATGAGGTTTGTTATATATACTTTGTCCTATTATTCTACACTGCTACTGTGGCTTGTTTCTTTTAGATATTAGAGCGAAACCACCTTTTGTTTTTCATGGCAGGGATGTTAAGCAATAACTTAAACCACATTCATGGTCACCCAAGACTTTGTTTGGCTGCTTGTTTGAATTTCTCAGTGCAAGATGATATTTGATGAATCTATAGGTTTCAAATACAATGCTTAACTTTGAAATGTAAAAGCCATGGAGTGAGAATTTTGATCTCTCATGTTCCTGGACCAAGGTGGTGGCAGCTATATAATTTTCCTGGTTGTGAATATATATATATATATATATATATACATATATATATATTTATTAATAATAATGTATATATTCACATTACAGTTATCTATTTGTTCCATACTGAAGCTTAATAGGATTTGAAGTGTTCTCAATGTTGTACTTTTATCACGTTATTCTGTAAAACATAGACTGACTTTGAAAGATTATAGCATGTCTTAGATTGAATTTGTGATTCATGGTTGAAACTTGGAAACAAATAAGGGCAACGGTTTGCCTATATACTACATTTGTGCATGCACACACACACATACATGCTTACATACGTATTGTTTTGTCTCAATGGATGTCATTAATGTGTAGTTTTATATTGGTCCTAGGAATTACTCGACTTGGGTGAGGCACTTGGTTCTCAAAGCCGAGGGCTTTCCGATGAGCTTATCAGGATGCTTCCTACAACCAAATACAAGTGTGGAAGCTTTTTCTCAAGAAAGAAATCTGGGGAGAGGTAACATTTTAACTCATTGGCATTCAAGTAATGCAGGCTTTTATTTACCTAAAGAAGCAAACATATTTTCGGACCTTTCTATTTCATTTTCTTTGTCCTCCCCATCTCAGAAGCAAATATGATTGCCTCTCTTTTCACTTTCCCTATTTAGACAATCTGTAAATTTTGTCTGCATCATCATTAATCTGGAAATCATGCCATTGATGAAGCTTACTGGTATATCACTGTACATTATGACATCGGAACTTGCCTTGCAATAGGGCAATTTATCAACATCCTTTGCACTGAACTTGAGAAGTATACTGCAAGCAAAAGACTTGGTGTTGTCTTTTGCTTTTAGACTCTGAACAATGTTTATACATTATTTCTTTAATATAACTGATAATTTCATATTTCTCCACTTAATTGTTCATTTGTGTTTTACATTTTTGTCTTGTTTTGTTCTTGTGTCTTTTATTTTATTGTTTTTGCAGTTGATGCATGCCGTAGATACTACTACTTTGTTTGTTCAATGCCCATACATTATTGCTGTAATATAACTGATAATTTCATATTTCTCCTCTTAATTGTTCTTTTTTTTGCAGTTTATGAATGCCATAGATAATATTACTTTGTTTGTGCTGGTTGTGGAATAATATTTTATAGTTTTCTTCCATTCTTTTATGAAGTGGAGGCAGGGGGTTGTCCTTGTTTTTCCTTTTAAGATTTCAGCATTTTTCCATTGATAATAATGTTGTTTGGATGGCAGATGTGTAATTTGCCAGGTGAGGTACAAAAGAGGAGCTCGACAAATCAAATTGCCCTGCAATCATCTTTACCATAGTAAATGCATCAGCAAATGGCTTGGCATCAACAAGGTTCGTCAACAACCTAGGCTTTACAAATTCAGAAATTTGCATGCTGTTGTTTTGTCATTTGAATGACTCCACCATAGATACTTATTATTATTATTATTTGCTTGTTCAGATATGCCCAGTCTGCAACCTTGAGGTATTTGCCGAGGAATCAAGGCATTAAAGCATCATTTAGCTAATTGTTTACAAAAATCGGTGTTTGTTTGATCCTTCTAATTTATTCTTCTCCACTCTCTTTTATCTTCGTCCTCCCTTCCCAATATACATAGACTAGTTACCCCCTTTCTTCTCTTAGTACATTCTGCCGGAGTAAAAAGAAAGAAAACCAAAATTTTCAACGTCCTAATATGAGTTTCGGATTCGACCTTGAGACTTCCAACTGCTCATTCTTCTTGTTCTTTCATTTTGGTATCTTTTAGGTCATCAACTCCTGATTTAGCTTATTGTAGTTTAATTTATGGCATACACAATCTATGGAACTAAAGCCAGGTCTGCTATGGCTTTGTACTTCTAGTATTGAGCGTTTATCCTGCACCTGAGGTCAGAGTACAAGTCTCCCCCTCCCTTTTACCGAAAATAGATGAGAACTTGTATTTCTGAAATATGTATCGTTTTGGGTGGGTGCAAAGTTTATAGTTAAGCTTAATATGTTAGGGAAACTGATCTTATTCACTTTCTACTTTTGTGATAGATGGAAATATATTTGTCCAGAATATCTTTATTTTTTGTCTTAATTATTCGACTATTAATATCAAACTGAGTGTAGCTTTAGACCTTTTATCATGCTGAAAGCTATATTGTATGATGCATTGTGAACCTAGGTTGCTTTTTATTTGACCAATTCGCTTGTTGTATCCAATTCATATGACATACTGTTGCCAGGACAATGCTGAAAACATCAAATGTTATAGAGATGTTATATCCAATTCATATAACCACCAAGTCTGGGAAGTCACACTCACCTCACTAATCATTATCTGTTCGCAATTGTCTTTTCAACATGGACCTCAGGAGTCTATTGGATCTTGTAGTCCAAAGCCCAATGTTTTAATGCTTTCCAAAAGTTTCAAACGTCCCATTAGCTGTAAATTGTTTCTCATACTAATCTTGCACTTACCAAGTATGACCAAGGTAGCAGACGACTAAGTCTCGTATGCTCGTAAATCAAACGAGTCCCTTAACACTGAAAATTTCTACCAGCTTATGTGGTAGGATTTTTAGCCGTTAAATCTACCAGAAATTTATCTACAGAGGGTCATGTGGTCATGTCATGTCTAACTTGTTGAAATATGATAAATGTATTGATGTATTAATGTGATCGGATTTATTTTTCAAAAAAAAGTTGTATTAATGTATTGATAATTCAAGTAATCCAAGTGTTAATCTAACTAATTTATTCATCAAGTAGATTTAGTTCAATATATTTCACTGCCCTAAACAACGTATTCGACCTCATATTTTTTTGAAGGAAATAGGAGATGGTTCCCAGTGATCATTGATCATTACGACCGAAACGTTCAAACAAGAGAAATCTAAGGATCCTCAATCTAACAGCATACGTTTACAAAAAACATATAACTAAGAATTGAAAAAACAATCTTAGAAAACTACATCAAAAAGGTGGATCTAACAAACTAAAAAGCAATGAACCTATTAGAACCCTAATGTCATTCTCTTCCTCTGCGATTAGAGGCCTAAGACCCCAATGGTGTACCTTTCATCATCAAAAGAAGTGAAGAACGATAAGAGGGTTGTAGTAGGGATCTTTCCTAGTCAAACTAGGAGATCATTCCTCCTCAGCCTCTGACTTGAGACTTGTATCCTCACTGGACTACACCAACATCCCTGGCTCCATAGAGTCTAAAACCGACCCCTTCAGCTCTGGTTTCTTGTTCTTGCTTCCTCTTGAACGACCAGGTCCTCTCTTAATCTTCAACTTCTTTAGAGATTTGCACGTCCTCTTGATCCCCAATCTACCATCCTCAACTGTGATAAGCCCCATTTCTTCCGGGACTAGTAGCGTCGGCGTGAGCTCTAGAGCATGCCTTGCCCTTATGCCTCCAGTAGAGGCGTCCTCTTCTCTCTCGCGGCGGATACTGATCACCTTTGCAGGGTAAGGAAATTCAGGAACTTCTCGGATGATAACTTATTTCTTCACTCTGGGAAATAGAGTTGCCAAGGAGGGCGACCTGGGAACATGCAGAGCTTGAGAGGAATTGGCTCTGAAAACCATAGGAGGAGCAAAAGTTGTCGGAGTCGAATTGTTGGCAGGTGTCGGAGTCACCTCGATTTCAAGAGGACATTCTTCCCCTCTATGATTAATCATTGAACAAGACCTGGAACGACCCAAAAGTCTTTCATACCTATAGGATGAAAAAACCTAACCCTAGGAAAGCGATATAGTTTTTTTAGCCGCAGTATATAGGATTCCGAGTGTTGTATTCGACCACATATGGAGTGATGGATAGTTAGGAAAAGGGTTTGTTTCTGACTTGAGAGTGATGGATAGACCTCACTAGCAGTCGGATGTACTAATATTTGGGTACATTGTTAAATTGTAACATAATCGGAGTGATAACATTAGTTGGAATCCCCTCCTTGTCGAGGAATCTAGATCAATTTTGATGGCTCAGTTATTCAATAAAGATTGCTGCTGGTTTTATATTGAGAGATGATTCTGGGTGCCCTTTGGTTGCCTCTAAAAAAATTGGGAAGACAACTATTCCCATTGCAGAGGCCACTGCTCTCAGAAACAGTCTTATTAAAGCTCAAGATATGGGGATCCAAGATTTGGTAGTGGAAGGTGATTCCTTGCTGATCATTAACTGTATCAATGGGAAGACTCCTTCAGATTATCCAAGACATCAAGAAGATTGTCTGCTCCTTACAATGCATAAGGTTTCAGCATACCTTTCGTGAAGCTAATTTTGTTGCTTATTCTTTGGCTATCCTAAGCCACCAACTTTTGAGTTCGCGCTACTAGGAGGTGTTATGAGTTCGACTATCAATTTCGTTCTCTTTCGAGCGGTTGCTCTATTGGTTTCTCCCTGTATTAGTCTTTTAACATAAAAGGAAAACATAATCCGAGTTATTATTATTATTTGGTTACAAACAGGACCAAAAAGGCCCAACAGAAGGAAGAAAAGAAACTAAGAGCTAAAGTGGGAGACTCTCCTTGCTGGTAAATCATGAGGCTCTTCTTGCTCTAGTTACAGAAGCTAAATCATAAAAAAAAGACAGCAGTAGCATGAGGAGGAGGCTTATGAAGAACAATTAATCTCATGGTGTGCTCAACACTATTCTTTGCAAAAGAATTTGCAGTCGTTAGATTCCTGAAAAATATGAGACCTGATTCACAACTAACACATCCATGAAGTTTAAACACCCTTTAATAAGTGATCCAAGAGGATGATTGTTGAGATCAACAGTATGCAGCAGCTGAACAAGAATCGCTGGGTCACACTCCACCACTAGATTGCCGATTTGCAAATTGGAAGCAAGTTTAAGGCTAAAGAAAAGACCCCAGGCCTCAACATCAAAATATTTCACATGCCCCAAGTTTCACTTGAAAACCACTAATCCAATTTCTCATAGAGTATCTGACAACACCACTTGCACCATTCTTACACGAATGGGAATTTCTTGTGCCATCAATATTTAATTTAAAATCATTCTCAATATAGAGAAATTTGTAACTGTACACAGTTTCAACATTCTTTTTAGCACTAACACTAGAACATTCTTCAACATAGTAAATTCAGATAAAAAAACAAACTTATTTCTTCATTTTCATATGAACCAACAGAAAAACACAAACATGTAGCACCATTTGACATTTTTTTCCAACTAAAGTATGATAGTGAAGTTGAGCAGCAACCCAACTATTCCAATCCCAAACAAAGGAATTGTAAATAGTACCTAGTTGCAGGAAGTCTTTTCACAAGACCGTAGTTCGAGGGCAATCTCTAAAAAAATGTAGGAGAGTTTCATCAACATAATGGCATATAGGGCAGGTTGTATTTTTTTTTCTTTTTAAATAAAAGGGTTGGTGTGACTGTCCTCAAGACTTGATAAATGAAACTGTCGAATATAAAAGGAAAAAGTTTACCATAAACACCTAATTACAAAAACCTAAAATAATATCAGATTTCTTTTTGAAGTAACATTTTATTTTTGTAATGATGTCACGTCTACATGCCTTTTCAAATAAGGACCTCCTTACCTCAGTTTATGTACATATTTTTTTAATTTGACCCACTTCTAATTATATTTTCTAATCATACCCGTTTAGTATTTAAATATACATGACTTGATTAATATAGATTTTCAACTAATTTAGTTATTGTTAAAGTTTAAGAAATGTATTAAATCAATAAACGGACTAAATCCGTTCATTGTGAACTGTGAATTTTTTTTTAACTTTAGATCACAGTTTTAAATACCTTAATAATTATCAATTTCGTTAAAAATTTATACAAATGATGTCATTATATATTTTTAGATACTAGAGAAAATATAATAAAAAAATTGAGTCGGAAATTCGTATCTTAACTAAAGTAAGGACGTTTGAATCAGATCTGCGTTGGTCCAACAATTTGTCACATGATTAGATACGTACGGCCACGTGTCTCCCCGAAAACGAGATCCAGGACTGGCTCGCTTAATTAATTAAACGGAAATAAATAAATAAATAAAATCTGCAACGGTCACAAAAACAGAGATTAGAAACCCACCAACATTCGCTTCATGACTCTCTTCCATAACGGTTACTTGTTCCAAGTTCCAACCCCAATTGCTCTCTTTATCTGTCTTGTGAATTTTTCTCTGTACAGCTCGCTTTCTTTCTGGCTCTTTGTCAGTATTTATTTCACACTCTTCTCGTCTCTCTCTCTCTTTGTGTCTCTGTCTAGCTGTAATGGAGCCTGCAAAGATTGATTGGAAGAACTTGGAATGGAGATTTGTGGAGGACAAAGCTTACGAGCAGATCAATGCCCCCAAGTGGTTCGATTTCTTGAACACGAACGACAACCTTCTCGACGACCACGCCTTCTTTTGCACTCCCGGTCTTGCTTCTTTCCTTTCCCTTCCTTCTTCTTTTTGCTCTTTCTTCTTTCTCTACTTTCTACTAACACTTGAATCATCATATATCACAGAATGCAATCACCCAAAGACAGCCGAAGACTTTCTCAGATCCTCATCACCTTACAAGGTTTCATTCTTTCTGCCTTGTCTGTTTGTTTTTCTTAGTAAGTGTAATTGTGTGAGCTCTTGTCGCCTCAGAGATTCATTTGGTTTTCTGACATTGCTGTCTTTGTTTCTTGAAGGTTCCGAGCTCTGGTGTCTCCCCACTTGGTGATAAAGTCCAAAGGTAACTCATGAATCTCATCTTTCATAGTAGTCCAGTTTTTCACTGATTATATGTAACTCTAACATCTTTGTTTTGTTAATGTAGAGATGTGAAACTAAAAAGAAGAGGGCTCACTAACTCATCAGTTCATCCGACGAATAATTCAAGATTCAAGGAGGATAGCGAAAACCAGAACCCCAATCTATCAACCCCTCCAAATTATCAAGCTAAGGCCATCAAGGAAGCAATCAAATCAAGTACAGAGAAAAACCAACCACTTGAGACTGCAACACAGAGCAATGAGGTGCTCCCCAGGCTGAAAAGTACGCTTTCGGCGAGGAACTTATTTGCAGGAAAGGACATTCTGAATCATATCACTGACTTCTGCAGCGAATTGAAGAGATTGGCGATGAAAGCAAAGGAGAGGGATGAAGTGGAGAAAGGTATAGTGAATAACAAGGAAGAGGAGGTGAAGAAGGTGGAGGCTAATGGTGAGTTGAATGGGAGGGAAATAGAGAGAATGTCATTGCTTGAATTGCATAAAGGGAAGTCAGAAAGAATGGTGAAGGAGGAGGAGCGTAAAGTTGAGGTTCTGGGTGAGGTGAATGGGAAGCAAAGAGAAAGAATGCCATTGCTTGATGCCAATAAAGGAAAAACTGAAGGAATTGAAGGAAGAATTTTACAGGAGGGAAAGAGGATTAACAAGTAAGTTTATCATACCTTTATTTATACTTCGTAGCCTGTATATATTTGTCTTTGTGATTTAGTTGGATGAACAGACCACATCAACACTTTTAGTTGAGATAATTGAAACACTTGTTGCAGTTAGTATGCGGGCAAGGAATCTACATCTTGAAAGAATGTTTACTAGTCATTTATCTTTCATGTAGTTGATGACTAATACAAGCATTGTACAGTAACTATGCATATCAATTATCTATTAAACATGATTCTACTCATGATTTTGATCACGTAGTAACTTCAGTGCTTGAAATTCCAATGGTTGTCACTGAATGCAATTGATATTTTATATTGATTTGCTGTCATTTGATGACTGTAAGCATATGGTTTAATTGCAGGAGAGTTGACAATGCAGAGAACATCCCAGTCTCTTTGAATTTGGAGAGTGTAAAGCGAAAAGGGGTAGAGGACTTGTTGCAAATCCGGACCAACCCTCCCTCTCCTCAATGCTTTTCTGCTGCAAGGCCCCCCAGCAAAATCACACCTTCAAAAGCCTCAAAGTCCAGACTAATGGTATGTAACTAGATACATATCCTTCTGCTTCTTGGTTATACAAATTAAGGCACCAAGAAAAACTAAAGTATACCAAGAAGAATTAAACCAATCCTTGCATGCAAATTACTTTGCTTTATAGGTTTGTCTTAAAAAACCTACAAAATCCTAGGCTTTTTGCTGAATAAATTATCAATCTGAGAAATCTAGTTTCAGTTATGAAACAGAGCGCATAAAGCTTAGTCAACACTAATCTGAGCACATAAGGTTTTTTGCTCATTCTTCTACTTGCACAGGAATTTTCTGTTGGTCATTTGAGTAAAACTTGAAACTAAAATTCACCCAGCTAGCTTTGACGCACAACACATGCAGGACAACTATGTTTGATCCACATGTTTGTAGTTTGTAAACTACAGTACAGTGTATCAAGTATCAATATACTTGAGATTTTACAATAGAAATCTTCTAGGTGTTAAGTTCTGTTGAGAATGTGGACAGATTAAAAGAACTATCAAAATCAGTACAAATACTGGAGTTAACTTGTTATGCTCTAGAACTATAAAAATAAAGTCATAAGCACCAGTCATGCCAATTTTTTATACTTAAATTTTTCAACAAGACATTCATTACTTCAATTCTACAAGATTATAAATCAAGCATTTCAGCTTTCCCTGATTGATTTGTTATAGAATGAGCAGGAAAAGGGGGGAATCCTTCAAGGGCAGACCAACAACAAACAAGTGATCGCCATGGATGATTCTAAACAAGTGATCACCAAGGATGATTCCACAGAAAAAGCCAAGAGCGTTTGTATTGCTACTGGAAAAGAAACAAGAACCTTGGACGTCTTCTGGTTTCTAAAACCTTGCACACTATCTACCTAGATTGATCTAGATATTTATATCTATTATTTCCAGTACCATTAATTCATTCGTTTACTTTGTATCTCCTAGTAACCATTTGTTCATTCGTTACATAAAAAGAATGGAGTCTTACTTTGTTCTTGATTACCATAAGTTTTTTTTTAAATTGATTACCATAAGGTTAAATAAATGAAAATGTAATAGAAGCCCCCCCCCAAGAATTGCATTGAACGTAATATGAATAAAGTTATAATTCTTAACATCGTGGTGCATTCTTACTTTTACTTATTTCACAACTGCTCTGCACTTTCAAATAGCATTCTTACTTTTACCTATTTCACAACTGCTCTGCACTTGTCTACTAAATTTGGTCGGCTCTTCCCACTGTGACTGACGACGACGTTAGAAGGTGAGATTTATTGGAGAAGAATAATACAATAGAAATGACAAACTCAAACTAATAGATCACAAATATGCAAAGATATAAAGGATAAAGGAAAGTGAACACCGGATATAATGTGGATCGACAATGTACCTACGTCCACGGGGCAACAACAACAAGAACTTCCACTATCAAATAATGGGTACACAAGAGATACACAACTTCAAGAACACCACTTGAAGGAAACACTCTCTCACACTTGTTTTGCTACACTACACTACACTCTCAACTTGGAGTGGACACTCTTCACTCTCTACTAGGATGAAGATGTTTGAGATGATCGATGTGATGGAATGAGCAAATGACCTCTCTTTTTATAGGCTTAAGGAGGAACCCTCATTAGTGCTCTCCTATAATGATGCTTCATGTAACTCTCATAACTCATGACACTATAATTATCCATATTCTTGTGTAACTCAAGTCTTTATACCTTGTAACTTAAGAGCAACTAACTCCTAAGACCACTAACTCATAACTCATGAACCTTTAACATTCCTATCATGAATTGGTGGTATAACTTAGTATAACTTATAGGTCTGGATATTATAACAATCTCCCCCTCCAGACCAACCCGGGGTAATACGACATGAGACTTCTACTTGAAATCCATTCCAACGGACTTGCTGCAATACTCCAACTTCTGATGTGACACAACTTTAGTCAACATATCAAAAATATTCTTGTTGGTATGAGTTTTCTTCAACTGCAAGAGCTTCTTCGACACTACATCTCTTATCCAATGGTAGCGGAGATCAATATGTTTGGTGCGAGGATGATAAACTAAATTCTTGCTTAAATGAATAGCACTTTGATTATCACAATGCACCACATACCTTCCTTGCATCAAACCCAACTTGCGAATGAACCTTTGCAGCCAAACCATTTTCTTTCCTGCTTCATTCGTCGTTATGTATTCAGCTTCCGTGATAGAGAAGACAACACACTTCTGTAACTTGGACTACCATGACACAGCTTCCCCACAAAATGTAAATAAATACCCAGAAGTGGACTTTCTGTTATCAAGGTCCCCAGCTAAATCTACATCTATAAAACCCTCCAAAACAGGTTTAGAACCACTAATAGACAAAAACAACTTTGAGGTGCCCCTTAAGTATTTGAGTATCCACTTAATAGCTTCCCAATGCTCTTTTCCAGGGTTATATATATATATATATATATATATAAGCAATATCCGGGCGAGTACATATCATGACATACATAAGACTACAAACAACTGATGCATAAGGGATATTAGTCATCTTGTCTTTCTCCTCTTGTTGTTAACAACCTACTCAACTTGAAGTGATTACCTAGAGGTGAGCTCACTACCTTGGCTTCTTTCATGTTGAACCTTTCAAGAGCCCGTTCAACATACCTCTCCTGTGACAGCCATAATTTCTTTGCCTTCATGTCACGAGTAATCTCCATGCCTAATATCTGCTTCGTTGGACCTAAGTCTTTCATGTCAAAAGACTTTGATAAATCTGCCTTCAACTTACAGATAATAGGAACATCTTGCCCCACAATCAACATATCATCAACATAAAGCAACAAAATGATAAATTTACCACCAATGAATCGGCGAATATACACACATGAGTTTGCATCAGTCCTCTTGTACCCATGACTCACCATGAAAGAGTCAAATTTCTTGTACCATTGTCTTGGCGCTTGTTTCAGCCGATACAAACTTTTCTTTAACTTGCAAACCATGTGCTCCTTGCCTTCAACTGTAAAACCTTCAGGTTGCTTCATATATATTTCCTCCTCCAAATCACCGTGTAGGAATGCAGTATTCATATTTAACTGCTCCACCTCAAGATTCATGCTAGCTGCCTTGCTCAAAATAACTCTAATAAAAGTCATCTAGACAACATGTGAGAAGATCTCCTCAAAGTCAACTCCTTCCTTTTGCTTGAAACCTTTGACAACCAATCGGGATTTGAACTTAGTCAACTTATCGTTCTCATCACTCTTCAGCTTGAACACCCATTTGTTTTTGAGTGCTTTCCTGCCTTGGGGAAGTTCCACTAACTCATAGGTGCTAATTTTCATCAAAGACTCAATCTCATACATCATAGCTAACATCCACTTGTCGCTATCTGCATGAGTCTTTGCTTCCTCAAAGCATTCAGGCTCTCCATCACTGGTTAACAGAATATATATGGCATATGGATTGTCTCCATCACTGGTGAGCAAAATGTATTGAGAAGAAGGGTACTTAGTGCTTGGCTTCGACGCTCTTCGAGATCTTCGAACTAGTACTTGGGCATTTGCCTGCTGCTCTTGATTAGGCTCCCCCGAATATGATCCTCTTGAATTTGATCATCATTCGCGGCAGCCTCATCATAATTCGCAGTCTCCTGGACATCATTCGCGGCCTCCTGGACATCATTCGCGGTCTCCTAGATATCATTCGCCGCCTCTGCAGCTTCAGCTTCATCATTCGTTGCATCTGCAGCTTCATTCGCGACACCTGCAGCTTGAAGTGGTGAGGAATAAGTGAGGTTGTCTTCATTATTAATTGTCTTCTTGTCAAAATCCGTAACAGTCTGATCCTCATGGAACACTACATCCCTGTTTCTAAACAACTTCTTGGTTATCAGATTTCATAGCCTGTAGCCCATCTCTTCATTACCATACCCGAGAAAGATACATGGTATGACCTTGTCATCTAGCTTCAATTTGTCCTTCTTTGGAACATGTGCAAATGCTTTGCACCCAAACACTCTCAAGTGTGAATATGAAGCGCTCTTACCGGTCCATACACTCTCTGGGGTCTTCAGTTCCAGCGGTACACATGGTGTTCGGTTGGTCAGATAACCTGCAGTTGTCACAGCTTCACCCCAAAACCTCTTTGGCAGGTTCGCTATCTTCAACATACTTCTCACTTTCTCTAAAATGGTGTGATTCATCCTTTCTGCTACACCATTATGTTATGGGGTGCCAGGTACTGTTTTCATATGTCTAATGCCATGCTTCGAACAATAACTTCTGAACTCATTCGAAGTGTACTCTCCACCATTATCACTGCGGAGACACTTGAGGGTTCGCTATGTTTCCCTCTCAACCATGACATGAAACTCCTTGAAGGTTTGGAACACTTGGTCTTTTGATTTTAACAAATAAACCCAAACCTTTCGTGAAGCATCATCAATAAAAGTAACAAAATACTTGTTATGACCTAGTGAGTCAACTTCTACGGGGCCACACACATCTGAGTATACTAGGTTTAAGATGTTTTCTTTCTTAGCGAATGTATTAGCAAAGCTAATCTTATGTTGCTTACCAAACAGACAATAATCACAAGAGTCAAGAGAAGTGCCTTTGGCAAAAGGAATGAGAGATTTCCTTGCCAGAACTTGCAATCCTTTCTCGCTCACATGCCCTAGCCTTTTGTGCCATAGACTTGGGGAAGAGTCATTTCTCGTCATTCAACTCCCCTTTGCATATCCTGCCATAAGTCTTGTAGAGGGTACAACACAACTTTCCTCTAGCCACCACTAGTGATCCCTTGGTAAGCCTCCACTTTTGATCACCTCCATGATGGTGATATCCGTCCCGATCAAGCACACCGGTTGACATTAAATTAAGACGTAGACCAGGAACATGTCTAACATCTTTCAACAAAAGCTTGCAGCCCAAATTGGTTTCAAAACAAATATCTTCAATTCCTGCAATCTTTGCATAACCCTCGTTGCCCATCTTCATAATTCTAAGGTCACCACCTTTGTATGTAGTGAAGAACTTCATGTGTGGAGTGGCATGGAAAGAGGCACCGGAATCAACGATCCATGCAACATTAGAACCGGGAGAATCATCGACATGTAGGCATTCACCTTCAAAACAAAGAACCTCATATTCCTCATGTGATATGGCAACGGCAGTGGTACCTTTGTCTTCCCTCCTTTGGTAGATGTAGTCATCCTCCTTCTTCTCATTCTTAAATTTGTTGCAGTTTTTCTCATGTGGCCAAAGATGCCACAATGATGACATTTTCCGTTGAATCTTGTCCTCGAACAGCTTGCATTCCTTCCATGATATTTGGGTCCTCTACTCTTGCACCTTCCTCTATTCTCAGCCATAAAGACTTGGCCATTTTCAGAGGTTGATGATTTCTTTCTAGTCTCTTCATTCAACACGTTATTTTTAACATTATCCATGGTTAATTTACCATCTGGAGCAGAGTTATTTACATTAACTACAAAAGTCTCCCAATTATCCGGCAACGACCCCAACAACAACAGTGATTGTAATTCATCATCAATTGTCATGCCCATGGTGGTTAATTGATTAATTGAACTTTAGAAATTATTCAAGTGCTCAGTGACCCTCATGCCATCGCTATACTTCATATTGACAAGCTCTTTGATTAGAAAGGCTTTCTTGGCGGCGGTCTTCTTCTCGAATAATGACTCCAACTTTGTCCACAACTCATGCGCATCGGTCTCATTCGCCACATGGTGGAATACACTATCATCCATCCACTCTTGAATATGACCGATTGCCTTGCGGTTCACCTTCGTCCAATCTGCAACCGAGGTGTATTCTGGTTTTACCTCAGCTCCTTCGATAGGCTCATGCAGATCTTTGCAATAGAGGATGTCCTCCATTAGCGGTTTCCATGTGATCCAATTTGTGTGGTTGAGTCGGACCATGGTACTCCTTGAACCTTCCATTTTCACCCATGCCCTATAAAAAGGGCTCTGATACTACTGTTGGGGAAGAATAATACAATGAAATTGACAAACTCAAACTAACAGATCACAAATATGCAAAGATATAAAGGATAAAGGAAAGTGAACACCGGATATAACGTGGTTCGGCAATGTGCCTACGTCCACAGGACAGCAACAACAAGAACTTCCACTATCAAATAATTGGTACATAAGAGATACACAACTTCAAGAACACCACTTGAAGGAAACACTCTCTCACACTTGTTTTGCTACACTATACTCTCAACTTGGAGTGGACACTCTTCACTCTCTACTAGGATGAAGATACTTGAGATGATCGATGTGATGGAATGAGCAAATGACCTCTCCTTTTACAAGTTTAAGGAGGAACCCTCATTAGTGTTTTCCCATAATGGTGCTTCATGTAACTCTCATAACTCATGACATCATAACTATTCATATTCTTGTGTAACTCAAGTCTTTATACCTTGTAACTTAAGAGTCACTAACTCTTAAGACCACTAACTCATAACTCATGAACTTTTAACATTCCTATCATGAATTAGTGGTATAACTTAGTAATTCATTCGTTTACCTTGTATCTCCTAGTAACCATTTGTTCATTCGTTACATAAAAAGAATCTAGTCTTACTTTGTTCTTGATTACCAAAAGATTTTTTTTAAATTGATTACCGTAAGGTTAAATAAAGGAAAATGTAATAAAAGCCCCCTCCCCCTCCCCCCAAGAATTGCATTGAACGTAATATAAATAAGGTTATAATTCTTAACATCGTTGTAGTTTCAAATGGCATTCTTACTTATTTCAGAACTGCTCTGCACTTTCAAATAGCATTCTTACTTTTACCTATTTCACGACTGCTCTGCACTTGTCTACTAAATTTGGTCGGCTCTTCCCATTGTGGCCGACGACGACGTCAATATTTGAAGGTGAGATTGAGCCACTTTGGATGGTAACCAACAATTGACCAACCACCAAACACTGCCAACCAAATTCCTATAAACGGCAAAAGTAATGAACAGGAAAAAAAATCTGAAAGAAGAGTCGTTTGTAAATAGAAGATTGGGACCCATGAGGTTTGGTCTGATGATTGAAGTTTAACAGGCCTGCTTGGAAAGGCGAATGTGTATAGTGATACTCTTGATGTGAGAGGTTACTGGTTCGATTCCTTGATAAGTGAAAAACACCCGATAAGAAAGGAGTTAGACCTTGACTTGCTACAACTTCAGAGTGGTAGCCCACCATTTTTACCATTTTTGTAACCAAAAAAATAATTAAAAGATGATTGGGAGAGGAAAATGAGAAAAAAGAAAAATGAAGGTTAAGAGAAACATGACATTTTTACATCTAGTACATGAAGGTTTTTGTTTTTAGTTCTTTTACATTTAGCTCATTCTTATGCCTACCCTTCACATGCCATCTAGTTTCTCAGTAACCATTTAGCTCATGCTTATGCCTACCCTTCGCATACTTATGCCTACCCTTCGCATACCATCTAGTTTCTCAGCAACAATTTAGCTCATGCTTATGCCTACCAATTAATGATACCATCAAGATCGGTCCTGATATTTTAGAGGCTTGTGCCGAACAACTAAAATATGGTCTCATATAGTAAATCATATAAATCGAACAAACTTTTTTTATATATGTACAAATTTCATATATCGTATTGTGTTATTAATTTGTTAGTAACGAAAATGAAAAAAAATAATAAGAGCTAGATAACAAAAAGGAAAAAATGGTTAAAAAAGGAAAAAATAGTAAAAATTTGAAAGGCTCTTAGATTCGAACCCACGATCATACTCGGGCCTCCAACTTGGCTAACTGATGGGCTATCTTAATTGTGTAGTACAGTTTGAAAAAAAATATTTATATATAAGATTACGTTTTACATAATCTGAAAAAATCGAAGATCCGTCGGAGACCGGTTGCCTGAGGCGGTCACCTCAAGTTGCACATCCCAGGGTCGGCCCTGGATACCATCTAGTTTCTCAGTAATCATTGACAACTCAAATGGGAACATTTTCACTTATTTCCCCTTGTGTATGAATCTCAATAATCCATTCTTCTTTAACTTGTTGATATATAATTTATGACAATTTCTCTCTATTTTTTTTATAATTTATGACAATTTCTCTATTTCTTTGATATAATCACTAAGATACGTATTTGATATTTCACTCAAGATTTGAATATTTTACGGAGCGCTTTGCATTTGGCTTTGGCATGGACATTTGTCATATGCGAAGAAACGAGTTGCTTCTAATGCAATCAACTTTTTCAAAACATAACGCTATATTGTGTGGTCTACACAACGCATGTGTAAAGCAACATCAACAAACGCTCAAACCAAGAGCACAAAATTAACCTGAGGTCGAACCACAGCCGTGCAAAGCGGCACCCTTTCAACACGAATAGCAACTTCACGTCCGAATCCCAACCACAATCACCAAACCGACACCAACACGGGTCTCAACCAGGTCCGACGACAAGGACTTCCTCCTCTGTGCTCTCTGTACGCGCAGCCTCAAAACCAAGGGGAGAGAGCGCGGCGCTAGCTGTGATATAGCGGGCGATGTTTAGTAGCGAGCCTCTGCGTATTTGGTGAAAATCGTACAATATCTATGATGTTAATTTTAAGCATTACGATTAATAGAGCAACCATTCAAGATGGTAGACAATAATGGTCTTTGTGGTAGGCAAATGAAACAGATTAAAAATGAGTTGTAAGTTTTATATCTCTGTATTTTGTGGTAAATATCATCCGATCACAATATGAACAAGAAATTCATTCAGATGAAATTTTAAATTAGTCTTATGCAAGCTCAAATTGGTAGTTGGTATTCTTATAGTTTCTAGTCTATGTGAAATTTTATTAATTTTAGGGCTAATGCCCATTTACACAAAATAATAAAATTCAAACCTTATCCTAATT
The DNA here is from genome assembly GCA_951800085.1 of Comarum palustre. Classification (NCBI taxonomy): domain Eukaryota; kingdom Viridiplantae; phylum Streptophyta; class Magnoliopsida; order Rosales; family Rosaceae; genus Comarum; species Comarum palustre. The sequence continues at coordinate 795,428 of OX637581.1, forward strand.
AAAATAAGACTTTGAAACTCAATTGAATGAAAGATACACTTATTTATGCCCAAATACACAAATCTTTATTAAAATCATATTAAAAATATAATTTCAAGACATTTTTACCCTTGTCTCTTACTAAAGAGACAAGACTTTGCCGGAGCACTGCCGGACTCCGGTCGCCGTCGCTGGACTCCGGTGATCATATTTCTCCGCTCGCCGGATTTCGGTCACCAGTAAATCTGTTACTAACACCCAATAACTAGGATATTCCAGTTATTAACTCTCAGAAACTGAGTTCTAGACCTCCAATAATCACAACTAAATCGATTACTGACACCTAGTAACTCGGATATTCCAGTAACTCGGATATTCCAATTACTGACCCCCCAATTACTCAGGTTATGACCTCTAATAATCACTAATAAATCGGTTACTGACACCCAACAACTCGGATATTTCAATTACTGACCTCCAGTAACTGAGTTCCTAACCCTTAATAACCATTGATAACACTGTTACTGACGACTAGTAATCGGGTTACTGACCCCTAGTAATCGGGTTACTGACCCTTAGTAACTGGGTTACTGACTTGCGGTAATTACAAAATCTTTGGAAGAAAAAAGACTATTGAGGTCTCAGTTACTGGCCTTAATATTTAACTTGATTACTGACCTTCAGTAATGAAGTACTAACCTGTAATTACTAGTTACCAACCCTTAGTAATCGGGTTGCTATCCCAAATAATTACTTTACAACAGCAGATCAAGTCCTTAAAAGTGAATAGCTACATAGTATAGCAAACTATCATGACTGATGTCAAATGGTTGCAAATCAAATACATACAAATTACAAATCTCCTTCATACTACTCATCAATCCATTATATTAACCATAAACTAAGCTCATCTCATTGCAATAGCCAATTCAAGTCAATTAAATCTTAAAAACGTGAAATAGTCTCAAGGTGAGCCGATGTAGTAGAGCACAATTCTCATAGATGATATCAGCAGTAACTAAGATCAACAACCACCAATTTAACATCTAAATGATCACAAGCCGAAAAGAGTTGGTCGATGTCGACTTAAAGATTAACATCGATCCAATATATTAGACATAGAGGTCAAAAAACTAATCCATCAGAATATTATTTACCAGCAATGTCGGCGGCGACGGCAGATCAGCCTAAGCAGGTGGTGATGCACAAATCGTGGTTTCCACTTCGAACAACCTCGACATACTTGGATTTGTACTACTTGACGAGTGTTGCCGCCGATTTGCACATGCCAATCTGATGAGCTTTCGGCGGCATCGTGGAGGTTCAGATTGGATTCTAATCGCAAGGTTGTTGTTGTTGCTGCTGTAACTTGTAGAGGCTTAGGGTTTTAGATTTGTTTCGAACACCGAGAACGAGGAAACACCGATCGGAAGCAGTGGTGGTGCGCGGCGGAGATCGACGGGCTCGGTTCGAATCACCACGTGGAAGCAACTGTGAGACCCCGAATGTTTTTACCGTGGTTAATGGCGAGTTACTGAGGTTTAAGTCATATTCAGTAACTTCGCGAGTGATCGACCACGTTAATTTTCGAGTTTTCAAAAGTTCTCCAAATACCTGATCTAATGACCCGATGTCATATTACGTGTCGACAAGAGTCTCCCGGTATTTTCGGATTATTTTTCGGAGCTTCGGTTTATTTTCTACGAATTTTTGAAGTTTTCGGTAACTTTTAATTATCTATCCGGTAAAAAGAGTTTTTACCATTTAACTTTTACTTTTCACCTTCTTTTAATCTGGACCGTCAGATCTTTCCAAGATCTGATCTCAGCCGGCCAATCCTCTATAAATAGAGGGTGAGTTTTGACTCACCAACTCGGTCAACAGAGCTTCGATTTGAGCTCTCACCTTCTCCGCTGTTCTCCACCCGACGTCGGCGACTCCGGCCACCACAGGGCGGGGGACCACCTTCTTTCTCTTCCTCTCTTCCTCCTCTATCTAGCCCAGTCCCTGGATCGCCACATCGTCCACTGTGGAGGGAGAACGACCGAGAAAAAGGCTCGAAGGTCAACGGCCAAATTCCGACGAACCAAGCGGCGACTCGACCTTCAACTGGTATGGTTCTTCTCCTCTTCTCTTCCTCTTCATTTCCATGTCTTTAAACCCTTAAATCGAGCCCTAATCGAGAAATCCCCATTTCACTGTTTTTCCACTGTTTTCGGGTATTTTCTGGGTTTCAGGTTCTTGACCTCTGGCGAGCAGTTCTTCGAGCTTCAATAAGGTTCCCTAGCTACTACATGGAGTCCAGAGAGGTCCGGTGGTGTTGTTGATCGTAGAGGCAGAGGTTTATGTTTTGGGGCAGTGACAGGCCGAGGAGTTTCTGCTCTATGGGTTTAGGTAGAGTGGAGCTGCTAGGATGGTCTAGGAGGAGGTAGGCAGCAGGGAGGCTGTTGGGATTGGTGTTTGGGAGCAGAGGCAGAGGGTAAAGTTTTCCCCCTCTTTGAACTGTGTAATTATTTTATAGTGTTGTTGAATCGTTGTTGTTCTTGTTGATCAGTGATTAATTTGTTGTTGTTTTGATGTGGTTTCGTTGCTTGTGTCGATAACTTGGTGACGAAGAAAACAGGAAAACTCCGGCGAAATTCCGGCAAGTTGACCAGAATCCGGTGGCGATTCCGACGAGGCAATGAAACCGGCAGAAATGCCGAGGAGGTAGTCTTTTGATCTCTTCAAATGTGTTGTTTCCGTTTAATAGAGTTAAAGAGTCGTAATCGGAATTTACGTATAAGGAAACGTATAAAAACGGAAACTAACTGTAATTGGAATCTTTCCATTTTAGGAAACTTTCTAAGTTTGGAAACCTGCTAATTTGGAAAACTTTTCATTAAAGGAAAGTTTCCATTTTGGGAAAGTCTCACTTTCAGAAAAACGGTTAAGTAAAGAATTGAAGTTCTATGAAGTTTGACACAATTTGGTGAAACTTGGTAAAGTGTTGAATTGTTATCGGAAAATGATAATTGAAAATTCTAGAAAATGTCAAGTTGACTGTTCTAAGTAAAAATTAGTGTTTCACGTAAATCGGTAAATCAACTCTTGGTAAATAAATTGATTAATGTGACACGTTGAGTGTCCAAAGTAATTCAATGAATTATTATGTGACACCCTAACGTCATTAAAATAGTAAAGGAAAGTTCGAGAGCTAAGTCGGACTTCCGGTAAATTGAGTAAAGAGTCGATAACCGGAAAGGCAAGTCAAAAAGGTTAAAGTGCCATAAAAAGGAATTGGTTGGTCAACTTAGTCAATGTGGACATTCCTGGTCAAACTAGGAACGCTGAGGTCTGTTGACTGTTATTGTTTCTTGGTTGCTAAGCTATTTTAATTCTGCAGTGATTATTGGACGAGGTAGATTACGCGGTGATCTCGGTTCACCGAGGCAGTTCCTGGATGCTTGGAGCTTACGAAAGGAACATCAATTCCAGGTAGGGAAGCTAAACCCCCTTTGGTAGTGGTTTTGTGTTAATATGAGAAAGTGCATGATTTTGTGTATGCTCATGGTCGATGCCTCAAGAAAGTTTTCTTTATATTAAAAGATAAATGATTTATGATTGGGCCAAGAAAACCCGAGGCTAGACGTAAATGATTTTTATATGATGATGTGATATGTTGAGCACCGTTGTCCTGATTTCCGGTGCGTGACCTGAGAGTGGCGGGACCTAGTATATAGCACTCCCACGGTGTCGATGACCGTGAACCTCCAGAGGGGTAATGCCCTATTTATTTTAATTATCCCACTTACGCTCGTCTCGTATAGAGTCAAGCGAGACGTAAGTGCGGTGTGCTGTTACGAGAGATTTGTTGGGCATTAGTAGTAAATGGACACTCTCGCGACTATTCGTCTTCAGACGCATAGGTAGTTGGCCCCGGTTTACTGTATAGACAAACCCGAGATTCGGTCACAGAGATTCGTGAAGCCCTGCAGGCTATATTGTTCATTGAGCGCTCTGGCCCATGTTTTAGCATACTGCACTGTTTTCCCGAAAGTTATGAAATGATGTTTTTGTGTGCCAAGAATTTTCTAAATGATTTTATCAAGAGCTCAATCTATATGTATATATATGATTTTATGGTTTTCAAACCTATCATTAGTGGGCCTATATGTGAGCACGCAAGGACGACGCTCACCCCTACAACAGGTTGTTTGCAGGTACTATGTACTATGACGGGATAGATAGAGAGAGCTGTGTGTGGAGCCTCATTCCTTCCTCGATGTTTGGTCCAAGTTGTACTCACTTTTCCAGTTTTACCCTTCGAGTCATATACCAAAGCATTTTACCTAAACAGTAAAGGTGTCACCCTGATTCATAAACCTTGTTGTATATTTTTATTGTTGTCGCTAAAGTTTTTAATTGACTCTTTAATTTGAGCACCTTCCGCGAAATTAGAAAAACTCTGATGAATGTTTTAAGAATTTCATGTGGTGCCACTCAAAGTTTAAAGTTTAAATTTTATTTTACTTACTAAAAAGCCTACGACTTTAGGTTAATAAGTTGTTGGCACGTCCTTCGGACGTGTTAGTTTCTTATTGGCTTAAATTTGTGGCTACTGTAGTTTCCCCTCCCGGGGTGCTACAGCAGTGGTATCAGAGCAATCGTTCCCCGGAATTTTGTTTTTAAAATGTTTTAAAACCTTTGATGCCTTTAAGTCTGTGCTTGCGCGTCAAAATTTTTCCGAAAGTGGTCTTTAAGAAATTTCGGAGCTAGTAGAGTTTCGTGAGTTGTCATAATAAGGGTTTTGAAAATTCTCTGTTGGGAATTTTCATTTACGATTTTAAATTTTAGTGACAACTTTAAATTCATTCACGAGTCGTGTTCCTATCCTTGGTATCATTCCTTAAATCTGACTCGTTATCTTCTAGTAGTATATGAAACCCCTTTGTGACTCTGGTTTGTTTTATGACAGTGACAATTGTGCCTTGAGCTGTAAAGCCTTGTTGTCACCTTGATCCTATTCATGTGTTATGTCCTGCCTGAGTATCTTGACCATTGTTTTGTCTTGAGTACCCAGATGACTACATAAGAATTTCTTGCGCTTCTGTTATGTCCAAACCTACTTGATAATGAGGTCAATGTTTCATCGAGTATTTTCCCACTTAGCTCTCTCACAGTACACGGGCCGCGACATATGATAAGAGTGGCAGTAGATTGAAACTAAGATTTTGAGCTCTGAAAACTTGGCATACTTGAGGATTATGGATGTGAAAACGTCCTGTTTTGGATTTTTGATGATATGGAGGAAAACCTTGTGCATGTGTTATGAATGATGGATATTGTTTATGCTATGAGATTGCATGTAAGGCCAAAGCATGTTATTTGAGCCGTAGGGTATGAGATTTGTTGCACATGAGCATGGTATCTGGATTGTTTTTATGGACCCTCCTTGCTGAGATAGTGAGATAGAGATGAAGTCCTTGATTTTGAGATTCAGATTGAGGATCTCGTAGTGGTAGATCCTGGAGTTTGAGATTGAGATCGAGGATCCCGTAGTGGTAGATCCCTGAGTTTGAAATTGAGATTGAGGATCCCGTAGAGGTAGATCCCTGAGTTTGAAATTGAGATTAGGATCCCGTAGTGGTAGATCCTAGAGTTTGAAAAGAGATTGTGGATCCCGTAATGGTAGATCCTGTAAAGAAAGTTGTGATTGAAAAGAGATTTCATTGTTGGTGGAACCCAAGGTGGCTTCACAGATCTCAATGGAGTTAGGTGACTCTGTTGTTGCTCATAGTCTTTGAGACAGAGTTTGCATTTGTCATACGTGCTTGGTTGAGTATTAGCATGAATTACGACGAATCAGCGGTGTCTCTACCCTAGTGTGGGAAGTTGTGATGTGGCGTTGAGGTGATTGGTATTATCCTCCGTAATGTGAAAGAGACATTTGAGGAAGTGGATTGAGCAATGAGTATCGTATCCTTCCCAGTGCATTATTAAAGCTTGGCGTCGACGCTTGTGGTTACTCCGACGTGTTGTGAAGCTTTGAAAACTGTGTTGACCTTTTTGAGGTCCTGAATTAAGAGTATGTGATGTGAATATGATAGTATGAATATGTGAGACCTTACCCTCGACTTTGTATGTTAAATGAGGTAAGAGTGGTCTCAAGATGTTGCATGTGTTAGGAGCAGGCAGCTTAAGACCTGCAATTCATTCCCGTTTTCTTGGGAGTACTTTGCAACTTGAATTTTGTAATTGTTCATGTACTCTTGTGACTTTGTGGTTCGTCAAGACACCAATCTGTAAAAGATTTTCCGTGGCTAAGGAAATTTGATGTTATTAGAGGCATGTGGAGCGTTAAGAATCAGTTCTGACCGAATGAGGTGTCAGAAATGTTGTATGACCGAATGGTCGAAGATTGGAACGACGAACTCGAGTTTGTGCATCAGTTTGGTTATTTGCATTTAGAGTTTGCAACTTTATCAAATTGTCCATGGGTGTAATTGGACATGATGCTTTCTGCTTGAACTCTATGCATGGAATGCCTGAAGTGAAGAAATGTGTAAAACATTGTTTGATGACCAAGTGGTAGCTTCATGATTTGAACAAACGGTCTGAGACAGGGAAAGAAGTGTACCTAAGGATATTCAGTAAGTACTGTAAATTTTTGTGGTAATTTGTCGGTTTGTAGCCGAGGTAGTGGGTATCAATTTTCCCCTGCAATAGTCATGCAGTTAAGTTTGACCGACGTTTAGAATATCGAAATCTTGGTCAGGTTTGAGATTATGTAAGTCATTGCAACTTGATAGCGATCCACTGAAAAGAAAAAGTGTAAAGAGATGAGAAAGTTTGTGGCCAGAGGACATTATCAAGAGTCTCAGTTCAACCAAGTGTTGGACTTCGAGGTGGAAATTACCCTTGAGTTAATAACTTTCTCAATATATGGACTTTTAGCTAACGAAATTATATATAGCCGACGAAAAAATATTTCGTCGGCTAAAATTCCACTTTAGCCGACGAAAATTTTACTTAATCGACGAAAAATTGTTTCGTTGGCTAAATGAAAAAATTTTGTCGGTCTGTTTTTTATTTTGTTAGCTATGCTGTTTATGCTGGTAGTGTGGTATTGGGTGTCACGCCCCGACCCAAGTTTACCTTCTTAAACCTGGGGTAGGACGTGCGGGACTCATCCCAAGAGAGATTTACTCGAAATCCCCCTTGAGAAAGGATAACCCTTATTCCCGAACCAATTTCAAACGGTCCAAACGAAACCGGAATAGACCTCACAGCCAGAGGTTATCCCGATTTCTGCATTTGGATCTCAAACCAATCATTTTGGAGGACCTAGGGTTCTAATATTATTTGTGACTGCACCCGAATTCCGGTCAGGCTGCCTACGTACCCTGTCTTCAGGGATCAAGCCACACGTAGCTCTTATTTTTAATTAACGCCCTAACCGGGCAAATCTCATTTTTCTATTTATCGGCTGGTAAACTATTAAGGATAGCAACCGCCTATTGCATAACCGGAGTTTAACCTCTCTGCTGAGATATCCACCAACGAACTATCTATCGGGATTATCACAAACTTACCAACAAATGTATATAAAGCAACCATACATGTTCAACCAGAATATAAAGGCAACCACAAGAATATAATCAATAACCACACATAAATATGTAATATAGTGACATCCACGTAAATAACACAACCACCAAGGACACCAAGGTAAAAATCGGCATATAATGGCACCCTTGTAATTATCCAAAACTGACAGGGGCAGCATGGTCATTCTAACCTTAATGGCAGCTGTAAATAGATAGAACTGTCATGGGTATTTTAAGAATTTCAGCCTTAATTGCAGTCCAGTAATTAAACAAAATGACCAGGGGAATTTATGGAATTTTAACCTTAATGGCATTCCTGTAATTATATTAAACTGCTGAGAGCAGCTTCGTCTTTTTACCCTTAGGGGCAGTCATGTAAATATACAAATTTGCCAAGAGCATTTTTGAGATTTCAGTCCTAGTGGCAGCCCTGTAATTAAACTGAACTGCCAGGGGTATTTCTGTCTTTTCACCCCACAATAAATGGTAAGAATACCAGATCTACCGTAGTAAAAAACCAGAGATTTACCCCTTCTTACCCTAAACTAATCCAATCGGCCTCCCAACCGATTCCAAGCCCTAATCCGGCTATAACCACCCTATTCAATCCTCGACAACAACCACAACAACTACAACAACACTGAGGATTCGAAGCTTACCCTTGGTCGACGCCCACTCCAAACCAAAACTCCATCAATCTCCCTCTGCCTGCCATTGACTCGATCCTAGCACCTCACCACCTCGAGCTTTCTCCAGAAGCTTATGTTGCAGGTAGGTTGACACTAGGAGACTAAGAATACCACTGAGAGTTCAAGAACTCAGTCGCCAGAGGAGGAACGAAAAATCCAGTAAAACACAATAAAAATGAGGATTTCAGTTAGGGCTCGAATCGAACATCCAAGGGCAAAAAATTGAAGGAAGAAGGAGGAGAAAGAACATACCATTCATGCGCCTTGGCGCCGCCTGGATCACTGGAATCTTGCCAAACACAGTCGATCTCCTCCTCCCTCGATCTCCAGCCATGGTGGTTGTTTGGAAGTTTGGAGAGCTGGGTTAGATAGAGGAGGACGAGGGGAAGAAGATGGGAGTGGTCTGCCGGCGAGTGGTGGCGGGAATCGCCGGCGCCGGGCGGAGGACGTTGGAGCAGAGAGAGAGTTGGGGGTGCTGGTTTGACCGAAGTGGGAGGTTTGACTGAGTCAAACCTCTCACCTTTATTTATAGGGAAATGGGCGGTCAGGATCTGATCTTTTAAGATCTGACGGTCTAGATTAAATATTAAAAGTTACCTTGGGCGGTAAATGGATATTTTACTTTTACCGCACAGTAACAACCCATTATCCTGAATAACTTTCGTATACGACCTCCGATTAAATCATAGGGCATATCCACGAGTTCGTATTAACGTCCTTTACAACTTTTCTGAATGAAGTTTTCTCAAATTCTCGACTTATAGCAAAGTCATCTTTTTACGGTAAAGTAAATAACTTTTATTACTTCCGTAAATTGAATAAATGCATGTTAAACAGCCCGTAGCTCCGGAAAATATTCTGGACATACCGGTAGACTCGTATTAACATAATCAACCACCTCGGGACATTAATTCTATTTTCCCCCAGAACCAAGAATATCTTGATATTAAACTCGAATATTAATTCAGGGAAGAATTAACAGCACGGTTACAACCCTCTGTAACCCGCCTAATCCCGATAAATAGGTAAATTTCGGGACGGGGTGTTACATTCAGAGTCTGCGATGACGACAAAGATAGGGTGGCTCAGGTGCAGTGTCTGGTTTGGGCTGAGTCGACAGTGGGGAATACTGTGGTCTTTTGGGCTACTTGCAGGGCCTGGGTTCCTCCATCACGGGCTGTGAGTGTTTCGGCTTGCTATACCCATGCGGTAATTATATGTTAGCTACTTTCTTTCTTACGATTATTTATTCTGAGGTTCATGTTTATGGCCTCATTTCACCCATGTGGTGTATTTTCATCCCTTTGTGGATCATACTGGCAATGTCCAGAACGAGAGGGCTCGGTTCTTCACATTGATATCAATCAATCCTAACGTTTTCCAAATATTTGGTCACCGACACCAAAACTACACGGCAACTACCATTGCTAACCGTCATGAGAGCTTGTGTGGCTGCACGCTTAAAGTGCATTAAGCACTTACCTATTAGATTATGGGTGCTCACGCATGGGTTCATCACCCCCAATTTTCGTTGGTACTGGTTCTTGGTTATTGGTTCTTGTTCTTGGTCCTCTCTCGTCAGCCTTAGTTCCTTCATGACGTGGGTTTGGATGGTGGATTGTACGTGTTGTTTTGAGGGAGTTCCTCCTTTGTGTTATGTGTTTCCATATGATTTGTGTTTTGGGATTCTTTTAACATCGGGTTTCCGGACGTCATCGCTCCGGTCTTGTACTCCTCACTACCTCATTGTTGCTGACAGTCTGTGACAACGATGTTTGCACATATAGATGGTGTGTGTGGTTGTATTTATAGTATCGTTGCTTTTTTTATTTCGGATGTAAGGTCTTCGGCCTATAGTGTAGCTGAGTTATATTTCTTCTTTCACTCTTTTTAGTTTGATTGAGTTGTATACCCAAACTCTTTATTATTAGCACTTCTTGCCTTGTTTTTGCAAGCATTGTAATTGGGCTTCCCCCTTGATTAATGAACTAGTCATTTCTCACCAAAAAAAATTATAGCAAGGACAGTTGCTCTGATATTGTCTTCAGTGCGGGAAATCTTGAGATGGATTTGTCGCAGTCGCATATACAGGAAATTGTTGAAATCACCCAAAAAAATCTTGAGATGGATTCATCGCCGTCGCATGTACAGGAAACTGTTGAAATCACCCAAAAAGAAGGGCAGAAGATCAGAGATTCCTGATTCTCCACCTTCTGAGTATGCACCTGGCCTAGGTTCTACAATTGCATCAGAAAGGTTATACCCTTCTTATTTCCACAATACTACACCCGAGAGGAGAGCGGTGTCAAGACATGAGTGGGAAAGTAGCACCAGACAGATGATGGAGAAAGCCTTGGAAGAACTTGCTTCTTCTCCTGATTTCAGCAAGTGGGTAGTTACAAATGCTGATAGAATCAGCATCACCCCACTCGGCAGCTGATGAGCAGCGCCACAGGTAGGTAGTTTATGTATGATCTATCTGGGCAGTCCTGGATGATTGTTTAGTAACTCAATAGTGCAATTCAATGTGGGGCTAATAGATTCGTAGCAATTGATTATTGAAATACTTGTGTTTGAAGCTTTGTTCAGGTGTTTGCTTGGGTTTTGGAGTCTCCCGGCGATGTAACCAAATCATCACATTAGTACTCAATTCTATTCCTAATTTGTGTTTTCTCTTTCTCAAAAAAATGACTCTTGGTATTTCTCAGGTGTATACATCTTTACATGTGTAGTGTTTAGACAACTTCAGTTCAAATCCTTTCCGGCATAACTGCCCGACACCACAATGCAATTCCTATTGAATTCTCCAACATAAGCAGAATGAAAGAGCAAGCAGATCAACTCGTTCAAGGACTTCATATTTGCTTAACTTTTTTCAGATAACCAAAAGTCCAAAACAACGGTAAACGATAAGCAGGGAATATTTGTCTTGTTTCCTAAGCAGCTAAGTTTAGACCAGTGCCTTATCATATGAATGGTACGGAGAAGCCGTCATCAGTGGCCCAATCAGGATCAAACACTTGCCTGAATCTAATTTTCTGATCTCTAAAATTTATAACGCTAATTTTATTAACTTCCCATGAGTACAATGACGACATCATACTTAGACCCAGTAAAACCCAGATTTCTAATAATCATATCAAACAAGAAACCCAGAAAACAAAGAAAGAAAACAATCGATCACTAAGCAAACCTCTGTAGCATACAGCATCAAACCATTCGCATTCAATAACGAACAACAATGATTTGTACAAAATAAACAACTAAATCAAAAAACTTATTACCCCCAGAAGTTAAAACAAGAAGGGATGATCTGAAATATGTTTGTGATTGGTTTGGCATTAATATATACATATGTTACATATATGATAGCAAACTCATGAGACTGATGTGATTGGCAGTGATGATGATGATCTGGTACAGTTAATTGGAGCAGCTGAAACTAAAAGCGAGGAACGGAATCTACCTGGTGGTGGTGCAAAGCAAACAATCCAAGATCCTAAGCCAGAGATGGCGGACACGCGGGAATACCCTATTCGTGTAAGTCCTGGATTCCAAGAGTAGATCCTCCACGGTCTCCAGAAAAGGGTTTAAGCTTCGGAGCGGCGGAACGTACAGAGTGAGAGGCACCGCCGAAAAAGCCACCGTGAAGAACAACTGCAAAATCATCATCGACTCTTATCTTCTCAAAAGGGTCTTGAAGGTTTGAGAGAGAGATGAAAAGGGTGAAATGTTCTGGAAGGTGGAAGAAGGTCTGGGAAGAAACGAAGAGAAATGGATAAAGGAGAAGTGTGAATATGATAGGACTGACTGGTGGTTGGGTTGGTTTTGTGGGGTTGGGAGTGATCACAAATGTGCAGACCTTACTGTCCTTGTTAGATGAGTCACGTTTTCATATATAGCCGAGTATAGAAAGGAAGCAAGTTGAACTGCAAAATTCCAGCGAAGGGTTTTGTATGCAATTCCTGGGATGAATATAATCCCATATTGATAGGATTATCATCTTCGATTTCTGTTCCTTCTTCCTTATGTGAACAAAAATTAGTTACATGTTTTTTCCTTTTTGGATTGAGGGATCATTACATTTAAGACCAGCCAAATTACACATTCTTGACCACAGAAAAATTAAAATATGTGTCCTATCTAAGCATTGTGACTCGAATCACATCATCAATGTTTTAATGTTTCTCCATTTTTAAACACAAACCTAAAACAAAGACTAAACTCCATGTTTTATAGAGCAAAATCAATTTTTTATTAAACAAAATTTCATTTAATAATTGTATTTACAGAGCAATTATAACACATAACAAGGGATTATAACTATAAACAAATAACTCTAGCTTCAAACTACTTATCAACACTCTAAAGAGGAGAGACTGACATATCAACAAATACAATGAACGTCGAATTGAACATTCAGTTGAGTTAATTTGACCAATATATATAGTAATTACTAAAACAAAAACTGACCACAACAACTACATCATAAGACGTGCAGTCCCAAAATTTCCATGCAAGAGCAAAATCATTTACTAGCATTCTGTTTGTCGGTACGCGATTGTGATAGGAAACATGATGCTAGTTCCCAACAAATAATTAGGAGCCTAATCTCCATCCATTAACTGACCACCTTGGAGACTTCAAAATTGGCCCAACCTATTGCACAACCCTTTTCTCATGTTCGCTCAGCTCTTCATATGGAATTGGAGGCTATGAGAGCGGTTCTTCTACTGCTCATTCATCATGTATGGATCATATCGATATTGATTTGAGACAGGTAGTGCTTCGGTGTCGTCTACGCTTAGAGCAAATGCACCTATTTTGGATGGGTTGAACCAATTTCTCATCCGGGTTAATATATTATTCATTCAAATCATCTCTTCGTGCTTGGTTCGACAATACAATTAGAGAAAATATCTATTTAGTATAAAATTTTGGATCTCATTTCTCATTTTAACAGTTTTTTTAAAAACAGTAACAATTTCATTTTTTTATAAATTTGTGCATATTCCAACAAAACTTATAGCAATTCTAAACAACCTATAATATTTCAATACTCATTCTACCATTACCCATTCAAACATACTTAAAGAAAGAAAATAGAAAATAGAGGAGACATGACCGACACCTCACCGGCTCTGGTCACTGCCGGCTAGACTCCGGTAGCCGGAATCTGGAATCAAGTTTATTACCCCCTAATAAACTCTCACTAAACCCCTAAACAACATTCATATTGCACAATCAACTTTACTACTCTCTAATAAACTCTCACTGAATCCCTAAACCGCATTCTTATTGCACAGACAACTGTACTACCCCCTAATAAACTCTCACTGAACACCTAAATCGCATTTCTATTACACAGCTAACTTTACTATCCCCTAACAAACTCTCAATGAACCTCTAAACCGCATTTCTATTACACAACCAACTTTACTACCCCATAATAAACTCCTACTAAACCCTTAAATTGCATTCCTATTGCACAAACAACTTTACTACCCCCTAATTAACTCTCATTAAACCCCTGGACCACGTTCTTATCGTCACATCCAACTTTACTACCCTTTAATAAACTCTTACTGAACCCTTAGACCACATTCTTATCGTCATAACCAGCTTTACTACCCTGTAATAAACCCACTGAACCCTTAGACCACATTTTTATCGTCACAGCTAACTTTAGTACCTCCTCAATAAACTCTCACTAAGAGAGAAAAAAGAGAGACATAATTGGAGCAACAGAAGCGGGATTCAATAGAGAAGATGGATATCAACTTGGATCGACGGCGACGACGGCATATATTGTTGTTGTTATTGAGGAGATCGTCGGTATACATCAGGGCTTAGCGTTATTGCACTAGATTTTCTCTTTAACACCAGCAGTGGGAAACCTAACTTGGACTCGACATAGACTGTCATTGTTATGCTTCGGAGGAGATTGATGGAGTCTGTTGTTGTTGCTCCGATAACGGTGACGATTCTAATCTGATTCGATAACGGCGGAGAAAGTGATCGGAGGAGATCAGTTGCTGCTCCGATGACGGCGATGATTGCAAACTAAGAGGAATGACGTCGTTGAGTAGGCAGAGGGTCTGTTGAGAGAGAGAGAGAGAGAGAGAGAGAGAGAGAGAGACACTGCTGGTATAGAGTGATCGAGAGAGAGAGAGACGGTGATCTGATCAAGATAGAGATAAATATTTTGTAAGGGTGGGATAGTAATTTCCTTATCAAAAGTTAGAATCGTCATAGGATATTTTGTAAGGATGGAATAGCAATTTCCTTATCAAAAGTTAGAATGGTCATAGCCAAGCTATTTTAGATCTGGTCGACATTTTTTTGTATTGAAGGGTCAATACCCCATACAATAATGAGATTAATCCGATGACCAATTGGTATTCAATTTATTTAAAAAAAAATGTTTTCTAATTGATAAATAATTATTGATCTTCACTTTATTAAGAATTCAATAATTACTTATTATACACAAAATGTTCATGTAAACTAGAATTACTGATTATTATTATTTTTTAAACAAAGTAAATGTTTCCCTTTAAATATGGTCCATTAGATCTTGATCTGACGGCTCATTTTGAAGCCTGGTTGCATTATTTTAAAAGAGAGTGACATCACACTACCATAGACAATGCAAAAGCAAAACACAAAAACTCACCTTACAAAAAGATTTAGATAAATAAGGACATAAATTCAGGTTTAAGATTAATGTGAGGGGTTCTATTAAGCATCTTCTTGTTAAGTACTAGTTGAGCAATTTTTCGTTTCACCCTATTTTCGATCACCCTATTTCGTTGGGCTTCTAGAAGACTGTTTTAATTATTTTTGAGTTTTATTTTTATTATTTTGTTTTTTATTTTAATAGTTTGTTTTGGATTTAGATTTTGTTTAATCTTTGGCCCTTCAGGCTTTGATGTTAGTCGCCCTAGGGTTTCTTTACTCCTATATAAGGAGCCTCTATCAGTTGTATATGTTAACCTTGATTTTATATAAAAAAAGCTTTGAGTTTATCTCAATTCCTGGTGGATTCCAGAACCTCTCGTGGATTCGAGATCAAAAACAGATTGGTGGATTCCAATCTCCAATCCCTTTATTTTCTGCTGCATCAATTGGTAATCAGAGCTTGGTGGATTCCTAGTGAGTGATCTATCGATCGATTCAGAAGCAAAAAAAAGTATTGAAAAAAAAACAGTATCATAAAAAATCGATGAACAGAACTACCGAACTGCCTGTCGATCTGATCTCCACTACAAGCCGGCGTCTCTCCAACCTAGTCTGCTCCTAAGCCGAGTCACAACCCGTCCATCGCCACCCAGAGTCGTCGCCGCAGCACCACAGCCTGGGGCAGCTGTCACACCCCGAATCTTTTAAAGTTAACAAAAGTTACTTTTCACCGAGGTTTACGAGTTACCGAGGATTTTTAACTACGATCGGTAATTCGATAAGTTATCGCTCGAGTTAATTTTCGAGTTTTTAAAAGTATACCAAATACCTGAATTGATGACTCGATGTTGTAGTACGTGTCAACACGAGTCTCCCGGTATTTCCGGAATATTTTTCGGAGCTTCCGGCTAATTTCTGTGAATTTCAGAAGTTTATGGTAATTTTTAATTATCCATCCGGTAAAAAGGGAGAATTATCATTTAACCTTTTCACTTTTCACCTTCTTTAATCTGAACCATTAGATCTATTAGGGTTTTGATCTTAACCGTTGATTTGAGTATAAAAGGAATTAAGAGGAGTTGACTTTGGTCAGAAATGAAAGTGAGGGGTTGACCGGCTGTTCTTCCTCTCGACTCCGTCACTGTGCTCCGATTTCGCCTCCCTCAAATGTCCTTCTCTCGGCGGCGCACCGGTGACCCGAGCTTCGCCTCGCCGTCCCCAACACATCTGTGGTCTTGGTTTCGGCAGAGAAGCTCCGGTGAGAGAGAATCAGAGGAGAGAAGTTTTAGGGTGCAATCGGGTTATTCCGATCTAGGTCACGGCGGCGAGCACGAGAGGTGTTGGTAGCTTCGCCGTGAGCTTGTGGACGTCCCTGTGGTGTTTATTCTCCAAGAGGGTTTAGTGGAGAGAGATTCGAAGAGGAGAAGCAGTCGAGATTTTCGGGTCATGGTTTGGTGTTCTTCGGTCACCGGCGAAGGAAAGTGAGGTATGAAAGATGACCTACTCTTCGTGTTCTAACTCTTTGTATAATTGAATTCGAGTTTGAGTGTGTTTTGGAGAAGTTGGGGTTTTTGGGCAGTGTTGGTCTGCTACTGTGTTCGGCGGCGATAGAGGTGGTGGTTCTATAGTTGTTAGTATATGTTATGATATCAAAAGTTTAATACACAATTACGGTTGCCATGGTTGGAGACGTTTTGGCAATTTTGGGTTTTGAAATAGTTATGTTGATATTGACAGAAGCTAGTTTAATTGGTTGTGCTTAACTTAGAGATGAAGTTTATTGACTGATGATTAAGATGGCTGCTGGGGAAGTAAGGTAGTTTTATATATGTATTCAAATTTGGTGTTAAGATGATCTGGGAATGCAAGGTTCATGTTAAGGAAGTTGAATGCTGTATTTTATTGTTTGGTGTTATTGGAATCATTGTTGGGTTGCTGACTTAGTGTTGTTTGCGTGGTTTCATGTCGAGAACTTGGTGATCGAGAAACGGGGAAACTCTGGCGAAATTCCGGCAAGTCACCGGAATCCGACGTAGATTCCGGTGATACGGTAAAACCGGCTGAATGCCGAAGAGGTAGGAGTTGATTCTTTCAATAACCTAATTGTCGTAAAGTTTCCGTAAATTAAAGAATTGGATTAATTACGGTTAATTGGACGTAATTAGGAAGTTGCCATTTTGGGAAACCTTCTAAATTTGGAAACCTGTTAATTTGGGAAACTTTCCATTTTGGGAAAGTTTCCATTAAAGGAAAGCTTTCACTTTGGGGAAGTTGTATTTTCAGAAAGATGGTTAAAGGGTTGAAGTTCAATGAAGTTGGACACTAGTTGGTTAATTCGGTAAAATGTTAAATTGTTATCGGAAATTGATAACTGGATTTTATGAGGAAATGTTAAATCGGTATATCGACTCGAAGTTAAATATATTGATTAATACGTGACACCTTAACGTCAAGTTTAAGTGATAACGGAAATGTTCGGAAGCGGAGTCGGACTTTCGTGAAATTGAGTTAAGAGTCGATAATCGGGAAAGGAAGTCAAAAAGGTTAAAGTGTCATAAAAAGGAACTTGGTCAACTTGAGGTCAAATAGGAATTTCCTGGTCAAACTAGGAAAAGACCAAGTCAACTGTGATTGACTAATTTGATGATTTGTTGTACAGTCTCTGGTCGGACGGGAGACGGGCTCGACTACGCGGGTAGTTCGAGAGTTTCGCTCGAGGAGCTTTCCGAGCGGGAAGAAGGTCGAAATAGTACTGTGAGTGGACGAGTTATTTTATTTAAATGAATGCATGCCCTAATTGTTGATATAATTGCATGGTTTTATGATTGTGTCGCGTATGATATGTTCCTCGGGTGCTCGGATTTTATATTTGGATTTAAGCTTATATGTCGAGGAATAGATTTATTTATTTGTTTGGGAAGAGTATTGTTGCGAATTTCCTTTATGGGTTGTCCAATGTTTATGCTAGCTAGAGTAGCGTGAGGGCGCTACTAGAGCTCTTAGCTCCGACCCTAGCCTGAGAGGTCAGGCAAATTACGTAGTGCACTATGAGGGTTGTCCATCACCACTTACCTAGAGCTCTTAGCTCCGACCCTGGTCTGAGAGGACAGACACGCCTGAGATGTCAGGTGGATATTCTAAGGGTTGTCCATCACCACTTACCTAGAGCTCTTAGCTCCGACCCTGGTCTGAGAGGACAGACACGCCTGAGATGTCAGGTGGATATTCTAAGGGTTGTCCATCACCACTTACCTAGAGCTCTTAGCTCCGACCCTGGTCTGAGAGGACAGACACGCCTGAGATGTCAGGTGGATATATTAAGGGTTGTCCATTACCGTTTTATATAGCTAGCATAGCGTGAAGGCGCAACCAGAGCTCTTAGCTCCGACCCTAGTCTGAGAGGCCAGACTTATTGTGTTTGTGAATATTACTCTTCCCATAATCCTTATTGGTTTATCTTATCATGCATTTGCGGAAATTTAGTAATTGTGGGCATGCATAAATGATTTTTTTTAAATTGATATACTTTTGGGAGAGCATTACAGGAAATGGAGCTTTTATATTTGATTTTCGTCCACTCACTCTAACAGTTTTTAAATGTTTCTCCCCTGGGCCTTTCGTTTTTAAATGTCCAGTGATGCAGGGTTCTTGAGAGGAGGTCGAGCGCGTACGAGAGTCGGGGCATAGTCGATCATTCCGTTGCTGCTCGAAATTCTTTGGGGTAATCATCTCTGTAGACTGCTCTGACTAACCCGGTTTAGTTAGTTTTGTAGGAAGGGTTGGCCATTTCAAGGGGGTTTCGGTAAGAAGTTCCCTTGAGGTGGTCCCCGCAGGATTTACTTCGGGTAAAAGGGGTATAACCCGGGGTGGGTCCTGTCAATGGTATCAGAGCATTAGGTTATCGTTTCCTGTTACTACCTCATATACTTAGTATCACTTAGTGTCTATAGAGTGATGGTCCGACCGCGGCGGATCCATCGGCATTTTATGCTTGGACGCTTAGTGTTTATTAAGGATATGAGTTAGTACTTCCTGGTTGATTCATGGACCGAGTGGTCTTATCAACGTTTGAATCTTCAAGACTATGCCTCAGTACGCCGACCTCACAGTGAACTCCTGTAAGGAACAAGGTAAGCTCGTTACGTATTTATTTGATGAGTTCCCCAAGGATTGTGTTTTAAAGGGATTTATTGAGATTTGAGTTGGGGATCGAGCTGTAAACTCACGTTGTTTAACGTTTGAGCATTATGTGTAAGTACTCGGTGGTGAAACAGCTAATTCACACCTGTGAGGCTGTCATGGTTGTTGACAGGGATGTTGTAGAAGCCTAAGACAAGGCTTTGGTGTTCGTGTTATGAGGCTCTTAGCAGTGAAGAGTCGTACGAGTTACTGGAAGATGTTGCATCCTGTGATGGAAAAAGGAGCTGAAGTCGCCTAGCGCGATTATTCTGAGAGGATGAATATTAAGATTTGACGATTGCCACGATTTTGTTGAGGTTCGTCATTAGTGTGGTTTCAGAGAAACCAACGGACATATGAAAGTGGAATGACTCAAGGAAAGTTGAGTGGGGTTATTTTGTGATCAATGGACTTTTTCTAGTGACGAGTCCATGATGTGACACTATTGAAGAATGTTAAGGAAGTAAAGGTTGTTTTGATCACTTGATGCTTTATGGGACATCCACTGGAACTAATGGTTTGGGTCACCTTTGGTGCTGACATTGTTGTCGACAGCTACGACTAGATTTTCTTAGCTCCAGCCACCCATGTTTGGGGTACTAGAAATATTCGAATCGTTAGTGAGTCCAAGCGTGATTTGAATTATAGGTGACAATGGTCATTTGGCCATTTATCGTGGAGGCAAGAATTTAATCGTGTCACCAGATCTTGGGACTCATGGCAACCTCAAGGTGAGTTATCCACCTGCGGTCAAAGTGTTGTAATTAGTACACCAGTGGAGGAGTCTCCAGGTTGGCTGTATTAGAGATCGATTTTCAGATCGAGGAAGCGTTACTAGTGGTAATTAAAGGTAATTGGTTTCGGAATTTAAAGGAACGTGTTGGAAGTGGCAACAAGCCACCGGGTCTCGGATCAAGGGTGCTTGGGGTACCAGAGATAGTGATACGAGCCTTGATGGACTTGGTATTATTGTGGTGTAGGAACCGGTAGTTGTGCAAACGGCACTGTTTGACGGCTGAAGATGTACATGTGTATACCCCACATGAGCACGTGTACCCTCCTGTGTAGAAAAGTGGTGAAGTTGAAATTTGGGTAGCACATGCTGGTAAGGCATAATTAAGGTGTACAGCTGTGTGTGGTCCAAATGACACCAGGTAAGTGACTAAGGCTGGTGATGACATCATTTTAAGAATGTGTCATAAGAGTTCCATTTATTGAGAACGGAGATTAAAGACGTTTGGTTAGAAGTTTCTGTATAAAACGTCAATTAAATGGTTTAATGTCGTTAGTAGGTGGAAGGATGTTTTCTGAGATAAATGCACGGAAAAGGTGAAGGGACAGCAGTGAGGCAAGGTTTACTGAATCGTTGAATAGGAGTGAGAATGTTGTAGATGGTCAAGCTTCAACCTGCAACCAAAGTCGTCCGTTATGACACTTGGTTTCCTCGAGGGCGATTAACTGAGCTTGATGGCATGGGAATTTGTGCACTCACTGGCTGTGGTCTAATCAATTATTGTAACCGAATGTGTACTTAGTCGTGTTTGGGGGTTTATAAGTTACACTCACTGCAGTGACAGGAAATATTCTCAATCTTGATATGGGGAATAAGGAATAAGATCTGGGAGATCAATTATTGAGGTTAATTTAAGGAAATCCTAAGAGGATTAAAGTTTTGTTGGCGTTGCTATGGTCGTTGGTCATTTGAGTAGTGACCCTACTTGTTAGGAATCTTTGACCTAACGGCAGTTCTTGGCGCCACGAGTGTAGAGTGGTAACAAGAAAGGTCATTGGAGGTGACCCTCAAAATTGTCAACATTTTAGGTGAGAGTGAAAGCGGTGAAACTGAGGAAAGAGTTTCTTTGATGACTCAAAGATGTTACGAGTCAAGGTTTTGGAAACCAAATTGTTACAAGGGTAGTAAAGTATGTTGCTAAGTTGTGCAACACTCCATCGGAAACCGTGGAGTGATTAAGCTACGTTCAGATTAAGTTATGATCTGAGAGGATGTTAACGTGTGGCAGTGGATCTTGTGATTTAAGATCTAGAGTGGTAAGCGATTGAGAATTTTGAATCTTACCGAATAGAGGTTGCAGTGGATGGTAAACCCGCAGCGCCTGTGGGGACAGTTTTGTTAGAAACTGTCTAGTTGTACGAGTTGACTCTGCGATGTATACGTGCCCAGTGCGGTAATGGTATTTGTTATCTTGTGCCTCGTTAACTGGATGCTCGATGATCAACATGGTTGTGTCTGGTGAAATTAATTCCCGATGCTTTGATCAGATGTTCCTTTGGGCGTGCACCAGTGGCACTAAATTTCATGTAGATGTCTGATCTGGTTAAATGTCCAAGTTGCTGGTTATTACCGGACGATGTGGTAATGGAGGCATCTGGGAATGGAATATACTTGTTGAGCGGGTAAGGCTGGAATCCTTTTAATGGTAAATCTATCCCAGATTGTGATGCGGATAACGTTTATTAGACGCACGGTTGGTTGAAATGCAAGCTCTGCACTATGCGTCATTCCAGGTTAAGGTAAGAGTTAGGGAGGTCAGTGGCACCTCACCTATGAGTAGTACGGGTATGTGTTACCAGTTGCAAAGTATGCAGTAACCCCACAAGTGATATTTGAGCTAGCGACTCTAATGTTCGACTTGTGGGTAAAAGTCAAGATTTATCCGGTCAGAATAGCTTGGTAGGCAGTGTGAAGCCTGACAATATTGTTTTCATGCGAGGAGTCAGTATTGTTGGATCTCGATGTCAGGAGCTTTTGGATCTCCCTGATTTAAAGGCTATGGTTTTGGATTTATGCAAAAGAATTCATGGTAGTTCGTGTCCTGTGTGTGTCCTGTGTGTGTCAGTGGTTTGAGTGAGGATAGAGTAAGGGAAGACAATTACTCTGCAACAGAACAACTTGACAGAATGGTTATTAGAAAGCGTAAACCAGATCAGGGAGCCTGGTTCAAATGGGGTGACGGCTTGTGTAACACCAGTCGTCATGGTTTTTTGTGGGCATGTTGTCGTGGGTTGACCCCACGTGGTACTGTGTACCAGAGGATTTAAATTCATTAGTAACATCGGACCCTACTCCTCAGGTGTGGTAATCATTTCCTGTATAGGGAATGTGTGAGCAGATATTTAAAGTTCAACGAAAGAATACGAGTATCTTTGAAGGAATTTTACTCGCGACAAGCGAGGGGTGATTGAATCAGAATGAGTATTAGCAGTATCGTGACGACGTCACTTGTGATTGGTAAGAATATTCGGTTGTGTTTAGTTGGCTAAACCAGAAGGGATAGGAGGTTGGTGATTGGTCGAAGTTGTTATGTTGATCGTAAAAGGCAGGTGTTTAGGGATTTGGCAATGCTATTCGTAAGGCGTCTTAGAAGAGTTCTCAGAAAGTAGCTGACATTAGAGAGCAATATTATTATTTTAAGTGGTACTTTCCCCCACAGTGTTGGACTTCGAGTATAGAAATTTCGAGGACGAAATTTTTATAAGGTGGGGAGAATTGTCACACCCCGAATCTTTTAAAGTTAACAAAAGTTACTTTTCACCGAGGTTTACGAGTTACCGAGGATTTTTAACTACGATCGGTAATTCGATAAGTTATCGCTCGAGTTAATTTTCGAGTTTTTAAAAGTATACCAAATACCTGAATTGATGACTCGATGTTGTAGTACGTGTCAACACGAGTCTCCCGGTATTTCCGGAATATTTTTCGGAGCTTCCGGCTAATTTCTGTGAATTTCAGAAGTTTATGGTAATTTTTAATTATCCATCCGGTAAAAAGGGAGAATTACCATTTAACCTTTTCACTTTTCACCTTCTTTAATCTGAACCATTAGATCTATTAGGGTTTTGATCTTAACCGTTGATTTGAGTATAAAAGGAATTAAGAGGAGTTGACTTTGGTCAGAAATGAAAGTGAGGGGTTGACCGGCTGTTCTTCCTCTCGACTCCGTCACTGTGCTCCGATTTCGCCTCCCTCAAATGTCCTTCTCTCGGCGGCGCACCGGTGACCCGAGCTTCGCCTCGCCGTCCCCAACACATCTGTGGTCTTGGTTTCGGCAGAGAAGCTCCGGTGAGAGAGAATCAGAGGAGAGAAGTTTTAGGGTGCAATCGGGTTATTCCGATCTAGGTCACGGCGGCGAGCACGAGAGGTGTTGGTAGCTTCGCCGTGAGCTTGTGGACGTCCCTGTGGTGTTTATTCTCCAAGAGGGTTTAGTGGAGAGAGATTCGAAGAGGAGAAGCAGTCGAGATTTTCGGGTCATGGTTTGGTGTTCTTCGGTCACCGGCGAAGGAAAGTGAGGTATGAAAGATGACCTACTCTTCGTGTTCTAACTCTTTGTATAATTGAATTCGAGTTTGAGTGTGTTTTGGAGAAGTTGGGGTTTTTGGGCAGTGTTGGTCTGCTACTGTGTTCGGCGGCGATAGAGGTGGTGGTTCTATAGTTGTTAGTATATGTTATGATATCAAAAGTTTAATACACAATTACGGTTGCCATGGTTGGAGACGTTTTGGCAATTTTGGGTTTTGAAATAGTTATGTTGATATTGACAGAAGCTAGTTTAATTGGTTGTGCTTAACTTAGAGATGAAGTTTATTGACTGATGATTAAGATGGTTGCTGGGGAAGTAAGGTAGTTTTATATATGTATTCAAATTTGGTGTTAAGATGATCTGGGAATGCAAGGTTCATGTTAAGGAAGTTGAATGCTGTATTTTATTGTTTGGTGTTATTGGAATCATTGTTGGGTTGCTGACTTAGTGTTGTTTGCGTGGTTTCATGTCGAGAACTTGGTGATCGAGAAACGGGGAAACTCTGGCGAAATTCCGGCAAGTCACCGGAATCCGACGTAGATTCCGGTGATACGGTAAAACCGGCTGAATGCCGAAGAGGTAGGAGTTGATTCTTTCAATAACCTAATTGTCGTAAAGTTTCCGTAAATTAAAGAATTGGATTAATTACGGTTAATTGGACGTAATTAGGAAGTTGCCATTTTGGGAAACCTTCTAAATTTGGAAACCTGTTAATTTGGGAAACTTTCCATTTTGGGAAAGTTTCCATTAAAGGAAAGCTTTCACTTTGGGGAAGTTGTATTTTCAGAAAGATGGTTAAAGGGTTGAAGTTCAATGAAGTTGGACACTAGTTGGTTAATTCGGTAAAATGTTAAATTGTTATCGGAAATTGATAACTGGATTTTATGAGGAAATGTTAAATCGGTATATCGACTCGAAGTTAAATATATTGATTAATACGTGACACCTTAACGTCAAGTTTAAGTGATAACGGAAATGTTCGGAAGCGGAGTCGGACTTTCGTGAAATTGAGTTAAGAGTCGATAATCGGGAAAGGAAGTCAAAAAGGTTAAAGTGTCATAAAAAGGAACTTGGTCAACTTGAGGTCAAATAGGAATTTCCTGGTCAAACTAGGAA
The DNA here is from genome assembly GCA_951800085.1 of Comarum palustre. Classification (NCBI taxonomy): domain Eukaryota; kingdom Viridiplantae; phylum Streptophyta; class Magnoliopsida; order Rosales; family Rosaceae; genus Comarum; species Comarum palustre. The sequence continues at coordinate 819,980 of OX637581.1, forward strand.
AAGACCAAGTCAACTGTGATTGACTAATTTGATGATTTGTTGTACAGTCTCTGGTCGGACGGGAGACGGGCTCGACTACGCGGGTAGTTCGAGAGTTTCGCTCGAGGAGCTTTCCGAGCGGGAAGAAGGTCGAAATAGTACTGTGAGTGGACGAGTTATTTTATTTAAATGAATGCATGCCCTAATTGTTGATATAATTGCATGGTTTTATGATTGTGTCGCGTATGATATGTTCCTCGGGTGCTCGGATTTTATATTTGGATTTAAGCTTATATGTCGAGGAATAGATTTATTTATTTGTTTGGGAAGAGTATTGTTGCGAATTTCCTTTATGGGTTGTCCAATGTTTATGCTAGCTAGAGTAGCGTGAGGGCGCTACTAGAGCTCTTAGCTCCGACCCTAGCCTGAGAGGTCAGGCAAATTACGTAGTGCACTATGAGGGTTGTCCATCACCACTTACCTAGAGCTCTTAGCTCCGACCCTGGTCTGAGAGGACAGACACGCCTGAGATGTCAGGTGGATATTCTAAGGGTTGTCCATCACCACTTACCTAGAGCTCTTAGCTCCGACCCTGGTCTGAGAGGACAGACACGCCTGAGATGTCAGGTGGATATTCTAAGGGTTGTCCATCACCACTTACCTAGAGCTCTTAGCTCCGACCCTGGTCTGAGAGGACAGACACGCCTGAGATGTCAGGTGGATATATTAAGGGTTGTCCATTACCGTTTTATATAGCTAGCATAGCGTGAAGGCGCAACCAGAGCTCTTAGCTCCGACCCTAGTCTGAGAGGCCAGACTTATTGTGTTTGTGAATATTACTCTTCCCATAATCCTTATTGGTTTATCTTATCATGCATTTGCGGAAATTTAGTAATTGTGGGCATGCATAAATGATTTTTTTTAAATTGATATACTTTTGGGAGAGCATTACAGGAAATGGAGCTTTTATATTTGATTTTCGTCCACTCACTCTAACAGTTTTTAAATGTTTCTCCCCTGGGCCTTTCGTTTTTAAATGTCCAGTGATGCAGGGTTCTTGAGAGGAGGTCGAGCGCGTACGAGAGTCGGGGCATAGTCGATCATTCCGTTGCTGCTCGAAATTCTTTGGGGTAATCATCTCTGTAGACTGCTCTGACTAACCCGGTTTAGTTAGTTTTGTAGGAAGGGTTGGCCATTTCAAGGGGGTTTCGGTAAGAAGTTCCCTTGAGGTGGTCCCCGCAGGATTTACTTCGGGTAAAAGGGGTATAACCCGGGGTGGGTCCTGTCAGCAGCTCCGATCCGACGAACACAACCTCTGTGTCCCAGCCTGGCGTCGCCTCCGCTGCGTCGCACCCTAACCAAATCCTTTGCGCCTCTCCAGCCTACGCCCTCCGCCTCCAGCCACAACTCTGCGCCCCTCCGACGAAAACCCAGAAAAACTGGGTTTTTCTATAGTCGACCCAGTTTCTCAACCCGACACGAAATGATATCCAACCTGACCTAGTAGCTGACCCGACCCTGTAGCCATCAACCCAACCTGACCCGGTAACCATCGACTTGACCCGGTAACTATTAACCTGACTCGACCTGACCTGGTAACCGTCGACCTGACCCGACCCGGTAGCCATAGACCCGACCTGATCCGGCCCGATCCGACGAAAAAAAAACTGGAGAAAGAAGAAGAAGAAGAAGAAGAAGAAGAAGAAGAAAGAGAAGAAAAAGAAAAAAAGAAGCTAGTATGGAACATTAGATATTTACCTTACCGGAATACAATGATTTCAGAACAACGTGTTTCATCAAAAATAAAGTATGGTCAACAATAATTGATAGTGATTTGTATGAGAATTTTGTTGTCAACAAGGTTGTTCATTCCCTTCAATTACCGACAGTGAAGTTGAGCAATCCATTTTGGATTGATGATCGTGCACTTGTGACAGAGGTTTGTAAAGTTCCCATCTCTATAGGAGAATTTTATAACGATGAGGTTACTTGCCATGTGATTGATATGGATGATAGTGATGTGTTTTTTAGAAAACCATGGCATGAAAGTGTCAACGGTTGTTATTGCAAAGATGTGACATATTTACTCAAGAAGGAGTTGAACAAGATTACAATCAAGCCTGCAAAGCCTGAAGTGTGTGAAAAGAATGTTGAAGATATCACTTTACAGATTAAAGAAGAATTTTCTCATGTTGACTCGGTTGTCAGTATTGTAGAAGCCTCGCCTCAAGTGAATCTTTCAGAACCGGAACCAAAGATCATTCAAAAAGACAATTTTGGAAATCATGAAGACTTTTCTCAAGTTACATTTGGCAAACTCATCTATGGTGTTGGATTCATGATTGTGTCTTCAGAGTTTGCAGAGTCTCTGACTTCTACACCATAGGTTCAATTATTGAATTTATTATTGAGTTTGTTTTCCACAAATTATTCTTCTTTATTCAAAATGAACTCGAGGTCGAGTTCTTTTAAAATGGAGGAGACTGATGTAGAACGAAGAGGGGTCGCTTTCCAACATAAAATAAAGATTGGAGAACCGTTTGATCGTGACAAATTATTTCCAGACATCCAAGTTCGTTAGGCTTCTAGAAGACTGTTTTAATTATTTCCTAAGGAACAAGCCTGCACTCCCAAGTCTGATTCCCAAATTTGTTGAGACATTGACTCATTTCCATTAGTTGGAAAATTTACACCCATTCTGTACTTCACATAATGTTCACCAAATGATGAACAAGCCTGCAAATGTATATGCTGTAAAACTGTCTCATATAAAGTCTGCATGAATTCTTTACATAGCTCCCCCAAATCATCTATATTTGTACTGACTACTAAGAAATCTAGTTGATACAAAACAAATAGCACTTAATGCAAGTCGCAGTAAATTATCCAGCTCCAAATTCAATTTACAACCAGGCAAGCCACACGGCTAGAAACAATACAGAATGGAGGTGAAACCTGACTTGTATCTGTGGCAATGGATCTCAGACTCATGAGACGTAAGCCACAATTTAGTCCGTAAATCTGTGCAAAAACACAATAAATCTATAGCATTGCAGTATAAGATACCAAATTTAACATTACTCAGATAGTTGATAATGCGTGAAATGGAGATGAAAAGAAAGATGGCCTATTTCAGTAGATAATTAAGCACCTCTCAGAATCTTCTAATACTTGATCTTCCACAGAAGAGAGGAATGTGATCTATCAACTGCATAACTCAGCTCAGAAGACTCAGAGCCGGTTATCTTATGATTTAACAAATGTAACTTCAATAAGGCGAGCAACTCCTTATACCGTGATTGTTTTCTTTGCAGCACTTGGATATAAGCATATAAACCAAGCCATTCAACTTCTTCCCCTTCCAATTGAAGAACTGGGCAGAAGTTAGAGTCAGTATCCAACGAACACATCCTCTTCTTTATGAGCCTGTACATGAACCTAAATTGAACAAAAAAACATGTCTTCCAACCATGAGAAAGAAAAGTAGAGAGCTTATGAGGAAATCCAGTTGTAGACTAAAATCAAGTGTATCAAGGTGTTACTCAATGATTGATCAAAGTTCAACTAATGGCAAAAAGTTCAACTAACAGACATGCAGAAAGAATGATTGCAAGAGATAAAAGACACAGGTATTAGTATACCTCAAAGATCTTCGGATAATGTAAGCGTGGAATCGAACGTGAAACTTGCAGATATACGATAAGGCTCGAACATAACAATGGAACTTCATTGCACATAACAAGAAGGCTTGGTAGACATTCAATCTCACCACAGATGCTGAATTAATGTGGGAATCAAAGAATAAGGGATGACATTTAGGGCTCATGTAGTCAAGCAATTTTTCCTTCAAATGGTGACCTGGTCTGCCTTGGTAGAGGACAGTAAGAGATGAACTTAGATGGCTTTTCAAGTACCTGATAAATAAGATGAAACAAGTTACTTCAAGAAACAAAAACAACTCAAACCATGAAGGAATAAGTATCTTGAGAGTAACTGTGCTATAAGTTACTTGAGCAGAAATTTTAACACCTCACCAACAGCTATCAATACAAACAATTTAAACATGAACTATTTATGCACAGTTTTCAACATTTGTCTGAAGTTACTATTAGGCCAATAAAATCAACAATAAATTTCAAAATGGATGGAATTTAACTTTGTATAGTCTGCCTGAACTTCAAGTGTGCAAGAATTGATAAGCAAGCCACTCCATCGAACAAATAAAATGCCATCGTCACCACTGGATACCCTGTTTGATGCCAAACTAGCCATGTTTCCGATATCAAAATTGACACAAAACTTTTTCTCATTCATGTAGCAGTTATAATCCCGAAATCCTCGTTGCAACCTTGAGAAGAAGTTAGCAGCCTGCGCCTTTGAGGTTGAAATGAATAGGAAATCATCAATAAATCTGAGTAGAGTATATCTAGAGGAGATTTTATCCTCACTGCTACTCTTTGCAGCAGAAGCCACTTGAAAATCATGTCCTCTTGATAAATCTGCAGATGGTTCCCAAGTTTTTTCAAGAAATGGAAAGATCACATTCCGATCCAGATGTCCATAGTATAATGAGCAAAGCAAAGCTGACACAATGCTTCCTTGAGGAATACCAGTACTTTGCAAATAAAACTTTTTATCCAACTGCAGCACATTTCGCTTAACATGCTCATTTAGGTTAAAAAATAGCTCCTTCTTCTTCACAGACCTGCTGCACTCCTAAGCATTAGAAAGCAAATTATCAGCTAAAGCTAAGTTATCAAACCAAAAGGGTCACAAATACACTAAATGTCTGAAAAGAGTTTAAGCAAGTACACAAATGTCATCCCTTTCCCATGAGATCTATACTACATTTCAAATGTTTCTGTAGAATAGGAAACATAAAAAACTTAAAAACAGAAAAAACAACCCTAGCATAATCTTGTGTTCAATATTTCAAGGTGATATAATATTTATTGAGCTATTTAGTTTGCTGTAAATAAGCAATACCGATGGCTTCAATTAGTTCATACATATTTTCTCATCAGACGAATGACATCTTCTGGAAATCCTAGCTATTCTTAGCACGACATCGGGGAATCTCATTGCTATTACTCAAACAAGAATGAAAGTATGCTTGCGAAATCGTCCACAGGTCAAATTGGATATGTAATCATTCAACAGGAATTACAATAAACAGCACTGTAATTGTACCATATTCAACAGGGACAAATTAGTGTGAAACATATAGTGTGGCACTTTCTAAAACACCAAAAAAATAAATAAAGAAGTAAACATACCTGATTAACAAGGACACTACATAATTTAGATTTAAAACCTGAGCCAGTATTTTGATCAAGACATGCACGGTTCTCATGAACCCTTAATGACCCCTTCTTGAAAATGACATGATGAGACTGCTGAAGAATATATTCATCTGCTCTTATAACATCTTTCAGCACACCAAGCAGCTTATCCTGGTTAACAGAATCAAAGGCTTTTGACACATCAGAGACAATGATAAACAAATCAGGTATCGTAGCGAATCCACTCTTTATACCAATTAGAAATGGGCATAATTTTCGGTATACATCATTGTAATCAAACACTGATGATCCTAATTTCCCTGGCTCTTTCAGCTGCATAGCTTTTAGAACAACATGTGAATCACGAAGAACACGATTCACGGACTTGAAACGCTCAAATGTGATTTTTCTCCGATGCAGTTTCTTTCCTCTTAATAATTTACTAGAGTAGTCTGCCAAACATAACTCTTTCCCTGACATTTTTGATGATGATTTTAAATTTGCTAGCAACCTCACTCCATCCTCTTTTGGAAAAATCCGGAGCTTTGAAAACCCAAATGATCGTTTCCTTATAATTCTTCTAGTTGCCGCATCATCCAAATGCTGATAACTATGATCCATGTAAGTCTTGATGGTCTTATTCTTCATCTTCTCCCAAACTGACTTCCGGTAGTAATATACATCTTGCTTCCCATGCTCACTTTGAGTGACATAAAAGTTGGCTTGCAACAATGGCACAACTAAAGATGAAAAGAACCAATAAATCCAACTTTCTAACAATTTTTCTTTAACAATATGTATGGCATCATTCAATGTACTGGATCCCTTTTCAATGTCTACACCTTTTCCCTCCACATGTTTTGGTGCCTCATTATTCAGGCAGCAGAAATAATGTTTATTGGATAGAAATGGGAACCTAGACATTTTCAATTTATGCAGACACTGTTTCAAGGAATACCGTTCATATCTTCTGAGTCGAATGAACTTCGAAATAGTTCTCCTCAAAATTATCCAGTTCGAAGGAGTTCCTAGCAACTCGGGAGGAACAATACTCCTACAAACAGCCCATATAAACGACTCCACCTGACTGTTCAAACAGTAAGACTTGATTTCATCAGAGAAAGATTCACTGACTTCAGGAGATTTATTGCAATGGTCCGTTGTACAACATTGATATTCCTTGAGTACACTGCACTCCAACTTTTCTCCCTGAAGGTCAAAGTACAAAGGAACAGGGGGTAAATCAGAAAATATAGAATGTCTGGATACTGGAAAACATAGAAACACGTGCAAACTAAATTGTGAATACAACACCAATTTGCCTAACAATATAAAGCATGGTCCTGAAGAGACATGTCCTAGTCAATGGCATGCTTCTTAGACCATCATATGTCTCACAGTTACCCCAAATATACTGCTAACCTCAAAGATGCAACCACCACTTTTAACTGTATTAGGATTTACAGTTGCAACAACACAGTGCTTTTCCAATAATCTCAGGTGATGGCCATATTGTGCTCTACGTATAAGAATCTTTAGCAACTTAACAAGTGAATGATACCTGGAAACCATAAACAAACAACTAAAGTTAGCGAACAAGAAGACAAAACATACAAGAAATTCTAAAAGAAATAACCATGAATGAAACAAAGATTCCAGACCTAAGATGACCAATAATTATCCAAAACAAAAAAAGACTCTCACAGGCACAGGCAAACAGACAACAGAGTACATAAAAGAGAATGAAAAAGCAGTTGACAAAAAGGTTCCAGGCCTATGATGATGTTAACCACCCAGATAATATAAAATCATTAAAATAACCTCAAGTAAATATCATCAGCATCACTAGCCAAACCGAAGTTCCATCCAGCTTTTCATAGAAAGATGGCAAATACTCTTTGATTCGTTCCAGTGCTATCACACACCTTTTAATTCAACAGGGAAAATTAAAAGAGGACAGTACTCAAGGCATGTCTGTGTTTCTTTAAATAAAACCAAGATCACTGCATCCTCTACTCAAGAAAAATAATAGATGTCTAAAAGTCTCAAGGCTGATTTCTAGCTAGTTACTGAAAGTTACCGTGCAAATAGTCAGCAATCAAATTTTGTTAAAAGTAGAGATTCCAATGTGAAAGGTAACAATTTGAATTTGAAAACTAAAGCATAGACAGCAGGAGAAAAGTTAAAAAGCATATCAAAATTCACAAAGAACATCATAAAATGCAGAAGTATGTTGCAACACCAAATTGTTACTCAAGTATCACGAGTTGCTTACAGGCATGCAGAACCCAGGAGACAAAGACCACTGCTATTGGAGCATGTCTTTGACAGTGCACTTTCTATGTCATATACACCAAAAATACTACTAACAAGAAACTCTGAACCAGCAGAATCAGGCTTTACAGAATTCAGCACATCTGAAATCATTAAGGGCAACACATATTATCATACGTGGAAGCTGCAGTAACTGATAAGTGAATGAAAAATATAGCAAAACATAAATGTTATCATTGGAAATGGAGCATCCTTCAGTGCATAAATCATCAAACATTAATGTAAATCAACTCTACGTAATGGCAGTGGTGGGGACTCATTACCACTGGCCTACCATTGGATGGAAATTGTCTCCCACTACATGAAGAAAATCTAGATTCATATATGGATATGTTAATGTACTGAAAAATTTGGCAGAATAGAATGGCCCAATACAAAATCAGCATTTGGCATGGCAATCAAGCATGAAAATCAATATTTTACAATTTATGTCTAATTTGCATAAATAAGATTCAGAAAGATGGGAAAGCACATATTAGAACATGGAGAACAAAACACAGCTGCCATAGAAAAAAGCTATATTCATAATTTCTGTGTAACAAAGCATGTGCAAAAGGATACGCTTTCTAGGAAAGACTGATGAAGAACATTCCAAGTTGAAGAACAAGGATTTCCTATCTATTTGGTCACCCTTGGAAACCTTTCGGGCAACTCGGAAACCCAAACAATAGCACTGCCATAAAACAGAACTTGAGAAAAAGTACATAAATATTGCAGAACAAAAACTTGAGTAAAGACTTTCAGCCTACAACACTTAAAGACCAATTTAAAATAAAAGAAAATTAACAAGTTTGTTTAAGCACCTGTTCAAATTGTTGACCAAAGCTGGGTTTCGAGGAAGGCAAATGCCTGCCAGGTAACCATTGATTATCACTGACAGTTGTTTTAAAATTACACGTGACACTTGCTTCTTGAACAGATAATTGCCTGCGTTTCCTGCAACGCTGCCAACGATATGGTCTTGCACGCTTTCTTAGAGTTTCCAAACTCTCTGTAAGTTCCTGATTTAAATGCCCTTCATAATCATTGGTCAGCGTGCTGGTTGCTGGTTTAGATGCTTCAGAAAAACTGATATGACTATGTGTTGTCCTACAATTTTGATTATGGTTGCAGCAGCCATTGCAGGTAACAGAACTTGAGCTTTCTCCAATGCTGACTGAACTCATGAGCTGGCTCTTCTTTAAAATTAAGTGAACGTTTTCATCTCTTTTCCTCTTTTTTCCAGGTCCTGAGACGAAGTTACAATTGAATCATGCACTGATGCTCTTTTATGACCTTTATGGGGTATGAGCAAGCAAACATAAACAGGATATCAAAAACGCTCTAAGGAATCATATCAGAGACAAGTGACTCCACAAAAACACGGTTATGATATATGAGTAGATATAATAACTAGAAACATAGAACTAAAGAACTATGAATCCAAATATATAAACTATGAATGCACATTGAGTAAGAGGCGACAAAAAAGGAATCTTGTAGTTTGAATCCCATAAATCATGAAATTATGACTGAGGAATATGATGAAAGATCCTACGAACTCAAAGGATAGCTAATTATTTAATGTTGTAGCAACAATCAACCCTCAGAGAAAAGAAAACAGATCATATTTGCCTTATGTATGCCGCATATTAGAATTTGAGGATTACTGGATATAATTTTTTCACTTTAAAAATTGAGCATTACCACATGGAGCAAGGGTCGACGGTTGCCATTTTGAATTTGGTGTCCAATTGAACCTCTTACATAAGTTACTAATGGGCGGACCAGTCACCTGCTGGTGCTTCTCATCCGCAATTGGCAAAAATATTGATGCATTCTTTAGTAAATAAACCATAATGCCGTCCCCAACCTGCCATATACAAAACTCCAACCTGTAATTCGAAATGAATACTTGTAAATCCATTCACATCATTTTAACACAATCAATTGATCCGTTGCATACCCTTTCTAACAGAAGACACCAAACTGAAGAAGTCAGAAGTTCCGAAATGGTGCTGGACTTGTTAAACTGTCATATACAAACACCACATTTAGCCTATTCATATTGAAATTCCAAGAATTTGGACTAACAACAAAAAATTGGTGTTTTACCTTATCAAAACCACTGCATATGACATTGGAAGACATGGATCGCTCCAGCATTGTCGTTTCGATGACAGCTCTAACGATCTGAACCAAATTGACCTCAATTTTATACGAAAGATAAACCTATATATATATAAGAAACCGTAGTTATAATTTATATGAGTATATATACCTCAATTTGGGACCAGTGTGATTCAGGGGAGAAGCGCGTGATGGGGGGCGCGTTGTCGGAGAGGACGACGAAGCAGTTGTCGAGGAGAGAGCGGTAGTCGGAGGGGTCGTTGGGTCGGAGGAGAAACGACATGGCGTCGGAGCAGCAGCGGAGGCAATGGCGGCGCTTGCAGAAACGACATTGGGGTTTTGAGGGATGAGGAAGACGAGGAGGAGGGAGTAAGGTGGAGAGGGTGTGGGCCAGAGTGCGCGCGCGGTTGTGGAAGAGGCGCCAAAGGACCACCGGAACGCGGTGTTTCTCCTCCATCTTTTTCGCGAAAATGGCGACAATTCCGGAGGGAAGAGACCCTCTTGGACTTTGTGGGAGTGTGGCTTTTCGAATTTTAGAGCCAAAACTCCCAAAAGAGTGCGCTTCTTTTTTGTGTGGGTGTGATCGTAATTTTGGCACCACATATGCATTTTGTTGACCGAAGATCCTTTGAAGGTTGAATTAGGGGTGGACGTGGCACGTTGCAGGTTAGGGTTCAGATCAAATCTAATTCATTCTTATATAAAAAATATTGGAGCTCAAATATTTTAATTGTATTAGTGTACCGTTAAGGAGTATTTTAGACATGTAATTCAACTTTTGATGTAAACTTTATTTTCTTATAAAATTTCATCAATGTTTTATAATAAAATTATGAAATTATTATTAAAAATTGATATATTTATTATTATAAATTGATCGGATTAACGGGTCGGGTATCCGTTAACCCGCCGGATCCAAATTTGGATCGAGCTATTAAAGATCCGACGGGTAACGGGTCGGAACCGGATCTAAAGTTTCTATTATAGATCCAGTTACGGATCTAAGTGGATCATGTTCATATCCGATCCATTTACATGCTCTCTCTCAATCTCTATGAGCAATGGCTGACAAGGAGGAACGCCGTTGTGCCAACCTAGCCTCTGACAAGTTCCTCCAAAAACATTATCAAAGACTCAAGAACACATCTTGATGCAAATCCCCAATCAACACCACACACAAAAGAGATACCCTATTCCCAGACCCCAAACGCAAACAACCATCCTCAAAGCAAAGTCACAAATTTTTTGTCTCATCCTCTCAAACAGAGCCACCATTAATCTTCTTCACTATATCACAATGATCTTCTATTACTCAAACCCAATATTTACTAAACCGTAATAGAATTAAGAATGAATGAGATTGAGAAGGAATGGGGAGAGAATGAATGCGAGAGAGGAGTGATTCTCATTGATGTGTTTACTTGTCATCTATAATCGAAATCACTACCAAAGTTGATTCATATATATGTGTTTATTTTCATGTAAGAATTGAAATCGTGATACGGTTGATTACAAATATACCCTTAAATACTTCTCTTTTATCGTATAGTTTATGGGTGCAATTCTCTATTGTTGATATGGTCAAAACAATGTGTTAAATCTAATTACAATTATATTATTTTTATCATTAATGATTTAATCAAACAATATTTCTTTTCCCATTCTCTTCCTTTTTGGTATCAAAAACGTCTTCTATTCTCTATATTTTAAACGGATCTTGTTCTGCTTCTTCTTCTTTTTCTTCTTCACTTCTCTCTGCTGTAAACACGTAAAGTCAAAGAAATCATTTTTTTTCCCTTGATCGACCTCCACAACTGATATCCTTGTGTTCTGATCTCTTTCTCCTTATGCTCTTCCTCTTTGATTATTGAAATCATTATTTCTTCTCTAGATCTCGATGAGACCGATAATCAACTTGGGCAAGAATTTTTCTTTTTCTTCTTTGATTATCGACCTCCACAACTTGGCCCGTCAAACTTTTATTTGCTCCAACACTAAAAACAATGATGGTGTGGTGATGTTGCTCTTCTTTTAATCCATATATCTTGCTTCTTGTTCTTCTTATCTTCTCAAGAACAGAAAAATCATGCCCAAGATTCAATATCCTGGCAATCCATTAGCAAATCAAGCTTCAATTCCATCATTCTTGTCCAATTAAAGCAAAAAGAGAGAAGAGAAAGATAACTCTTCCTATGCAGACGAAGAAGATAAGAGACGCTAGAACATGTATTGATTTTGATATGGGTAATTTTTAATTAACAAGAAAACATGAGGACAGTTTTTGAATGAGAAGTTGATTCACCTGTTATTTAGAATGAATACCTAGTTCCCCCACCGGAATGAAAATGGGGGTTCAATCTTAGGTTTTTTGTAGGATCCACATTATGTCCATTCCCCCTTTGGTTGGTAAACGCTGGTTTTGAAGCAGAAAGGGAGTGACTCCCCTTGGAGTCATTCCCGTTACTGGTTAGTAAACACGTCCTATATCACAATGATATTCTATTACTCAAACCCAATATCACATAACCATAGATAATAATTGGTTGCCCATCAAACGCCTACAAGTTACGGTTGATTGAAGCGAATCCCAACGACGAGAGTAGACAAACTCAACACTGGTGGGCAAGAAATAGGAGATTGCATCATTCCCGGAGCAGCGCACCAAGTCCTCGAACTGGACTTTGAATCAAAGAATTCGAGCTCAATAAGCTCTTTGATAGTCATCTCTTTCATAATTCTCTTTCGTAGTATTTTGTATCGACAACATCAGATTCTCATGGTGTTGGTGTACCCTTTTATCACAATTCAAGGGCCTAGTTGGTTATTTGAGGAAGAAAACCAAGTTGGTTCAGGCGGAGCAGTTTAGTTCATCATCAATGAAGTGACAAATTTACCCTTAAAAGATTGACGGATATCACACATAATTAACGGTGTGTATTTATGTTTGGTCCAATTCCAATCCTCATGTACCATTATGAGATTTTGAAAAGTTAATTCATCTTATTTCTCACTGATCCAAACCTCATGTACTGTTATTAAAATTTGCTCCCGTGGAAATGCTCTCGGAATTTTTTTATATTTTCACATGAAATAACGAAGGTCTCAAACGCAAAACGACACAAATTGGGGAGTAACACACGTGTTTCACTTTCGTTTGTAACACGCGGCAGGTTCCTATTGGTTCAACTAGTTTACACGTGTTTCACTTTCGTGTGAGCGAACACAAACCCTGCGGTAATTTATGCTGCCTTCACCGTCTATCTTATTCCCCATTTCAAGCTCTCCAGCTGTTTTAGGGTTTCTTGAAAATGGCATATGCTGGTCGAATCCGATCGAGCCTTCCTCTCGTCTCCAAGATTCTCAAATCGGATTCCCTCTTCGCCGCCAATGGCACCGCCGCTGCCCACCGTGCTCTTATTTGCCCTACTCTCACCGATTCCGAGGTACAGACATACATATAGAAATTACAACTCTATTTCGAGCTCCGATCTAGTTTGCTTTCAATCTCCGATTTGTTTAATTCTCATTTTCCTTATCTGTTAATAAGATCTGTGAATATTGAAGTGTTTTGTATGAGTAGATTTGTAATAGAGTTTTAGATTAAAACGTGCGAGTCATTTAGTTCGAGTCGTTGAATTCTGTGGTGTTTGCTTGCAGTTGTCGAGGAGCTTTGCCACCGCAACCGAAAAGAAGGATGTGAAGGTCAAGGTAATTGAAATATCTGGATTCGACGGCTTATCGGATTCCATGCCTCACATTTTTAATTAAAAAAGAAAAATTAATCTTGGATATACTAGTTGAAATGCTTCAGTTCTCTTGCATCAAATTGACAAATACTGAATCTCTTTTAACTCAATATAACTGGTCTTTGTCTAGCTTTAGTGAAACTAGACAGGTGCTTTTTTAATCTTTGAGTTCAATGAAATTTGTTCAAAATTATGGTGCTGATGAAAATTCCCAGTTGTCTGTATCTTTAGTATTGTTATGTTCAAAATTAATCTCCAAAACAAAACAAGGTCTGTTAATCATCAGGTAAAACTGCGCTTAGAAAAAGAAAACTTGTCTGTTTTATATATTAAGGGTTAATGATATAGTAGGATAACTGATTTATGTATAAGATTTCTCGTTTCATTACCAATGATTGAGCTTTATGTTGATTAGTTCTTCTATGATTTGCTAGGTGCCTTTGGCTTTGTTTGGGGGTTCCGGGAACTACGCATCTGCTTTGTACATTGCATCTGTGAAAACTAATTCCTTGGACAAGGTTGAGTCTGAGATTCTCGACTTTGTTGCGGCAATTTCGAAAAGTCCTATGTTTTCTCAGTTCACAAAGGATTTGACAGTGCCTCCAGGTACTAGAAAGAAGGCAATTGAAGATGTTGCTGCCCAAGCTAAATTTTCAGAAATTACGAAGAACTTCTTGCGTATGACTACTTCCTTTTTCATTGAACTTATTTAGTCTGTGATTTCTATTTTTTATTTGGGTGTTTTTTTGTATGTACCCCCTCGTTGTATAGGTCTTATATGTCATTTAATTTGCATCTTTATTTGAAATACTTGGTAGAACATTTGGTAATCACAATTTGGGCATATCAGGGCTTGAACAATTAGATTTATTTACTTTCATATAACTTAAATGATATGAGGTTGCTTTGTGGAGACTTAGTGCCCTGCAAACGCCTTGACTTTGGAATCTGTTGTTATTACTATCATCTGTAGCTACATGCAGAACATGTTAGTTAGTTTGTAAAAATCGGGCATATATGATCATCTGCGATGTATGTCATTTCTTTGATTGTGTTTTAGTTTGTTCAGATTATAGCATTTCTTGGAATCCCTACATGAGACGGGCTAGACCCATATTCTGTCACCCTAGGGCAATGCCAATTGTCCAATAGGAACGAGAGGTACTTGGAGACTTGGTCTGAAATAGGTCTCACTTGGGAGACTTGGTCTGGCATGAGATACAATCAGCAATCCCATGGGTAGGAGATGCTGATGAGGCCACATAGGAGGAAGTTGATGTTGGTGTCTAGCGCTTTCAAAGGTTTAGTTCTCCTTTCAGATGACTCCAGCATCTTTTGCTGCCCTTATTTAGCATGATGCGGTTGAGCCTTTGTGGTGTTGTAGATATTCTTTAGAAGGTTTTGATGCTCTTGAATAGCTTCTGAAGTTCTGATGATGACAGTGGAGAGGGACATGCAGAGGACTGGTGTCAGGTCCAAGCTTGGCACTACTATATAGGGTCGACGTCCTTAGAAAAGGAGCATCTGATGTTGTTCGATTTAGGGCATTGATAAAACAAACTCTTTGGTTTAGTGTTGTGTTTACTGTTACAAGGCGGTGTAGCAGGAATCAAGGGTCTGGTTTTCTAAGATAGGGAATCCGAGGGTCTTGAATGCAAAGAATTATATGAAACCCTTGATATGAATGCAGTGACATGGGGATCTCAGTGTTTGAAATGAGGTTCCATTGTTAGACATGCTCTTGAGGCTTTAATAACCTACTTCATCAAGGAAATTTATCATGTTCGAGTGTATGTTCTTACTATTTTGTTTCCTTACGTTATCTCTATACTTGCAGTGCTTATAGCTCACAAGGTTTCTTTAACTTTCGGTCTTCCAATTTTGTTTGTTTGTTTTGTAATTTGTTTCGGTGAACAATTTTATTATCTTAGAAGTCTTTCTGTATTTACAGTTCAAATTTCTTTTTGTAGTCCTCTTGGCTGAGAATGGAAGGCTAAGGAACATCGATACCATATCGAAGAGATTTGTTGAACTGACCATGGCACATAAGGGAGTAGTGAAAGTTATTGTGACATCTGTCATTGTAAGTTACATTTGAAGTAAATTTCATTTGTTAATGGGAGGATAACTTATACTGCCTACATGCCTTACCCAAAAGAGGATGAAAACAAGTCTTTATTTGCGCTTGTATTCTGATATCTTGAGTTGGTATTTCTTCATATTTCTAATCGGAGTGGTCAGTAATGCAATTGTTTGATGCAAATATTTTTAATAGTTGGCATGTCATATATGCAGAAATCTTACCAAGGTCAGAATCTGTTAGTTTGTGTCGATATGTATGCGGGGCCCATATATCGGGTGCTAAGTATACCTGTAGTGGTTTGGTATTTTTATGAAATGACCATCTAATGTTTATTCTTGTGACTAGCCCCTCCCTGCTGAAGAGGAGAAAGAATTGAAGGAGACATTGCAGGAGTTGATTGGAAAAGGGAAGACGGTCAAGCTTGAACAGAAGGTATGCATTATGTGGTATTTTAACAGCTCTTATCTGCACAAGTTTTGTATAATGGATGGGAATTTGATTCTCTCTTAAACATGACAGATCGATTCCAGTATTATGGGTGGGCTTGTGGTAGAGTTTCAGCAGAAGGTGTTTGACATGTCCATTAAGACGAGGGCACGCCAGTTTGAGAGGTACTTGCGGGATCCTGTTCACTGGGACAACCTCTAAATGGTGTTTACCAAAAAGAAATCTTTTTCCTGATACCTTACTGTCAAAGGTCTAAGAAGGAAAAGAGAGATTGTTTAATTTTGGTGCTTGAATCCAGTTTAAAACGATGGAAAAGCCACATGATTGGTATGACATCTATTTTCAAATAAAATAACGGTTTGAGAAATTGTACCAGGCAGTTTGAGGGGTGAGCCATTTTTTATTTATCTTCCTATTTGATGCTTTGAAGTTAGGACAAGGTCACATCTCAATAAGATCAATGAGTGAAGTACATTGTCTTGTTCAAGTGATGTTATTGGTGCATATTTAATTTTCAAAATGGTGGAAGTATCAGACGGGAGTTCAGTTATATCATTAACAGTTAACACTTAGGGGTATGCTACCCGTATCCGCTTACCATGCCATCCTTTAATACACCCTTTGTATTAGGCTTGAGTTTATATGGTAAGCGGATATGGTGACTTAGCATAGATGTGCTCCTCCGTCAACCAAATTTATTGGTGACTTATTGGAAAATAAATAACTTAAAAAAGAAGCAACAGCGAAATCCATGCCCAGACGCCCAAAGCCACAAATAGGTCAGCTGCTGCATCACTGCTTGATTGATTCATCAAGAATGATACATTCATCAGGGGCCATATCAGCAAATTGATTGATTCCCACCGTAAAAGAGTGATTTCGTTGCTTGCTGAAATTCTCGATCCCCTCCCAAGTGTTCTTGCAGATTGCCAAACGCCTTCCCTTCTCTTCTTCGTTCGGGTAACGTTTGTCGAAGGCTACTATATATCGCTCAAATTCTTGGAGAACAGAGAATTTGGATTCACTTCGAACCGTAAACCCTGCGGCGACATGAAGATGATCAATAATAATGTAGAGGTGATCGCAAGGCTTTTTGCACAAGCTGAAAATACTGGAACGTGTGTTAGGGATTGATCAAACACTAACAATCACAATGATACTGAAAGCAGAAACTCGTAATAACACAGGAAATTGTTTACGCAGTGTAAACCTCAAACATGAGGAAACATCACTGTGAGGCACAAGCCCAGAAGAACTTCAATTCACTATGAGAAGATTACAATTGAACGATTACAATTACAGACTCGTCTAGTCTATCAATCACTCACTAATCTTCTCTCACGATAAACACTTCCTTGAGGGATTGAACTATACGAATCAAACCTCAATTCTATTCACTCAACCATGGATCAGTGAAAGAACAAACAAACTGAGGATGCTCACTTTAGAGATACACAACTAATCTCGTTTTCTTGATTTCCAAGGCATGCAGAAGTCTTGTGCACGGCAACTTTATATAGAGTGTGGACACTCCCCCTCACTTTAGAATCCTAACCCTAATTGACTTCCTATTAGGAAATATCTTAATTAAAAGATTGTCAATTAGGATCAGAATGATTTGATGTCCTTTGATGTAGGAATGTCAAGATACTAACAATCTTCCCCTTTGGCATTCCTACACAAAACACAAATCAATGATTTCTAAAAGAGAATATAGGCATAAATAAGACCAGTTCTTAAATAAAATACAGCATCATAATGCCAAAAGGAAAACAGTCACATAAGAATACACTCTCCTTTTTTGTCTAAGAATGACAAAGGGTCAGTCCAAATAAGCAACCAGTATCCCAGAGGGGAAACACCTATATCCATAACCAATGTCCACGCAGAAAGGCTTGAGATTAAGATGTGAGGGAGACACAACAGTAGGAGCAGCAGGAGCAGTAGCAGGATAAGGAGGAGACACCACAGTAGGAGCAGTAGCAGCAGGAACCCGGGTGGAGGAAGATGGAGCAGAAGATGCAATGTAGGTGTTGAGCAAACCTTCAAGATCATTAATCCGAGATTCCAAGTCTGCATGTAGAGTATGAAATTTGTCTTCCATCCATTTCATCAACATAGTAGTCCCAACAGACACACCACCATCCAGTGCCTGACTAGATCCTCTAACAAGAGTGGAGGGAGTAACCGGATTGAGAGGAGGGCCAAGTAAGTCACCATCCTGGTAATCAACATCAAAGGAACTGCACAGCAAGGTGATAATGGATGGAAACACTAAGGCACCTTGAGAATTATGCTTGTCAACAATGGCAGCATATCGAATGGCAGTATAAATAAAAAACTCAGGAGGAAGATAAGGACCCTTGTGACTATGAAGAGCAAAAATCTTTGCACCAATCTCCCTTGTGATCTTGCTGGTCTGTGAAGTGGGATGCAGAGGAGATTGAACCAGAAAGCCCAAGAACCGAAACCATTCATCCATGTGTCCACTAGAGAGAAATGCTGGAGGAATCCGAGGAATGTTGGCATACATTTTGTCCAGCAACATGGACATATCACAGGCAGAAAGAAACTGAGTGGCTTCGGCAACTGCAGCTTCAGATGGCAAAGGAAGATGCAATATGTGACGAATCACAGTGGGGGAAACTAGAATATAGGAACCCCGAACAAATACCCCACCAGAGGAAGCAAATAAATCCATTGTCTCAGGCAATGATTCTGGAAAGTTAGCATAAAACTTATGCACAATAGACAGATTTGGCCGAGGCGGGGATTGCAAACCCTCATTCCATCCCAAGCGTGAAACTAAGGTGACGAATAATTTAGGCAGTGAAGAGAAATCAAACGACCGCTCAAACACACAAGGACGATTGCAAGTAGTGTTCATATATAAGGTACGGGCACTCGAATTGACAAAGCAAGTCAAGGAAGGAGCACGCTTACAAACTGCCGATTTGGACTGCTTCTTGATTGAAGGGGGTTTCCTTGAACCAATTGAAGACTTGAGCCGCTTGGCAGTAGGCTTCGAAGGCTTTGAAGAAATCTTGCGCTTTTGAGATAGCCCAACAACAGGGCTTTGAGTGGTGTCTGAATCCGCTGTCGAGGAAGAGGCGGAAGGGCAAGCTTGGAATACTTGATGGAGAGTCCGACTTCGATATGCTTGATTGAGAGTGGCCTTAATTGGAGACTCCATGGGAGAAGAAGGTGCGGCACCAGCATGGAAGGGTGGCTGAGACGAAGATCCACTATGAGTGGACGAGGAGACTGGAGAAGCAGCAGCGGAAGTAGCAGTGGAAGGAGAGTCTTCAAGAACTTGAGGAGCCGCGGCAGTGGTGGGAGGACCGGATGGAGGTCCGAGACGACAAAGGCGACCAGATCGACGCGGCGGAGCAGACAGGAGTCCAGAGTTTTGCATCTTTGGAGCCATGATCTTTGAAATTTGACGCGAATCTGAGAAAAGAAAACAAAAAGAAACACAGAAAAAAGAAGAACAAGAAAAACACACAGAAAAAGACAAGACTCTAGATTTTTTTTAAAATGATGCTACCAACTTGACAAAAATTCACTCTTAAAATGCAACATGATAAAGCCCAAGAGCTGAAAAGAGTAAGATTGTGTATGCTTATGAATATCAAATCAAATATGTAACCACACAATGCCAAGAGAAGAACCCACACGTATATCTGAGAACAGAGGCAAAGCTTTTAGACAAAGAATAATCATAACACATCATGTGAGTAAGACAAGTTATAAGTTCACCATGAGTCATGTGCTCAACAATTTAACAAGGAGGAATTTTCAGTCATCTCAGTGGGTGAGTGACGAGAGTGATTTGTCAGAAACAGTGGGACACACAACAACCAGTAAGTCCCAAGTAACAGTATATTTGTAACAAATTCTCCTTATATCTCCATAGAACCTTTCTTTTGTATTATTTTTTTATTCGAACTCTTGACGTTTGTCAAGAATTACTTAATCAACTATCACCGGGGTGACCAAATCATTCCCTTTTCTGCTCAATCCTTATATCGTTCATCACGACCAAGGCCTGATTACTTTAGGAATAGCCTGACCATCAAACCATTCCCTTTTCAGCCTAATCCCTATATCGTTCATCACGACCAAGGCGTAGTTACTTTGGGAATATCCTGACCATCAAACCATTCCCGTTTCTGCCTAATCCCTATATCGTTCATCACGACCAGGGCGTAGTTACTTTGGGAATAGTTTGAACAAGCTCCAAAATATATTTATTTATTTATTTTTTTAAACCTGGAGCCAAGAAAATAAAATATTCAATACTTGACACACTAAGATTGTGCTTACCCCACATGAAACTTCCAAAAGAGAGTGCAATGTATAAGTGAGTACAATGTGAGAGATTCATGACTATTCTTCAGAGAGATTGACAGAGCACACAGACTTATAATAACCAAATAACTTGTAATACGCACACTCAAGAGATTAAGAAATTCATCTTTGTCAATCTAAGTTCAACTGATTTCTACAGAGTAGTGTGAGATACTTAACCTGTATGCAATCCCAGTAAACCTGAAAACACTTGAGCCGGAGAGAAAAATAAAAATACGATGCTATTATGAAATAACACAGAATGAATGCAAGCGGTGCAGTGTGTGCTCTTAAATTTCAGCGCTTGAGACATATACCAATTGCATTTCTAAGAGTCTCAAATCTTTCAGTATCCAGTGGTTTTGAAAAGATATCAGCCAATTGATGTTCAGTAGGTACAAAGGATACTTCTAAAATATCTTTTTCAACTAAATCACGTATAAAGTGATATCTTAGATCAATATGTTTTGTACGTGAGTGTTGAACAAGATTTTTTGAAATATTTATCGCACTTGTGTTATCACAGAAAATACTTAACTTGCCTTGAGTAAAACCATAATCCTGTAGCATTTGTTTCATCTAGAGCATTTGGGTGCAGCAACTACCGGCAGCTACATATTTAGCCTCTGCTGTTAACAAGGATATGCAATTTTGCTTCTTACTATGCCAGGCCACCATGTTGTTTCCCACAAAGAAGCAGCCACCGGATGTGCTTCTTCTATCTTTCATATTGCCTCCGCAATCAGCGTCTGAATAACCTGCAATTTCAACATTTGTATCAAATGTGAAGAAAATACCACAAGCAGATGTACATGACACATATCGAATTATGCGCTTCACAGCCTCTTGGTGTGATTCCTTAGGATTTGCCTGAAATCGAGCACACACACCTACACTGTAGGAGATATCCGGTCTACTGGCAGTAAAATACAAGAGACTTCCAATCATACTTTTGTAAAGCTTTTGATCAACAGACTTACCATCAAGATCCTCGCTGAGCTTGGTGGTTGTACTCATGGTATTTGTCACGAGTTTTGGAGAATCAAGACCAAATTTTTTAACAAAATTTTCAGCATATTTAGTTTGAAACAAAAACATACCATCAGTTAGTTGGCGAACTTGAAGCCTAAGAAAGTAATTTAATTCCCCACACATGCTCATTTTAAATTCACTTTCCATTAGGGCTGGGCATGGGACGGGTCGGGATTTGTCATAATCCCGTCCCGTCCCGAAAATAATTTATCGGGACGGGACGGGACGGAACGATGTTTTTAGAAATCTGTCCCGCACGTCCCGATCCCGTTCGGGACCGGGCCGGTACCGGGATCCTGAAAAATTATCCTTAAAAAAAAATTGAAATAAATAATCAACTGAATTATTACATTCCACATTAAAAGTCTGAAATAAACAAAGACTGAAAGTCTGAAACCAACAAGAACATAGGACGAACAATTATTACATTCCAGAATCAATCTTGGTAAGATGGGCTATGTCCACCACTGTATACTCACTAAAACTAGACACAGATAGGAAATGGTATATAGCCTCGCCATTGAGGTCTGTGAATCTGCTTGTCCCATATCTTGGCATAAAAGGTGCGGTTCGTGAGGACTTGAAGGGTAGTTTTGAACATAGATTGCTCTTTGTTGATTTGCAATCTCTACATTCTCCACATTCTGCCAAAAATGTCGGGATGACAGTATCTCCTTCACTTACCTCATTGACAGCCTCCCCAACACTCTCCACTACCCTAAAAGGCATAAGCATCGATCAAAATGCATATCAGCTCCATGGCCAAAATATGTTGTTTAACGCAAAACCTTCCCAAATATATGTGATCCTTACCTTACTAACAGTTCATTTTGAAGACAAGAATGCCAATGTCAGCGATCAAACTAATAAGGTGTGTGCTCATTTGGTTTTGAAACAAGAATTAAACTCACCCGATAGCTTCGTGACCGAGAATCCTAGGGAACATTGCAGCAGCAAAGTCCTACCAGCAAACCAAACAACAGCTAGAAGATAAGTCTGAAGTATCCACAGCTAGTTAATTAGTGTGAAAAAGAGTATCACGAACCTCAATCTTCCAGAACAAGATATCACTCTGTCAGACAGAAGTAGACTGAAAGGTTGAGACGAAACTGCTTCAGAAGAATCCTGAAGACCAGAAGCACTTAGTCTAGGACGAACAACTGTTTTCTTCCCTCTAGCCATTAAAGCTTCAAAATTCAGATTAGCACCTGCATAGTCAATCACTCAATCAGCATAGAAAAACCATGATGCTTCATTACTATAATGAATTCATGATGCTTCATTACTATTGCATAGAAAAACCAACACAGTAATTCATTTTCTGAAACAAGTAGTTCTTTTGCGTCTAGATATCTCATCCCAATCATATAAGCATCATGAATTCATGATGAAGCTGACACAAAGAATCTGACACATTCATGAAACAAGTAGAATTTTTACAAGCTGACACATTCATGAAACAAGTAGTTCTTTTGCGTCGAATCACATCGAACTTAATGAAGCTATCAACTAGAATCAAAAAACAAGAAATGCATTAACAAAGATCCAAAAAGTTGGACTAACCCCAGGCAAGGTCTTCTTATTATGACATGCATTGACCACCTTGTCTGCTTCCTCTCTAGATGAACATATCACAAAGCAGCACCCTGCAAATCAAGCATTCAAATGCATTTAGTAATCAAATTGAATCAAAATCCAATTGAATCAAGAGCTGGAATCTGACCCCCTCCCAGGGGTGAAGCTTATTGTGATCGACTTGTGACTCGGACATGACAACTACAAATTAAATATCAAAACAGGTATGATATTAAGAGATTTTCAACTACTCTTAACTAACTTCTATGTAAGGATAATATCTGCGGACCTCAAATTGGTGTACAAGTAAAATCGAGAATTAAAAAACAATAATCTTCCATGAGTTCCATCTCTTACCTCGGAAATCATCAAATAAATCACAACCTCGAAAAGAACCGGCGAGCTTGGGATCGTGATTCGCCCAGCAATTGAAGGAGAGAAGATGAGGTGGCCAGGCCGGATCGGATTCGTGATTCGTGAATCGCCCAGCAATCGAAGGAGGGAAGATGAGGTGGCCAGGCCGGATCGGATTCGTGATTCGTGAGGTAACTCGTGATTCGTGAATCGCCCAGCAATCGGAGAGAAGAGAGAGAACAAGAGAGAGGCATCGAGGCGTCGAGGCGACTGAGAGAGAGAACAAGGGAGAGGCGACTGAGAGAGAAGAGAGAGAACAAGGGAGAGGCGACTGAGAGAGAGGCGTCGAGGTAGAGAGTAGAGACTGAGAGAGAGAGAGGCGACGCGGTAGAGACTGAGTGAATCGCGTGATGTTTTGATTTTGAAGTGTAGGGTTGCATGGACGGTTACGATCTTAGCAGAATGGACGGCTACGATCATTTCGGGTTCGTCCCGGTCCCGCGTGGGTTCGTCCCGATCCCGTCCCGTTTCTAAACTTTCAGGACGGGACGGATATTTTCAAACTCTATCCCATCCCATCTCGTTAATTTTCGGGACGGGACCGGGACGGGATCGGGATTCCGGTACGAAGTGCCCACCCCTACTTTCCATGATGCTAGTGAATTCGGTAACATAAGATTCAGAAGTTGAACCAAACACGATGTCATCTACATAAACTTGAGAAATCATGACATGTGTTTGATCCTTTTTTACAAACAATGTTTTATCTAACATACCCTTTGCTTACCAGGAAGTTGGATAGATGTTCATACCAAGCTCTTGGAGCTTGTTTAAGCCCTACAAAGCCTTTTTGAGTCTGTAGACATGATACAGGTGTATCCTTTAGCTTTTAGGAATTAGGATTCCTTCTCCTTTATGGGAGAGGAATAGTTGTCTAACTAGGACAATGTATAGTTTTCTAGTTAGATAAGGATTTATAGGGTTTGTGACTCTATAAATAGAGATGCCTAGCATTAGTTCTAGCATCGAATCATAGTGTTATTGTAGCAAAGGAGTAGACATCAGAGATTGTAGCGTTTAAGCACAATAATAAGAGAAGAACAATTTTTTCGACCAATACCCGTGTTCGTGTTGTTTTCGTTTCCGCAGTTAACAACTTAGCCGTGATTCATATCAAGTTGGTATCAGAGCCTAGCCGTATCTGTGGGAGTCTGTGGTGCATGGTCCTGACTCGCTCACTGTACAAAAAGCTAGGGAAAGCTCTTGTGTCTTTAGAAAATACTACAAGGCCGAGGGTAAAGATGGTGGACGGTAAAACTGATCCCGAAGAGAGATTTGCAGCATTGGAGAAGCAGGTGTCTGCATCGAATTCAGCCATAGCGGATCTCACCAACCTCGTCCAGGAGTTGCTTTCAAGAGGGCCGACGAAGAAGCAAGAAAGCAGTTCGGATTCGGACGAAGAGAAAGAAAAATCCGACGAGGATGATGATGATACTGAGAGGAAGGATTCGTAGCATTCTCGCAAGACGGCGCAAGAAGAAGGGAGTTCTTTTCGTAGCTTGAAGATTGACTTCAAGATTGAAATTCCGATGTACGATGGTAGCGTCAATGTGGACAAGCTCGACGACTGGCTTGAGCGGCTTGACACATATTTCACGTTTCATCGGTTTACATCGAAGGAAAAGATCACCTGTGCGATTTTGAAACTATCCTCTCACGCATTGACTTGGTGGAAGTCCTACCGAAGGAATCATGGTGAGGGGGTAGTGTCGTGGGAGCAGTTCAAGGAATTGCTTAGAAAACAGTTCTATCCAGTCGGATTTCTGGAAGAACGATGGCTCAAGTGGTACAACCTGCGCCAGAAGACCAACCAGTCCGTGCAAGAATACACGACCGAATTCTAGAATCAAGCTCTGGTTCTGGATATCTCCTTAGTGGAGTATGCGGCGTTTATGAAGTATGTAGTCAGACTACATGAATACCTTCAGAAAGAGTTAAAACTGTTTACAGTACAAACAGTTACTGAAGCTAGTGTGAAGGCCATCGCCATTGAATGTAAGCTCAAGAAGGGCGACACCAAAGGAGATGGAAAGCAGCTTGGGGGAAAGTTAGTCTATGCCAAGAAAGAGGAACAGAAGAAAGGTGAAGCGGGGAGTCAAACCTGTGTGCATTGCAAGGGAGGTCATTCGTCAAATAAATGCTGGGTAAAATTTCCACACTTGAAACCGAGAGTTTTACGGCGCAAGGAGGAAAAGAAGAAAACAGCTTTGCTTGCTAACGAAACCACCGAAGTACCAGGAATGACGGAGCCGAATGCGAAGCTCAACCTCATGGCAGGAACTCAGATGAGGAAGGACGACGAGAACCTAAGAGAGTAGCTTTTTGTTGTAAAGTTGCAATTGAAGGTCAACCTAGTTAATGCCATAGTAGATCCGGGAAGTCAAAAAAATCTTATCTCGGTGGCCTTGGTTCAGAAGTTAGGTCTTCAAACAGTCAAACATCCAAAGCCATATCCATTAGGATGGATTCAGAAAGATGCAGGACTAAGCATTACTACTCAATGCATGTTCAAGTTTGCTCTTCATGAAACATACATTGATGAAGTAACATGTGATGTGGTACCATTGGATGTTTGTCAGGTAATTCTGGGGAATCCTTATTTATGGGATAGAGATGCTATCTATGAAAGGAAGGCTCAGAAGTACACCTTCATTAAGGACGGACGACGTTTTGTCATCCGGGCGGCAGCCTCCCCACCTGAAGCAAGCTTGGTGATGGCAACACAAGCGAAACGACTGGTTAATGCATGCGGGAAGTTTGTTCTGATAATGATTCGGCCCAAGGAGGAATATTCGAGTCAAGTATGCTTAACTTCTTTGTCCGGGAAGCAAAACCAAGACGTGGAAAAGCTGAAGCTTAAGTTTGCTGATCCTTTACCAAATTCAGGGTTATACCGCACAACTATGCAGGAATCTGAGGAAATCAAGGCCCAGGTGCAGGAGTTACTCGCGAAGGGGATTATTAAGCCAAGTAGTTCACCTTGCGGATCAGCAGTCTTGTTAGTTCCTAAGAAGGATGATGTGTCTAGATTCATTCGCGGCTGCAGGTTATGTTGCACTTCCAAGCCCGCGAATAGGAAGAGAGGGTTGTACCTACCGTTGCCGGTACCTTCACGGCCTTGGGAGAGTATTTCGATGGACTTTTTAGGAGGGTTGCCGCGCGGCAAGTCAGGTTGTGATTACTTGTACATTGTGGTCGATCGGTTTAGCAAGATGGTGATATTGATTCCTTGCAAGAAGACGGTGACGGGAGCAGGGTCTGCTAAATTGTTTTTCAAAAATGTATGGAAGCATTTCGGGTTACCGAGTTCGATCATCTCGGATCGAGATAGCAGATTCCTGGGTCACTTTTGGGATTCTTTGTGGCGAATGATGGATACCAGATTGAAGAAGAGCACCGCTTTTCATCCTCAGACCGATGGACAAACAGAAGTAGTTAACAAGACTATGGTGCATATGCTAAGGGGTTACAATGCTAGACATCCGAAGACTTGGGATGAAAGTCTTCCATATCTACAGTTTGCGTTCAACAGGGCAGTACATAGCTCTTCAGGAACGTCACCTTTTGAAGCGTGCTACGGGTATCTGCCTCCAAGTCCTTTTGACATGGTGTTCACGGTTGGAGACAGTCACCAGGAAAAGGGAGAGAGTGATAGGCTACGAGCACAGCGTTTCCTGGAGAAGATTAGTCAGATTCATGCAACTGTTGAAGCACAACTACAGAAGTCACAAGCAAAGTATAAGGCTAAGCATGACAAGCATCGAGTGCCTTGTAATTTCGGAGTTGGTGACTTAGTGTGGTTAAAGCTGAGTAAGGAGCGTCTTAAGGGAGAAGGTAAGAAGATCAAGCCACTGCGGTACAGACCTTTTCGTGTACTGGAGCAGATTGGAGACAACGCCTTCAAGCTCGACTTGCCACCTTACTTGGGCATGTACTCAGTTATCAACGCCGAATATCTGAAGCTGTGTGAGCCGCCACTGCTTGATGATGACGGTGACAACAGTGACGGCAAGACGGTTCTACCATCAGTTGAAGACTTATGGTTTGACCAAGAGGATCCATTAGCCGAAGATTGCATTTTGGAGCGGAAGGTGACTACAACACGTAAAGGACAGCGGACGGCGTTTCTGATTGGACGTGCGGGTCAAGTTCCAAGCAAGGCGAAATGGTTCAACAAGGAAAAAGGAACTCTCGAGTTTCCTAATCTCCAGTTTTAACTTAAACGGGAGTTTAAGTTCCTAGAAGAGGGGGAGCCATGATACGGGTGTATCCTTTAACTTTTAGGAATTAGGATTCCTTCTCCTTTATGGGAGATGAATAGTTGTCTAACTAGGACAATGTATAGTTTTCTAGTTAGATAAGGATTTATAGGGTTTGTGACTCTATAAATAGAGATGCCTAGCATTAGTTCTAGCATCGAATCATAGTGTTATTGTCGCAAAGGAGTAGACATCAGAGATTGTAGCCTTTAAGCATAATAATAAGAGAAGAACAATTTCTTCGACCAATACCCGTGTTCGTGTTGTTTTCGTTTCCACAGTTAACAACTTAGCCGTGATTCGTATCAAGACATGACTGGGATTGTGAGGGTCTTGAAATCTCAGTGGCTGTTCAACGTACACTTCTTCTTGCAAGACTCCATTTAGAAAGACACTTTTCACATCCATTTGATACAATTTAAAATGAAGATGACAAGCAATAGCAAGCAAGAGTCTAATAGATTCAAGTCTAGCTACAGGTGCAAAAGTTTCATCAAAATCAATTCCTTCGACTTGAGTATATCCCTGCGCCACAAGCCTAGCTTTGTTTCTAGTGATATTACCAAATTCATCATTTTTGTTTCGAAAAATCCATTTAGTACCTATCACATTGCATTTACTAGGCCTAGGCACAAGATACCAGACATCATTTCTAGTGAACTGATTCAGTTCATCTTGCATAGCATTAATCCAATCATCATCAAGCAAAGCTTCTTTCACATTTTTTTGGTTCAATAAGAGAAACAAAACCAAAATGACTAATAACGTTTACATCTTCTTTGTTATCATCCAAAAAACATGCAAGAACAGAGTCTCTACTTACCTCACTTGCGGCTTGTCTCCGAGTCTTGATTCCATCATCCATGTTGCCAATGATATCTTGAGATGAATGATCTTTTTGAACTTGCTTGAACCCAGTTCTTACATTGAGTTGAGTATCAAAAATGGGATCAATAACTTCGTCAACTTCCTTTTCATTTACTTCCACAGTCATCTTCCTTTTTGAGGATCCATCTTCTTCTTCAATGACATTTCCTGTTCTTATGAAAGAATCATCAATAGATACATTATAGGATTCCATAACAGACATGGTTCTTTTATTATACACCCTATAAGCTTTACTGTTCAGGGAATAGCCTAGGAAAATGCCTTTGTCACTTCGGGAGTCAAATTTAGCAAGATACTCTCTATCTTTGTAAATATAGCAAGGACTTCCAAAAGTACGAAAGTAACTTACATTGGGTTTCTTACCTTTCCATAGTTCATATGGAGTTTTGTTACTACCCGGACGAAGAAATGCTCGATTTATTGTATAGCAAGCAGTGCTTATGGATTCTGCCCAAAAGTTGAGACTAAGTCCAGCAGAGTGAAGCATTACTCTTCCCATGTCAAGTAGAACCCTATTCTTTCTTTCCGCAATGCCATTTTGTTGTGGAGTTATAGGAGCTGAAAACTTATGAGAGATACCAAGTTCACTAAAGAAATCAGAAAACCTGGCATTCTTAAACTCAGTTCCATTATCAGTTCTTACTCGCACAATTGACAAATGCAAAGATTGTTTCTTATTTATTACCTTTTTGAAGAGACCTTTGCAGCTTTTGAATGTATCACTTCTTTCTCTAAGAAAGTTCACTCAGGTAAAACGAGAAAAATCATCCACAACCACTAAGATATATTTCTTACCTCCAATGCTCTCAGTTTTCCAAGATTTTAAATTTGATTCAAGACTTACCTCAACTCTCCTTTTCTCTTTGCTGATAAGTTTGATGTCTTCTTCCAATGCAAGATTTTTCTTCTGTACACTTTTTGTAGCATTGTACAGTTTCAAATATTTATCATTTGCTATCTCATCAGAAAGATCTTCCTCACTTTCTGAATCATCTAAAGTTTCTGGATGGAGAGAAGTTGTTAATGCAAGATCATTTACCTCATTGTCATCGAAGAACTCCTTATCACTATCATCCCACGTGGATGTCAAAGCTTTGCTATCCTTGAAAGTTTGCTTCCTGTTTGCACACTCAGCAGCCATATGACCAAAACCACCACACTCAAAACATTTTATTTTTTCTGAGAAATTTTTCTTTTGAGTAAATCTAGAAGGTTTTTCAGTTATTTTTTTCAGAGTTGAAAACTTTCCTTTGATTAGAGAAATTTTTTGAAGGACCAGAATCATTTTTATTTTTCAGAAATTTTTTAAATTCTTTTGTAAGCAAGGCTAAGTCAATTACCTCATCTTCATCACTTTCCTTTTTCTTAAGAGAGGAAAAAGCAACGTTTTTTACCTTTTTATCTGGTCTGATTCTCATCTCAAAGGTCTTGAGGTTGCCTACCAGTTCATCAAGAGGATAAACGTCTAGGTCTTGAGCTTCCTCAATTGCTGTTTGCTTAGCTTGAAACTTTGAAGGAAGAGATCTGAGAAACTTCTTGACGATTCTGTGATCTTCAATTGGATCACCAAGACTTTGACATTGACTAGATATCCTTAATAGACGAGCATGAAAATCATCTACTAGTTCATCTTCTCCCATAGTCAAGTTTTCAAATTCTTGGGTTAGCCTCTGCAACTTCTGTGAATGTACCTTTTTATTTCCTTCATAAGTGGCTTCCAATAGATCCCACGCCTTCTTAGCAGTGTCACAATGACTGATACGAGTTCTTTCTCTTTTGTTTAAGGCCGTGAACAAGCTGTTTCTTGCCTTAAAGTCGCAATTCCGATCATGTACTTCCGCTTCAGTCCATTCTTGTCTAGGCTTCAGTGTTGTTGCCAAAGAGGTTCCTTCCACCTTCTTCTCATTAGCTTTAGTTGGATGTTCCCAACCTATCTCAACAATGTTCCACATGTTATCATCTTGAGAATACAAGAAGACTCTCATCATGATCTTCCAT
The DNA here is from genome assembly GCA_951800085.1 of Comarum palustre. Taxonomy (NCBI): domain Eukaryota; kingdom Viridiplantae; phylum Streptophyta; class Magnoliopsida; order Rosales; family Rosaceae; genus Comarum; species Comarum palustre. Next base: position 850,476 of record OX637581.1, read on the forward strand.
TCAAGATAATCTTCACCATTGAAAAGCGGAGGATAGTTGATCGATCCAGCAGCTTTATCACGTTCCATCCTGATCTACTAGAAACTTCTAGAACCCGTTCTGGTACCAAATGAAAATACTGGAACGTGTCTCAGGGATTGATCAAACACTAACAATCCCAATGATGCTGAAAGCAGAAACTCGTAATAACAAAGGAAATTGTTTACGCAGTGTAAACCTCAAACATGAGGAAACATCACTGCGAGGCACAAGCCCAGAAGAACTTCAATTCACTATGAGAAGATTACAATTGAACGATTACAATTACAGACTCGTCTAGTCTATCAATCACTCACTAATCTTCTCTCACGATAAACACTTCCTTGAGGGATTGAACTATACGAATCAAACCTCAATTCTATTCACTCAACCATGGATCAGTGAAAGAACAAACAAACTGAGGATGCTCACTTTAGAGATACACAACTAATCTCGTTTTCTTGATTTCCAAGGCATGCAGAAGTCTTGTGCACGGCAACTTTATATAGAGTGTGGACACTCCCCCTCACTTTAGAATCCTAACCCTAATTGACTTCCTATTAGGAAATATCTTAATTAAAAGATTGTCAATTAGGATCCGAATAATTTGATGCCCTTTGATGTAGGAATGCCAAGATACTAACACAAGCCATTGCTTTGTCGAACGAAAGATAGTCACAAAAATGTGAAATTGTGAGGGGATTCATTGAGAACCTTTTTGTTGAGGACTATTTGAAAACTTTTGTTTCACCCTATTTTCGATCACATATTCACATCTCAATCGTATAGTTTGTACATATATATATGAGTAAATCATCTCTACAATTTTTCATACAAATTGAAAATTGTTAAGCCATTCATAAATGTGATTCATCGATTATAAACTTGAACGGTTCATGTTTGACATATTTGGATCATTCATTGATTTGATTTATTTCGATATCTTAACGATCACCAATTTAACCGAAAATTTGTAGGAGTGATCTGCTTATATAGATCTATAAACTGAACGGTTGAGATGAAAAAATGTGATTGAAAAGTGAGTGTAATAAACTATTAAAGAGAAAGTTATCAACTAGTCATCCACAAGAAGGTCTCAACCAACTTGCTGGAGTAGCTTTATTGTTTATAAAAAATAATTATTTTGTCTTTCATGTCAACTATATTTGTTAAGTACCCTAAGAAAAGACTATTTCACCTGTCATCTATAATCACAATTTTGTCACCTATTTTTCAACTGAATTTTCATTGGAATCTTTGAAAAGATAGGTTTGCCCTTAATTTGTAGAACAATTGTATTTTACCATTCTTTCACTCAACTTTTATTTTATTCTATTTGTTCACTATTTTTTCTTCTTTCTTATACCTGCAATATTTATGGGGTAACTGTCCTAGTATATAATGCAAAGGTTTGTTTTCACTGTTCATGTGAACAGTGACGTGACATTTTTGTCTTTGTTGTAGGCTACCGAGCGCATGTGAAGAGCATTGAAATGCGACGACTATCGAGCCTCCTCAAGTGAGCTACTTATCAGGGGGAGCCACACTCTCGATCGAGAAGTATGGTGTGTTGTACTCTTTTTCCTTCGACCAAGGTTGATTTTTCCCACAGGGTTTTTATTAATTGGTAAGGTTTTAATGAGGCAACATTGTAAGCACCATCCGGCATTTCGACGCGCGGCACAAGGGGGAGTGTTGTAGGATATATAACATGTGCATGTGTGCACTTGGTCTTATGTCGTATATATGGGCTTAGCCCAATGGGCCTTATGCGTGTGCCTTAGTTGTAATAGGTTTACATTATGGACTTACCTCAATCCATGTAGGATTGATCCATTGTACTTAGAGTGAGTCTCTATATAAAGAGCTCCTCCCTATTCATAATAAGATAGATTGATTCCATTCATTCTCTACTCACATATTCTACAAGAGTCTTCCTAATTTTAAAGTTTTTATAACTATACCATTCAGTAATAATTAAAGATGATTAAGATTAAGTAAATTAGTGGTTAATAGGAGGGGTCCATTGAACACCTTCTTATTGAAGACTACTTGAGAACCACTACTACTCCCATAAAGCCTCTTCAGGTAGTGTGAAATTTCAAAGGCAAGGATAGAATTGTCAGAGATGTGCCTACGGGAACGAAAGCACATTGGGTTGACGCAATTACAGACTGAAGAAGACGCTTAAGTCTATTAGCCAGAACTTTCGACCCAAGCTTGTAGTTGACATTACAAAGACTAATCAGACGTAATTGCGTAATGGAGACGTCTAGAATGTACCCAAGGCCTCAATTACCTGGGCTGCCGGGATACTGTCCTAATACGGTTCCCCCAGTTTCCGTTTGTACAGGGTTTCAAAATGTTAAATATTTTACGGTGGAAACAAGTGTATTTTATTTTTACCAAAACATATTTTGTTTTGACTGGGTTGCACGATCGATAAAACTCGTGATTCCCCTTCCTCGAAGCATATATTGTGATTCCTCTTCCCATTGAAATCTATAGTTTGGGTGTGTAGTGCATAATTCGAGCCGTCCGAGGTTCGTTAACGAAACCCGGTTGGGTTATCCTAAATTGTTTGCCCAGCAGTCCTGAGTTTTAGATCTACAACGGTTCAACCCTTGGTTCAGATCCATTGCATCGTACAAGCTTTCTAGTTATCAAATTACAGTTTCTCATCCATGGACAGACAGGTAACATGTTCGATACGAGTGTATGTTGGTCATAATATTGAGCAACGCAACATTCAATTCAATTGTAGTTCTGATGAACTCAGTGTTGCCTGGGTTTGAAAATGATTGTTTATGTAGTTTGAACTTTCCCTTCAATGATTAGTCATCTGTTAGCAGAGAAAATTTGTTAGGTTTATCACAGTTCAATTTGTAACTAGTTATGAAACATGAAATTGTAGGATGCGGCGAATTGTGAAAAAATTGGAATATCACCGGCAGTAGCATCTTTCAATTCAGGCAGTAGCACTTTTCAACTCGGACAATAACACTTTTCAACTTGGGTAGTAGAAACTTTCAACTTGGCAGTAGCAGCATGCCACGTCAGCTGAGAATTGAATATGTAGTGAATGGTAGTTTAGTAAAAATGTATAGTTACATATGACATGTTAACATCAATTTTTTCTAAAATTTCATTAAGGGTAATTTGATAAAATATATAGTGACAAATGACTTGTGGACATCAACTTGTCCTAATTTATTAATTTGTGTCCTTAAAAGTGTAAGATATTGTCTAAATAATGTATTTGTAAATTAAAATTTGGTTGATAACTAAATTGTAATTTACTATAAAAAAACTCTAATCCTTTTGATGAGCAGAAAATCACCTATCAAAGATATCATATTCCTTATGCAAATATGTAAAAGTAGTAGAATGGCAAATATAGGTCATTACCCGCAGATGATTGATGAAATTAAGTACTTAAAACACAAACATACACGAAAACCAGAAATCTGGCAGACTCGACCCAGAGAAACCTAATAAATTAGCTAATCTAGACTTAACCAAAAATCATGAAATTAAATACACATATACTAGACACAGTGCTGGACAACCATACAAAATTTGAGGGTATTCGAAGTTGATTTAGAAGGTGAACAAAAATAGACAAAACAAAAGTACTATTGAAAACATAATATCAAAAAGTGAATATGGATGTAAATATGAGAGAAACCATGGCTAGGAACTTCTCTTCATCACTAGATATGCTTAAATCACCCCGAAACAATCTAAATGATTATAGATGAATGCACTCACAGTTAAACCAATGTCGTTAGGTCATTAACCGTATTTCGTTCTCTTACTTGCCATGTTAAGCGAAATGTCATTAATGACTTAACTATATTCTCAATTTATTGATATATGAAATGTCGGTATATAGACCAAAATAACTGAAATCATGAAGATCTAAGAACGTTTGAATAACAACAAAGAATATAAAGACAATGTCGGTAGCCTTAGATCACTAAGGAATTACTTCAGTACTTGCAAGGAACTCGCTATCTCTCACTGAATATGCAATGATATGTCAGTCATGTACACATTCAAGATAATAAACTCTAATACATGCATCAAAGTGTCGACCCAAGAGAACATGCAATAAGATTATCAATGAACAAATAGTGAAGAAATTCTCAACTAAAAATTATTTAAATCAATTAGGGTTCAAAATCTAAGACATATCTAGGGCTTCGATCAACCCCTAACTACTAAGAAGTTTAGTTACACATAGTTTTGAATGAAAGCATAAAAGAATACATGAAAGATGAACTAAAGAAGGAGAAGAAAGGACGCTTGTAAGATTGCAGATTGCAATTGATATTGCCAGATGCTCTCCTCAGTTTTTCTGCTGCGCATAACCCTTCTTATTTTTCTCTTCTTCTTCTTCTTCTTCTTCTTCTTCTTCCTCTTCCCTCTCTTCTTCCCAAGATTTTCTTTTCCCCCAAGCCGTTCTCCTTTCTTTTCTTTAGCGTATCAGACTATATTAGGGTTAGAGAACCCCCAATTTTCGTCCATGGGCTTACCGAGAGGGTTTGGGTCTTGAAATTGAAGTTTCGGTCAACAATCATATTTTCGGCAGACTTGACCTTTGAGCACTAAAATGATCATAACTTATTCTAGAATATAGATATTGACGATCCGTAAAAATTTCTGAAAAGTAGACTCTTCAAGATTTCCTTTGATATAAAATTGATCTCCTGGATAATTATGAGCTGGTCACAATGTTCTGTCGAAGTTAGATGATAATTTCTGGCAGCTCTTCATAATCATTTCCTTTGAAGATATGAAATCATTTTCCGTCAAGATTTCTCCAATTTTGCTTCATATTTTCCTTCTTTGCTTCGGAACACCTAATGAACATAAAAAAATTAAATCAAATAGAAAAATATAATAAACTAACAAAATAAAGAAGGGAAATAATCATTATAACGTCGCATATTTATGCTCCTATCACCTTTCTTGTTTCATATAAGTTGGGAATTGGAGAATCAATCCTAACATTTTCTTATGTTTAACCAAAAAGTTGGCACGAAATTAGTTTCTTAGGCAGAATCAAAATATAGTGTCAAATAAGTCGGTGTAACCGTTGAGTTTTATGGCGTCTATCTGAATAGAGTCATCATGATGCCTAAGGATTCGATCTAATGGATCGTTCGAGAGTACAAAACCACAATCAATCGATCAACCTGCTATCTCTCTTCATAACCCATATCTGTTCGGTATATACCATATTCGAAACCCAACTAGCAAAATTTATAATCATGAGAAAGCCAGACGTGTCCATAGTTAAAGATGTGAAAGCAAACATTAACAGCAAGAATAAGATGATGAATAATAAGCTTAGGAAGGGATTGTGGTCGCCGGAAGAAGACAAGTTGATGAGGTACATGTTGAGCAATGGACAAGGGTGCTGGAGTGACATTGCTAGAAACTCTGGTCTCCAAAGGTGTGGAAAGAGCTGTCGTCTTCGTTGGATTAACTATTTGAGACCTGATCTCAAGCGTGGTGCATTTTCGCCTCAGGAGGAACACCTGATCATCCATTTTCATTCCCTCCTTGGTAACAAGTACGTGTACTCTACATCTCTATACCTCGATCTCCTATTTTCTTCATAATGTATGTATATATATATATTAGTGTTTTCAAAGGCAACGCGCTTTAGTGCGAGGCGGAGGTAAAAAGCCTCGCCGAGGGAGACGCTGACACGCCGCTAGAAAGGCGACCACCCAGATGTTGGGGCGGCACCATTTGCAGAAAAAGGAAGCTTTCGGCGCCGATGCAAGGTTGAAGACGATGAAAAAGTAATATTTTTTTCCTTCAAATGACTCTCCATAATCACTATTTGTCTGTGAGCTGTGACTTGGTTAAAATGTTTAACTGACTACTTTGAGGTCACAGTTTCAAACCTCACAGCCATATGTATATATGGTGTGTAAGTTATTAATAAAAAAGTTAAAAAAAAATAATAGTTTCGATTCAACTCTTCGTTATATTTGTCTTTCTCATTCCTTTCTCCCTCAGTTTTTCTCTTGTTCCTTCAATTTTTTTTAATTTAAAAAAAACTAATTAAATGATTACCAAGGGGCTTATTACAAATTGAATTATATGCTGCTGTAAAATTGAGAGTATATAAGTATATATATATATATATATATATATATACTTACATACTCCGTTTCAATTATAAGTATATATATATACTTACCTTAGTGAAACAAAATTCCTATTGTAAGTCTTTCTTAAGCTAACATGTCTAGTACTAAAGTAAAAGTGAATTGATCCAAAACCAAGATCCTGGGTTACAAGCAGCGAACAAATACATGTCAGAATCTTCTATTGCGGTGACCAAACCTCATATGAAGCGAATAGTTTTCTTTCTGAAACCCTCCTTCAAACCAACCAACAAGTTTTGTAGAGAAAATATCATCTCTCTCAGATCAAAACCTTCTTTATCCTCAGTAATGGGCTAGATAGTCTAATGCAACCAAATCCAATAAAGTAAATCACGCTCCATGCTAAACCTGCTTTTACCCTTAATTCAAAGACCTCTCCTCATCCTTGTGTTTTGGTGCATCTTTATGCTGAAAACAACCAAATCTATGCTGCTGTAAAATTGAGAGTTGATTCTGATATGTGCAAATGATATTGCCTCCATAAGTCACTATTGCGCGGAAAAGAAAAACAACTCAAATTTCAAGCATCATGCACTTAAAGCTTTATTAAAATCAAGCAATTAAGCATCTCAAGCTATGATCTTGCTATCGACATGCGCAATTCAAAAGTGTGTATTGTTAGAAAAGGGGAGAAACACACTTTTACGCAACATGCAAGTGCTCTTTTACACAACAGTTGTCTGAAAAGTAACACTGCAGGACAATGAAGGCACTTTCACCAAACCTGTTCTATATTCGAGAATGTTAAACCTTTTAGTCCCAGAAGAAAAATCAAACCTTTATCCAAGCACACAAATTTCAATATAATTACCTATACTAGCTTTTCATTTGAATATCCATATCCACCCGACATCTTTCAGTGGCACACTGTTAGCTGTGGTGAGTCATTCTTAACTTACCGCGGTACAGTTTGTTCAATCAGATCTTCAAGTTCACAAAGATTACCATCATAAGGGTAGAAAACTAGCCAATCAGTTCATGCTCATTCTTAAAGCTTTACTCCCCTAACCATGTTGACATAAGATACTAAACATATTTTAAGAAAACGATTTGAAAATACAAAGAATATCTATTCAATCAAATCAAGCCAAACCAAACCAAGTCAAGCCAAATCAAGCCAAGACATGTCATACTGCAACATCCCCATCATAATGAATTAAGCATAAGCATGACTCCAAGCACAAACAAGCCTTGCAAAGAAAAAAGAAATAAATACAAGCAACACACAACATTGCCAAGTAAATTAAGCCAAGTCAAGCCGGGGTGTGCATTATATATATAACAAACAACTAAAATGAGCAACAAGCAACAATGCCAAACAAATTAAGCCAGACCAGGCCAAGCCAAGCCGAGTCAAGGTATGACATGTTCACTGTCAAGCACAGATACATATAAGGGGCATGCAAGCACATCAAACACATAGACTCAAGCCAAGCATTATCCCTTCTAAATGCAAATTCTGGACCAACGACCAACTCTCTTACATACATGCCGTGCAAAATATTAACCTTAGTTCCTCATCTTAAGCATAGAAAGTTGATCAATCCCTTCATGCTCTTTTCCAACGCTAGTGTAAACACGAATTTATCTGCGCAAATGACAAAACAACACATGTACAAAATAATAGAATTTTATTGATGAATTTGCGGGTTACAAATCTTTGTGAACTCCTCTGATTCTATCTCCGAATTTGGATTTACCTCAAGGGTGACAAGGCACTTGTTCTTGAGGTGGAAAAGTAGTCACGAGAATTGATCACGTGACGAGTGTTTGGGATTTGTGTTTGGATTTGGTGAAAAACAGCTCAAGGGTGACAAGGCACTTGTTCTTGAGGTGGAAAAGTAGTCACGAGAATTGATCACGTGACGAGTGTTTGGGATTTGTGTTTGGATTTGGTGAAGAACAGGCTATCTAGGAGCTTGGTTGTTCTTCGGAAGAGTTTTGAGACTTCTGAGCTCTCGGGAGTAATTTTTCTCTCTGGTCGGGCGTCCTCCTCTTGATATGAGAGGGGTATTTATAGTGTCAATGCTTCTCCATGTAAGGAATGTTTTGTAGACACCATTTAATCGTATTTCCTTAACGGTGTAATTAAATCAATCAATTTTGATTGATTGGTCTAATTACAATTATTTACATAATTAAATCAATCGGTATTTATTGATTGACTCGATTATGACCGATAAGGTATTACGTCAACTTGATTAAATATCAAACTTCCTTTTCGATAATCAATTTAACTTGATTGATTTATGATTATCGATAGACATTTAATATTTGTTTCCGGTCGGAATTTGACGATTTTGTTGTTGATCGACCATTCACACGACGCCACTTGTACTTGTGGAGTCTTTTTGACTTTGTTGACTCACGTGCCACATATATGATTTATCGAGCCCCACCTGAGGTTTGAATATTCAACGATTTCATTTTCGTTGAATTTTATGTGTCTACAGCTAGTCAATTCATTCCTACTCTTTCTCAAACTTAATCAAATAATAGACATGCTTCGAAGGAAACCATCAGAACATGCAAAAAAAACACAATTATGCAACATGCAATACCTTATCAAGCGAAATGCAATATTCGGTCAAGCCAATATTCAATCAAGCTTAAACTATTGCAGCATGCAAATTATACCCCAATCAACCCAAATTTCAAGCATAAAATGTAATCGTTGTCAGTCTTAAATCACTATTTTAGATAATACTCTACGACACTTGGGGGCTGAGTGGTTATGTCATTGCTCAAGAAAATAAAAAACCAAACATCACAAACCAATATCTCTTTCAAACTTCTATCCAGCAAAATCATGCATTTTTCATAGTCAATATCTTCTCAGCCATTTCAAGTGCTTCTAATATCAATGCCAAAGTCTTTCCCCAATGCAAAGAACCATTGCTGGTAATTTTATTTTGAAACTATTTCTCTCCGCAGCTCCCAATCTTATCTCAACTTTTCATTATTATATTAGAGAACTCTCTGCCACAAGAAAGCTTTCACTGCATTACTTATTCTACTCAAGCCTCACCAAAATCAGTTACAACATTCTATCCTATACACAATCCCAATTCTATACTAATCCAAGCATATATCGACCCAATGTCATTATTGTAAGTCTTTCTTAAGCCAGAACAATCAATTCTTTATCTAATGCTTTAACCCTTGTAGCAAGCTGAATCCTTATACTGTAACAACACTAGTCCAGTTCATGTATTTCATTTTTACTTTTAGTAATTTGTGTTCTCTACCATAGAGAAGCCACAATCTCAACCACCAAAAATTTTATATCCATAAGTTCTATCCACCAAACTTTAGGAAACATATTCTATAATTTAGAGCTTATACTTACTATGTTTTCCGCGGGGATAAACTTACATGTTTATCGTCAGATTCCTTCTTCATAAATCTGACTGTTTTCAAAATTCATATCCAAACTTCATATTTCAAGAGCTTTAACCCTACTCATATTCTTATGTGGAAGTTTCCACAACTATTACCCTAAGGCTTGTGCTTTTTGGCCTACTACTAGCCTCATAAAAGTTGCACACAATCATGCTTGTTGTTCTTGAATACCTATGCAATTAAAAATCAAAGCAAAAATATATGCTCATATACAAAATAAATACGCCAAACACCAAGCAGAAAGCCTAATTCCATCTTCAATGATTCATTTATGCAATTCTAGTCTACAATTCACTAGGGAATTACATTGCTTGCAATCAAGTCATGAATGAGAATGAAGTCAAGCAAGTAGGTAATCACAAACTGGCTCATGGAGAAATATCGAGATCACCTTATGAGTCAGGCCATATGCGCCAAACAAAAAAACAATCTCACCTTTGTCCAATGCATATAATGGAGACAAGCACGTTCACTTGCAAAGGCTACCAAGGCTTCCTAGCATGGTCTGATTAACTCATAGCAGTTTCGTAAATAGAAAAGGGGGCTATGCAATTAAGACCCACTTCAAGGTAAAAGATCAAGCTTGCTAGACAATTCAAAACTTCATGCCTCAATCATGCTCATAATTGAATCAAGCATTATGAAGGTAAATTCATATACAATCCTAACACAAAAACTACTGCAAGTCATAGATGTAAACAATCAGTTGATTTTTTTTAAATATATATATATATATAAATATATATATATATATATATATTTTTTTAAATATATATATATATATATATATTTAATAGGTGTCACAATTTTATTAGTTATTACAATCTCTTATTCTGTATCCTCTCACACTAGATCACAGAGACCACTATATATAAAAAAACCCTAATCCTCTCCGCCCTCTTTCTCGTCTCTCAGCTCTCTCTCTCTCTTTCTCGCCTCTCAGCCCTCTTTCTCGCCTCTCATCCGCCACTCAACTGCCATGAAAAATCGATGGAATCATGACAAACCGCATCAACCCCATCTGGTTCCATGGTTCCACACGATTCTGTTACAGTTCCACCATCAACGGCCACCACTGAAGACACTGCTACTTCTGCTTCAGCTTCGGCTTCTGAAGCTCAAGTTATGTCGAAGAGGAAAAACCAGAGCATCGCATGAGACCATTTTACCTTGCTGACGAACCCTGATGGTACACCCTTGCCGAAGCTGAAACAGAGAGCAAAGTGCATGCATTGTCCCTAAACCTTTTCTTGTGTAACGAAAAATGGATGTCAGGACCCACCTTGGGTTAACCTCTTTAACCCGAAGTAAACCCTGCGGAGACCAGCTCAAGAGAAATTTTTACCGGAAACCCCCTTTAAATGGATAACCCTACATGCAATCCAACTAAACACTTCCATAATAATAAAATTCAACTAAACTGTACTGGGGTAAACAGAGCATTCTATGTGGAAGGAAAACCTAAATAGACTATATAGCGACAACAAAATGATTTAACTATGCCTCATCTTCAGTACGCATGACCTCCTCTCAGTAACCCTGCAATACTGGGCATTTGAAAACGAAGGGTCTAGGGGAAAACATTTAAAAACATGACGTTAGAGTGAGTGAACAAAAATAAAATCCAGATGCAAGAAAATATCTTAATTTAACGTTCTCCCTCTTATTGTTCCGAGAAATCATTTATGCATGCCTCCTCGGGAAATAATTCCAAATCATCCTTTCACAAAACAAAACAACACTTGCCAATCACATTGGCTTAAAACTCAGTATTAAAAATAGGGGAATAGGTTTCACCATGACAGAGAGTGTCCCAAACTAAGGTCGGAACCTTTAAGGCTACTAAGTAATATGACGACCCTTCATGGTGGAGATATTCCACCATGATAATGAGCCTCTCAGGCTAGAGTTGGAACATTTTAGGGCTACTATTGCCCCGCTCTATTTCCAAAGTGAGGGGGCCGTATGGCTAACTAGAATCTTTATATATATGACGACCTTTCATGGTGACGAAAATAAGCAAATACGAAAAGTCATTATTATATGACTCCTCCCCCGTAAATTAAAACATGCATCTCATGCATGAGGCACTGTTCCCCGACCGTTCTCAAAACTATGGCCATAAAACAATGCATTCCAAATTTAATCAATATAACGCTGATTTCAGCTGACATAACATAGGGGCTTACGGAAGGGGAGCAACCCACCTTCCTGGCCCCACCGACTCATTAAATTAATAAAAAAATTATGTTTAGCTTAAAAAAACACGACATGCATTAATTCAAAACAAAGGTTCACTCACAGGCTTAGGTCTTAGCCTGATGAAATCTGGATCGCTTCTCAAGAGATAATTCTTTATCTCTTGTTCAACGAATAATAGTAAATCTTAATTGTCAAACGGATAATTATATAAAATTGGTAATAATGTTACTCTCGGCCAAAACTCTCAAACTTAATCAAGACAAATCACTGACCTTCAACAAAAGCTTAGTAGTCCTTAAAATATTTCTTCAACTTTAACCGGCAATAGCCGATGACCAGAATAATATTATATTATCCGCTGATAATATTAAACTTGAAAAATTCCAAAACCTAACCAAAACTCCTCCAAAAATTACTAAATTTAAACCATAGACTCCTCTCATTTTATACTATTTAATGGGCATGAAAAACTGCCCAAAAAGTGGCAGCACCACCGCCAGCTCCGCAATCGCAGGCGGCCGCTGGTGACCTTTGATCGCCACCAAATTTTAACAGTATCTTCGCCTCACCATTTTGAACAACTTTCTAGTTCAACTTGAAGGCCAATTCAGCTTCTAACTAGGTCAATCGAACAAAAATGTAAAAACCTGAAATTTGTTTTTAAACTTCAAATCTTCGATTCTCTTTCCACACTCCAAATCAATTACCAAACTTACTCCTAAAACTCATTCTAACCTTATATAGTACTCACAAATTGGTTGTCTGAGGAGGGAGAAATCTGATCTAGATTTCCTACTGTACAATCGGTAATCAACTTGAAATTTCTCCTAAACCATGAAGAGATAGGTCGAAAAGCTTACCTAGAATTGAAGTAGACTCAGAGGAGCTCCTTTTGGGACCAGACTCACCACATGAGGTGGCCTAGATCGACGGGGCCAAGGCCGAGAAGGTCCTACAGAAAATTTACCCGATTTTCTGGTTTTTGGGTTATTTATAGCTTTTTTTTACAAAATTACCCATATGCCCCTAACTTCGGACCCTTATAACTTCTTCATACGAACTCCGATTTGAGCGTGTTACATGTCCACGAACTCGTATCGATGTCGTCTACAACTTTCATGAAGACGTTTTCCTATATTCTCGACATTACAAAAAGTCAACTTTAAATGGTTAAAGACCAATGTAACTAACCGTAAAATAATTCTAGGATCGGGATGTGACAATGGAACTACCAACATGAAGAACCACCTGCTCTATCAGTGCCCAAAGTGTCCGCTTAACATCCCAAAAAAAACAAAAGCATATCGTTAGTTTCTCGAATCTGTTCTCTCACTTAGTATTTATATTTGCATTTGCGAATTGAGCAGATCGTATTATCATTTTACTAATGCAAATCTTTTTTCTCTTTTTTTTCAAGTCGCAAGAGTCTTATGAGAATGGAGGGAGGATAGTTGCTTGGTCATATGATGGGGATGTATCTAGATTAGCTCTTGCTAGGATGGTTGTTAAGGATGAATTGTCGTTTAGCTTTGTTGAAGGACCAAGGTTTAAGGAATTTATAAGTCATGTTCAGCCACAATTTATAGTAAATTTGTTGGCTAAATACCACTATAACAGACGAAATTTGTCATAATTCGTTGGCTAAACCTTGAAAATAAATAAATAAAAATATTATAGCCGACGAATTATGGCAAATTTCGTCAGCTATAAGTCCATTCTAGCAAACAAAAAACTTTGAAAATTTTAAATTACCATTCCAAGCAACCTGCAAATTGCACCAAAACAATTCCATGTAACCAACAACACCATCAATGGTGACAACACATTTTTCATTAAATTTTTTATAAAGTGTTCATAAACACATAAATCTATATAATTATTTAACTACACAAAATCTATATCGTCTAAATTTATATCTACGTCAGGAGGAGGTTGCTGCTGCTAAGGAGGTTACGGCGGCTGAGATAGGGGTATAGGCGTAGGCATGAGCGGAGCCGGAAGTCCCTGAAGCTAGGCAGTTGAAAACTCTTGCAAGTACTAAAACATCTGTTGCTGATGTGCCTGTTGGGTGGTATATACTGTGGCATTATAGTCCTGTAAGGCGACAGTATAGGCTGTTTGGGCGGCTTACTGTTCCCGTAGCATCTAAACTTCCACCTCTAGCTGAGTCGTCTTGCTATTGGTCGAGGCTGCCTTTCTTTGAAATTCTGGAGTTGTCTTCAGGACCCCCTCGCCCATCTTTCCTCGACCCCGGCAGTATAACTTGTTTCCTTGTGGTGGGAAGGCTGTGCCCATGATCCTTGCCTCAACCCTCGGATCCGAAGTGTCAATCTAGGACATGGCTTCAGACATCTCTTTCTCCTGCGTGTCTGGCCATGTGTCCCTCACTATACCAGTCATCACCTCGTCACTAGCCTGCTCCACCTTCGCCTAATTTGATACGAAAAAAATAATAAATTAACATTTTTATATATACATAAGTAAAAAAATTTGAAAACGTAAGATGCCTTACAATATCCTCCTGAGCGTCAGGATATGCCTTCTCGTACGTATAGATGTACCGGTTGACTTCTGAATATTCCTTGGCCGCCTCGTCCATCAACGATGCGAACAGTCTAGAACCAGCATGATGGTTCCCTGTGTTGCATAGCCGGTTCTGAGCGTTCGCTCGGGAAAAGGCTTTCAAAGAAAAAAATAAAGTATTAGTAAAATATTTAAAAATAGACGTGCTTAATAACAATTTAACCAATTATTATTTTTTAATTATCTGTTTATGAGGGTTGTTGAATTCTGATATCAGAAGCCAACGTCACTCGTACTCCTTATACTGAAACTCAACAGGGGTACTAGAACATGCATCCCGTGCGTAGTCCAGTGGTTCTGCAACTCGTTCTTCCACTCCTTATACCTACAGATACCACAAAAATATTAGAAATATTATTAATGTCACATATAATCTTCTTTTTTCATTAACTTCCAACGTACATTTCCCCATGCACAACGTCCGCCAAGGTGTTACTTAGGTGCTGGGGAACGTCAAACCACACCAGCATTTAACCGTTTATTAGTTTAGTTTTTTCATAAATCAACAATATAATACATAATATTATTGAGAAATTTTGTAAACTCCACGACATCGCGTTGTAGACCACGTCCTTAATCTCATGCAGGACCTTGCCCTAGTCTGACCATAACATAGGGACTCTATCCCTAATGAGCGCTCCCAAGCGGCCAGAGTACATCCTTGTGTTCCCGCCTGATACTACGTTGCCATCCCCTTCAGTATCGATGACGATCCTCCCTGAGGTACTCACGGTATTCTCGAGAGCCTTCCTAGTGACGGGTCCTCTCTTCTTTCTTGTCGGCTTAGCTCTGACGGTGCCTATCACAAATTGATTATTAAAATCAGAGAACCTTTATTATGACATTATAAGAAAACAAATTATTTATCTTTCAATACCTGAGGACGTTGCGGCGGACGCGACAGATTTCGTCTCTGTCGCCGATGATGATACCCTCACAGAAAAAAGATCTGTACCAAAAGACACGAACCGATACGCCGCTGATGGAGTCACCTGTGGGGGAAGTGGATAAATCGGCGCCCCTGAGTCATCGACTGCAGGTAAGGCCAGTATCATCCGCGAAAGAAAGAGAAGAGCCGGCGACATCTGTACCCTAGATGACCTACCATCCGAAGCAGTAGAACCTAGAGTCTGCGCTCGATGTATCTTAAGCATACGTGGTGCAGACACCTCCGTCTGGGTCAAAGGCCATAGCAACCTCGAGGACTGAGGGGCACCCGGCTGCCTCGATAATGGGTGGCGCCCGGTTGTAACACCCTGCCCTAAAATTTACCTTTTTACCGGGATCAGGTAGGTTATAGAGGGTTATAACCGCGCTGTTAGTCTTTTTCAAACTAATATTCGAATTTAATATCGAGATATTCTCGATTCTCGAGGAAGATAGAATTAATATCTTGAGGTGGTAGATTATATTAATACTAGTCCTCCGGTATGTCCAGAATATTTTTCGGAGCTACGAGCTGTTTAATATGACAAAACATCTATTTACTGTTCACGATAACTTTTTCATATATATATATATATATATATATATAAGGGGGCGGGAGACTAGACACTCTCTCTCTCTAACTTTGATCTCTCTCTCCTTCCGATCTCTCTCTCTTCTCGGGTTTAGACAGAATGGAGAGGGAACTCTCTCTCTCTCTCTCTCTCTCTCTCTCGCTTCCGATCACTTCCTCATCTCTTTCTCCCTCGTGTGGCTCGGTCTCGGTGAGCAGGCACGAGAAGGCAGGGAGGCGGACTGAGCCATCGAAGGTCGAGGAAGTTGCAGGGGCGCCGTGAGGAGTTGTCAGTGCTACTGACACGTGAGAGAGAGCTGCCGAAGGTGGCTAGGTGATCGTCGACACTGGGACGGGGCTCAAGGGGCAGGAACCCGAGGTAAGTTCTCCTCTTTCTTCATTTATTCCCTTTGACGGGTTGTTCTTGGGTGTTGATAATATTGTGGTTTTTGATGTGGAGAGAATATGACCGGAGTTAGGAAAATAATTTGGTCGGTAGACCGATCGGAATGGTTTGGGGTTTATCTCTGGATTTTTACAACGGTAGATCTAGTTTTTTACCATTTACCACATGTGTGAAAAGACATAATTGCCCTAGCAGTTTAGGTTAATTACAGGGATGCCACTAAGGCTGAAATTTCAGAAATACCCTTGGCAGCTTTGCATATTTACAAGGCTGCTATTGAGGCTAAAAAGACGACACTGCCCCTAACAGTTCTAGTTAATTACAGGAATGCCACTGAGGCTGAATTCCTAGAAATGCCCCTAGCAGCTTTACCTATTTACAAGGCTATCAATGAGGCCGAATTGACAATACTGCGCCTGACAGATTTTGTTAATTACAAGGGTGCCATTAAATTTTGATTTTACCTTAGGGCCTTTGGTGGTTTTATATAATTATGTGGTTGCCATTATATTATATTTATTTATGTGATTAATATTTATCGAATGTTGTACACTTGGTTAGGGTTATCGATATAAAGTATGATTGGGATAATCCGGTTAGATAGCTGGTTTTTGGATACCTCAGCAAAGAGGTTAAACTCTGGATTTGCGATGGGCGTATGCTATCCCTAATAGTCTATCGACCGATAAATAGAAAAGCGGGTTTCGCCCGGTTAGGACGTAAATAAAATAAGAGCTACGTGTGGCTTGATCCTTGAGTACAGGGTACGTAGGCAGTCTGACCAGGATTTGGGTGCAGTCACAAATAATATTTAGACCCTAGGTCCTCTAAAGTATTTAGTATGGAACCCAACTCGATAATCGGGATAATTTCAGGTTTTGTGAGGTCTATTTCGGTGTCGTTGGGACTGTTAAAAATGGTTTGAGCTTGGATTTTTGTAAGGGTTATCCCTTCTCAAGGGAGATTACGAGAAAATCTCTATTAGGATGGGTCCTACACGTTCTATGACGATACTAACCGAACCTAATTTTCCATTCTAACAAACATACTAGAAAGTAGCTAGCTTGAAATAAAAGTACGTTTGAAAATATATATGTGTTGCTCTTTTTGGTCGGCCATTTAGAGATCGAATTGGTGGATTAAGTTGAAGTACTTTTTGAAACCATATATATATATATATATGGTTTCAAAAAGTACTTGAACTTAATCCACCAATTAGCAAAAGCAGCACACAACTTTAGATTTTACTTTTATTAGATTATATATATATATATATATATATATATATATATATATATATATATGGTTTCAAAAAGTACTTCAACTTAATCCACCAATTAGCAAAAGCAGCACACAACTTTAGATTTTACTTTTATTAGATTATATATACTTAATCATCCGTATACACTTGTCGTGTTTGTAATTTTTTTATATTATTTTTAATTTTTAATAAATTATATGAAATCATTCAACAAAGTATCAATAAAACCCTCCAATTAACAACATTCTGCATCATTTCATCATTTCACATGAAAACATCCTAATCCTAATGCTTTACCTCATGCTAATATAATCCTCCAACAAATTTAGAAAAATTCAAAAAAAAATCACGGATATGTATAAACCAACAAATCAATCCATATATATTAACAAATTTCAACCAAATTATTTAACCCAAATTACAACAAATTCGGCATTAGAGAGAGATCGATCTAGACCTGTTGGTAGTAGAGGGTTCGCTGTGGAGTTAGATGGAGGCGTGGAGGAGGAGAAAATGAGGAATTTACCGACGAAGAGGAGGATGTGGAGGCGAGGAGGACTTTACCGGCAAGGAGGATGATGTGGAGGCGAGAAGGAGGACTGTGGAAGCGAAGGAGGAGGGTTTGAGAGGCGGAGGCGAAGTGGAGGCGAGGAGAGTTTTTTTGATTTAGGGATTTAGGGTTTGGACGAGACTGGGTTTTTTTTAAATAGCATTGATCTTTAACCGACGATATAAAAAACTCGTTGGCTATTGTAATTAAACTCGTCGGCTAAACTAATGCAACTCGTCAGCTATAGTTTTTTTTATTTATTTATCTACAGCCGACGAATTTTCAATAAATTCATAGGCTATAGTACTTTTTATATTTATTTAATTTATTTTCATTTTATTTGTTTTATTATCATTTTATTTAATTTATAGTTATTTATTAACTATAGCCGACTAATTATTGAGAAATTTATCGGCTATAGTACTTTATATATATATATATATATATATATTTCATGTTATTTGTTTGATTATCATTTTATTTAATTTATAGTTATTTATTTACCTATAGCCGACGAATTATTGATAATAGGAGAGGAAATACATAAACTCCCCTGTTGCTGTTATGGGAGTGGTATGGAGTGCCCACAACACTTCCGGGAGCAATTCTGCCCAGAGCCCTTTGTAGTCTTACAACTTCTTTTGTGAGGGTTTGCTTGATGAGCTTATTGATAGCTTCTACCTGACCATTGGCTTGTGGGTGAGTTGGAGAGGCATAGAATATGGCTGTTTCTTATATGGAGACAAAGTCCTGAAAAGTGTCGTTGTCGAACTGTGTGCCATTATCAGTGATAACTGCCTGTGGCATGCCATAATGGCAATAGAGGTTACCCCACAAGAAAGTAATTACTTTTTCAGTAATGATGGTGGAAACTGCTTCGGCCTCTATCCACTTGGTATGATAGTCGACAATGACAATGACATACTTCAACTATCCCAGAGCTGTGGGGTGTTTGTCCACAATGTCAAGTCCCCACCGGCTGAAGGAAACCGAGAAGTGGATGATGGAGAGAGAGAGACATGAGGGTGATGGGAGAAGTTGGCAAACTTGTGGCATTGTAGGCAGGCACCGACCAAGGATTTCGCATCGTCCTCAATTGTGGGTCAATAATACCCAGCCCTTAAGGCCTTATACATGAGGTTCCAGGCTCCCGCGTGGTTGCCATAGATTCCAGCATGAAAGGATTTAAGCACTTGGTGACCGTCCTCGATGGAATACATTTAAGCAACGGGAAAGAATGGTTGCGGCGGTATAATTTGCCATCTTTAAGGTGGTAGAGGACAGATTTGTGGCGGATGCGCTGTGCTTGTTGTTTGTCACTAGGCAAGGTGTCATGAGTGAGGAAGGCAATATAAGGGTCCATCCAAGAAGGTGGTGTAACATCAATGGGAAAGATCTCAAAATAAGCCTTGGAGATACTGGGTCTATCTAAGATTTCGATGTGCACATTAAAGGGCGAGGTGTCAGGAGGGGCAGTGACTAGTCTGGATAAGACATCTGCATGTGCGTTTTTTACTCTAGGATTTGAGTTAGTTTCAACGAGCTGAAACGTTGGAGACGTACCCAGCCGCCAAAATAGTTTGCGAACTCCTTGTTGTGGTACTCGAGATCACTTTGAATGTCTGGACAGTATAAATGGATGTCTTTCTAGTATTCAACTTTTGGACAGTTAATCAATACCCGCCAGTGGGCTATGACTAGCTCATGTGGTTGCAACTTGTAGGAATCTGGCAAAATTCCATAAATTTCAACATGATTGGAGACTATGGAAAGAATGAACTTCGGTACATCTACCGGTATGGTTTGCAGAGTTTCTTTCAACGCTCTTTAATACAACTTCATGTAGGTGACGTACTCGTGCGCAATATATACTTCAACTATACATCCTTTAGGCGCGGATTTATTAGCCACATAAGCTTTGTAGCCTCCAAATTGTCTATAAATCAAGTTGCAAAGTGTTATGATTATATATTGAATATTTATAGTGAGGAATTTAGGTGTAAAAATATATCTTTCCATGGGATACATCCAAGTGTAGTGTACTGGACCGGTAAGCAAAAATTACTTGGGAAATGGATCATCAGGTGAGGCATGATGTCAAAAAAATTTGGAGAAAATATCCTCTTAATTTTACACATGATACAAATGATGTCATCTTGTATTTCCTGAAGGTCAATTTTTTTCACTTTCTGTGTGCATAACTTCTGGAAGAATCTTGACAACGCTACTAACGGCTCCACCACTTGACGGGAAAGGAACGTTCGAATGAAAACAAGGAAGAGAAGTTGTAGCAAGATATGACAGTCATGACTCTTCAACCTGTATATCTTATTGTCCCAAAAGTTCACACACCAGGCTATATTTCCTGCAAAGCCTGAAGGATACTTCACACAACTCATCCACCTGAAAATTACGTTCTTCTGGTCAAGCTTCACGGTGTAAGGAGCTTGAGGCATTTTTCCCCTTCTTTCAACCACAGATGTCTTCGTATATCTATTTTTTAAAGATTAATGTGTGCCTTAGGACCGTCTTTCGTCTTCCCCACCAAGTTCAGCATTGTGCCCATCACATTGTCGCACACATTCTTTTCAATGTGCATCACATTTAGATAGTGTCTGATCAAAAACTTACTACAGTATGGGAGTTCCTCGAATATGCTTTTATGTGTCCATAATTTGTACATGTCGGGTCTTTCAGGTATTACTGCCAGCATATTAGGATGATTGCTGAGCTACCCAATATCATACTCATTAAACACTACTAAAATTCTTCTCCGTCCATCTTTTAGGAGGCACACCGTTTTTACGGTCTCATCAAATGTCTTGTCATCGAACCGCCATTCGTGATTATATAGAAGCAGAGTACGGTGACCCAATTTGTATATCTTGTTGCAATGACTGCTGCTCGCCTCATTGCTAAGGCACTCTAGACAAAGTCTTGTATCCCCTAATAACGTTGCCCGACAACATCCCACAGGCAGTAAAATCACTGATGGTACAAACAACCATGACATGCATCTGAAACATCTCGTGCATGTACTTGTCATAAGTGGGATGACCAACGACCCAAAAAAACTTAAGCTCTTCAATCAAGGGTCTCAAATACACATCGAGACACTTCCCTGGACAACTGGGCCCCAGAATCAATAGTGTATTCCTTCTTCATGCACATCCATGGAGAAAGGTTGTACGGTACCAAAATCACCGGCCATACACTGTATTGAAGAGTTATGTTGCCAAAAGGGTTGAACCCGTCAGATGAGAGCCTCACATTTAGGACCTCTGACACAAAATGAGAAAACTCTCTATCTATATGCTTCCAAGCTGCCCGTTAGCACGGTGTATAAGGGTATCTTCATCATGCAATTCTCTATCAGCGTGTCATCTCATAGCTTTGGTCGTGTGTGATGACATTTACAATCGCTCCAACTTATCCCTTCAAAGGAAATACCGAAGTACCTTCACAGGTTTTCTATTGCCTGCATGATCAGCTTGTACCTGTCAGTGTGACATATCGGACATGCGTCAAGGTCACTAAGGTTATTCCCTTCAGAATCTTTACCTCAGAGGAAAACACAGTCATATCTGCATGCATGAATCTTGATGTAGGAAAGTCCAAGATCTTTCAGGATACATCAGACCTTATGATGAGCGGTAGGAAGACGATGACCATGGGGCAGCATCGAAGCAGTGTACTGTAGATAATCATCAACAACTTTCATGGTTGATTTTGTCTCAACTTTAATCTTATTACGTCCATCACACTTTCAAGAACCGCCTTCTGACAATCGGGATACACAGGGGTCTATTGGAGAGCAAGCAGTTTGTTATAATTGTCAATACCAATAGTGTTGACAACTCTAGGGAAGGGCTGCACCGGGTCAGACATATACTGTCCTTGAGAGCCTACACCGCTCTCATAAGGCAACATATCGTTGATGAAGGTCGTTGTTGTATCGTTGGATATATTGTCCATCTAAGAAAATTGTCCATGATCATGCAGACCCCTTGATGATATTTCACCGTGATATATCCAACATGTGCACTTCTCTTAAAACCCGTTACTCTTTAGGTGTTGTCATACTTTGTCAATCGCAAATCGATGCATATCACTGCTACACTGACATTTCGTGTACAAACATAGATCGAGTTAGGTATGATGCTAGTAAAGTGATTGTGTAATTTTACTACTTAATAGATCTGTAATCATTCTTCTCTATAATGGATTTGATTTAGTGTGGACTACTTTAAAAGTTTCGCGGTGATGTTGCTTTGAGGAAGGTTTGTTAGAAAAGATGGTGATTATATTGTTTATATACCAACAAAATAAAATAACAAAAATTAATTATAATTAATCAAGTTGCATGAACATGAACGGAACCAAAAAATGACAAATTGAGGATTTGAGAAAAAGAATTCAACCAATGAAAGTTTGTCGAGTCCCGTGTATCACACGGTGTCTTTAAGACGAATTACGGCATCCCAATCGATGTAAGGACCTCAATGCCGCTTGGTCTCCTAGGATAAAACGACAATCAAGCTCAAGTTGCACTACGAACAAGAGCTTCAACGAACTAGGAAGAGCCTTCAAACTATCACCGAAATTTTTGAGAGAACTGAATAGGAGCAGAGAAGCTTTTGGAGAAGAAGAGAAGTGATTTCTATTGGTGTGTTCAGAATGAAGGATTGGTGGCCTTATAGTGTTAGGAATCATCTACAAATTGATGGTTTTCTGTATGTTACATACAATCATAAACATCCCTTAATAAGTCTGTTAATCAGACGTAATAGGTCTGTTACAAAGTCATAACCAGACTTAATAGGTCTATTACAAAGTCATAATCAGACTTAATAGGTCTGTTACAAAGTAACCAGACTTAAAAGGTCTGTTACAACTTTCAGACATGAAAAATGTCAAAAAATAAAATCCGTCAGTTCAAAAACAACTTAGGCTCTAGGGCCACAAATTTGAGTTGCAATCATGTCTGCAGGTCGCACGGGCCCAAATGAAGAAATTGGGCTTCCGACCTAGGATTTGCACCCCCCCACCCCCTTGCACGCGCGAGAGAGAGCATGGGTGCTTGTCATGGTTACACATTCAAGGTGTGGGATTCTATTTAAAGCCTTATTCCTCTCCCACTTTTCTGATGTGGGACAAAGTTAGGTGACAATTTCTCATTCACCCCACAACCAAATTATGCATATGAATACATGGTTTTATAGCCCTCATTACAAGGATTATAAATTCATGCATCCAATCATCTAATTAATAGTGCAAATCACTTTAATTATTTGAATTAATCAATGGTCATTTAGACCATTTTTCCAACAATTCCCCACATGAATGAAAATTGGTCACCAAAAGACTCAATAGACTTGGTGATGATTTTCTACGGTTGAGACCTGCATAGGATAGGTAGGTTATGAGCCTTTGAACCCTCCTTTACGAAAACATGCTTACTTTACTATCTAAATAGTAGACGCGATGTCTTTGAACTATCCGTCATTTGTGTAAATGATGGCATGTCCCACACAGTAATCTCCCTGACACATTCCAGTTCTCATTATTGTGTCCATTTTAGCCTTAGAAACGCGCTGGTTCTACAAGAGATTGACAAGAGTTGTGCCCTCAACAACTCCCTTAGAAGTGGTCCCACTTCTCTCTCACATAGGTGATTTCTTAATTCATAGTAACCCGCATTACTCCGCTCGGTTTTACCGACGTATAAGAATCATTAAAAGCTTTTTAGCTTAACCTCATCTCGTACGGGCATCACTGTTTTCATCCTAGGAATGGACATAGGGTGAATCCCCATAGTGATCCATCACAATCTCTACAATTTAGCTGTCCCCTTTGAATCTAGTTCTTGGGATCTCCTGTCAGCTAGGTTGGGTGTCCACTGTAAAAAATTTATTCTTTCATGGGCTATAGTCTCATTCCCCTTGATGATTTATCAACTAACTCTCTGTTCAACCCTTAGGTCAGTGAATCCGTAATGTTTTCCTTAGACTTCACATAGTCTATAGAAATAATTCCAGTTGAGATTAGTTGTCGAATGTGACGAGACTTACCATTATACATCTTGTTCTGTGCACTGCCAATAGTTGATTGACTATCACAATATATGCATATTGCAGGCACATGTTTCGCTCATCTTGGAATATCCTCAACAAATTGGTCTAGCCATTCGGCCCTCTCCCCACATTTGTCTAGGGTGACAAATTCAGATTCCATTATGGATCTGGTTATGATCGTTTGTTTTGAGGATTTTCATGACACTGTTGCACCACCTAGTGTGAACACATATCCACTAGTAGACCTTGAATCTTTCATATCGGATATCCAGTTTTCATCAGTAAACCCCTCTATGACAGCTGGGTACGCTGTATAGTGCAACCCATAGATACGAGTATATCTTAAGTATTTTAATACTCTCCCAATCGCTTTCCAGTGCATAGCCCCTGGATTACCCGTGTACCACCTTACTCTTCCAAGTCTGGTCTTGTACAACTTGTTAAGTACATCAGACCCCCAATCACTCTTGAGTATTCTAACTGAGAGAGACTTTCTCCTTTGTTCTTGGACAACTGTTAATTCATATCTACCGGTGTCCTAGCAATTCTAGAGCCAACCTTGTCAAATTTCCCAAGGATATTATCCACATAATGTGTTTGGATCAACACAAGACTATCTGACGTTCTTGTAATTTTTATCCCTAAAATTACATTAGCAAGTCTCATATCTTTTATCTCAAACCGAGATTGCAACATATCTTTAATAGAATTGAACACCTTCTCATTGCTCCCCACAATGAGCATATCATCTACATATAGACATAAGATGACATATTCATCTTGTGTATCTTTCACATACACACATTTGTCACATTTGTTGATTTTATAACCATTGGTGATCATGACATTGACAAATTTCTCATGCCATTTGTTTAATAGCTTGTTTCAAGCCATATAGGGACTTTACTTATTTACACACTTTCTTTCTTTGACCTGAAGCCGAAAAACCCTCAGGTTGTTCCATGTAGATTTCCTCATCTATATCCCCATACAAGACATCAGTCTTTACATCTATTTGATGTACTTCTAGCAGACACAAAGCCACGATGGCAAGCACCATCCTAATGTAGGCTATTCTCGTCACAGGAGAATATGTGTTGAAATAGTCCAGACCTTCCTTTTGCTTGTATCATTTTATGACAAGTCTTGCCTTGTATTTGTCTATGATCTCATCTGCTTTTATCTTTCTTTTAAAGATCCATTTGGAATCTAACCAGTTCCCAAGTATGATTTTGCAGAATTGAGTCTATTTCACTCTTAAACGCCTCTTTCCATAACGGCGCATCAGTAGACCTTATTGCCTCTGTATATTTCTGAGGTTCATCCTCAAACATATATGTCAAAAAATCAGAGCCAAAGGATTTTTTCTATCCTTGTTCTTTTGCTCCGTCTAGATTCTACCTTTTCAGGTTCTACCTCTTCAGGATTTATGTGTGTCTGATTTTCTTAAGTATTTGACTTAATTCTAGAAGAACTTGGTTCTTCCTCATATTTTCATGGAAATATATTTTCAAAAAATGAAGCATTTCTCGATTCTATGATCGTGTTCTTGTGTATATCCTCAATTTCAGATTTTTGCATAATGAACGTATACGCATTGCTATTTTCTGCATATCCAATAAACGCACAATCAACTGTCTTTGGCCCATTTTTTACTGCCTTAAGTGGAGGGATAGCTACCTTAGCTAAACATCCCCACACTCGCAAGTAACTGTAGGATGTTTATGCTCCTTTCCACAATTCTTAAGGAGTCTTTTCTGCCTTCTTTTTGAGAACCTTATTCAAAAGGTAATTAGCCGTGAGAATGACATCTCCCCACATGTTAGGTGACAGCCCAGAACTTAAGCGCATTGCAATCAACATTTCTTTTCAGGTATGATTTTTCTGTTCAGCCACACAATTTGATTGTGGTGAATAAGACGCAGTTCTTTGATGTATAATACCATTTTGAGCACATAAGTCAGCAAATGGTGATTCATTCTCACTTCCACGGTCACTTCTTAGTACTTTGATTTTCTTATTGAGTTGATTTTCAACCTCATTCTTATATAGAACAAATTTCTCTATAGCTTCACCTTTATTTTTCATCAAGTACACATAGTAGTATTTTGTGTTATCATCTATGAAACGTGACAAAATAATTGTTACCACCTCTTGATTCTGTTGATTTCAAGTCACACACACATCTGTGTAAATTAAATCTAAGGGTTCAGTGTTTCTCACCACTGTTTGAAACGAGGTTCTAGTGAGTTTAGCTTCAACACACGTTTCACACTTATCATTAGAGTCGATTTTAAACGTTGGTAAGTGTTCCATATTAATTAACCTTATCAAGGTATCATAGTTAACATGTCCTAGTCTACCATGCCATAAATTGAAAGACACAATCATGTAAGCAGAAGATGAAGCTTCAGCTCCATTATTCTTTTTGACATTAGTCATTACATTCATTTTGAACATCCCATTAGAGAGATATTCCTTACAAAAAAATGCACGACAAAACAACCTTGTCAGACTCTGACAATACAAAACCCACTAGTGTTTAGCAACGCACCAGACACCAGGTTTCTACGGATCTCTGGAACATACATGACATTGTTCAAGGTCAGATCATTTTCAGAGGTTAGCTTCAAGATTATCTTTCCTTTCCCCTTTATTGTAGAGGTAACAGAATTCCCCATGTACAGAATCTCCCCTTCCTCAGCAAGCTAAAAGGTGGAGAACATATTTTTGTCAGCACAGATATGCTTAGTGGCCCCAATGTCCAGCCACCAGGTCTTCGGGTTGGAGTCCACCATGTTCACATCAGTCACCATAGCACACAAATTAATGTCGCCAACATCTTTGGTGACAGCTTCCAGCAAATTAGCCTCACGCTTCTTGTTCCTTTTCTTGTTGCAATCCACAAACTTGTGGCCAACTTTGTCACAATTGAAGCACTTGCCTTCAAACCTTGGCTACTTGGAAACACCTCCTCTTGGGCCAAGTTTGGACCCCTGGCCCTTGAACCTTTTGGTCCTTAAGTTCTGGCCATGTTCAACAACATTGACCTTGACAGTGTTCATCCAGCTCATTTTTTTCATTTCCACGGTTGTCTTCCAGGTCTTGCATGCTCATTTCCATTTGCTTGTGCTTAAGGTAGTTTTTGTTGTCCTTCCGTGCAGGGGCAACTTCCCAATGCAGCATGCTACTTGAAGGGTCCTAAGAGACTCATTCCTTCACTTTGCATCTCATGCATGATCAATTGAAACTTAGAGAATTGACTCATCACAGTCTTAGAGTCCACCATTTTTCAATCAAGGAATCGGCCCACAATGAACTTCTTGGCCCCAGCATCCTCAGTTTTATATTTTTTCTCCAAAGACTCCCATAAACCTTTAGCGGTCTCGGAATGAATGTACACATTGTACAAATTATCAGACAAACCATTGATGATGTAGTTCATGCACAAATAGTCAGAGCTATTCTATGCATTCACAGCAGAAACCTTTTGTAAATCACCATTTTCCTCATCAGTGAGCACGGGGGCCATCTCAGTATGGAATCTTACAAGGTGCAAGGTGGTCAAGTATTTCATCTTTGCTTGCCACTTCTTGAAATTCACTCCAGTGAACTTCTCTGGTTTCTCAGCATGAGAGACGGGTAGTGCGGGAACAACTACAGTTGGAGGTACCACCGTTTGCATGGTGTTCTCATCACCATTGTCATCACCCGAGCCATTTCCTTTTCCGTTAAACATTTTGGGTTTTCTTTCTCTGAAAAATACATACACAAGTTAGTATAATTTTCCAAAAATATAAACAATAATTTGTCTTAAGATTGTTAGAAAAGATGGTGATTATATTGTTTCTATACTAACAAAATGAAATAACAAAAATTAATTATAATTAATCAAATTACATGAACAGAACCATAAAATGACAAATTGAGAATTTGAGAAGAAGAATTCAACCAATGGAAGTTTGTCAAGTCCCGTATATAACACGGTGTCTTTAAGATGAATTACGACGTCCCAATCGGTGTAAGGACCTCAATGCCGCTTGGTCTCCCAGGATAAAACGACAATCAAGCTCAAGTTGTTGCACTACGAACAAAAGTTTCAACGAACTAAGAAGAGCTTTCAAACTATCACCGAATTTTTTGAGATAAGTGAATAGGAGCAAAGAAGCTTTTGGAGAAGAAGAAGAGAAGTGATTTATTTTGAAGTGATTGATTTTTATTTTTATGACTTTCCTATAATTGAATGACTTGAACAAACAAGTTATTATGTAAACCTCTATCCCACACTTAGAAAATTACATTATCCTCAATGTAAAACCTAAAATCATGTCATAATTTTCTAAGCATGCGTCTAAGTCACATAACGAACACAAATACAATTCAACCAATAAAAGTAAAGGGATAGGAAATATTCAAACACTCATTGATGGCTCCTCCATAACTACTGTTGAAATGGGTTGTCTCCCATGTAGCGCTTAATGTTTATAGTCCTTTAGCCTAGACTCTTCATCTTTATAGTGGCGCCACTCTCCATGCCGTGGATCTTCAATATTTTGCTCCTAAATGTTGTGCTTCTTGAATGCCTCGTAATAAGACTTAAGTTGATGACCATTCACCTTAAACTCATTGACGTCCCTCTCGCATCTAGAAAGAGCTTATGTCTAGCATCGAACAATAGAACTTGTTGGTCTAACAACTGTTTTTCCATAGATAATTTTATAATGAAAGGCTCAAGTCAATTCCTTGTAAATCCATACATTATTGTAGACCTCATTGCTGAAATCAACAAGTTTGATACAAATATTAGCGGTTACAAATGTTAACAGATAAAAAGGTTAGGAATTACACAGTTATCACGTGTTACATAAGTTACAAGATATTAGCAGATAGGGGTTAGAGTTAAGTACATTTACACATATGTCAATAAATCAATAATTACAAGTATAAATATTTATAAAAAACAAAACATCACTTCACAATTAAAAATTTAGAACACAAAATAAACGCAAATTAAGCAAACGATTTTTCAATCCCCGGCAACGGGGCCATTTTGACGTCGGGGTTTTTAAGCCTGCGTCAAATAAACAATTTTTATCGTTAGTAGTGTAAGGCAAGTAGGGTATCGTATAGGGCTAGGGATTGAGGGTACCTTGCAAAATAAGCGTTAGTATAGACACAACAATTATTAACATTATTACAAACTAAAAAGAAATTACAAAAGTGACTATTGTTCCTAACGAATAGCAGTCAAAAACCTAAATAAAAACCTAACCTAAACTACTCAGAAAATTACCAAAATTTACAGGGATATATTAGACACACATATGAACAACTGTACAAAATTTCAGGGGAATCAGAGTTCATTTGATATGAAAATAAAATAGACGAAAACAGGGGACAGAAGGTTGACGAAAATCAAAAATCAAAAATAAAAACCAAAAAGAAAACAAAAACCTATGCTACTATATATAAGTGATCAACATACTAATGCAACACATAACACGAAAAACTATCAAGAACAGATAACAATTTCATGCAAGGTCGGGCAGCAACGTTCAAATTATCCTAACCAATTCCGATTCTAATTAGAGCTGTTGCGGCTGTCAAATCGTTAAGACTTCTCAAGTATTTAGAACCATCTTTGCGTTTGATCCTAAACATGAATGCTTACTTATTTAAAGACACGTTGCGTAGAGATTAAACAAGAAAACACTTAAACACAAGAGTCAATCGGAAACATGATCTAAGGCATGACGTCACTCATCCTATTAGCATGCAAATTATCAGAATTATATCCGCCCTAAGTTAATAACAAAGACAAAGACAACTTTGCGTATGAATCGATCTAAAATTATTATGGTAGATGAAACCGCACCTTAAGGACAACCATGGCCAAGACAGCCTCAAGGATTGATTTAGATGCACGAATTCATGACAATTAATCAATTAGAAATCAAAAATACATAAGAACATGCTACTGCCCCTAAACCTAAACCTAAATCACAAAATCATCATATGTTCAAGAAGTTATAAATCAAAACATAGAATCAATCAAAGATCACCAAGAAATTCGAAACCTATGCTTGATAAATAAAACCAAAATCGACAAGTATAATACAATAGAATTTGAAATTATACAGAAAATAATATAAATATCCATGAGAAAATCACACTCTTATAACCTTGAAAGGGTTCGACAAGTGTGGGGAATTCGGTGGAAAGATGGAACGATTCGTATGACTTGTGGTGGATGAATCGGCTAAGTATTTTTCTGTATAGGGTTTTGGTAGAATTTCGGCTATGTAATTGCAAGGTAGTGATGATGAAGTGGTTAATCATTCGGCCCAAGTGAAGAAATTAGGCTTCCGACCTTGGATTTGCCCCCCTTCCCCGTGCGCGCGCGAGAGAGAGTATATGTGTTTGTCATGGTTACACCTTCAAGGTATGAGATTCTATTTAAAGCTCTATTCCTCTCCGTGTAGGCGCAAGAGAGCATGTGGACTTGTTAGTGTATGTATGTCATACAGGCAATCACAGCAGACAAACCCTAATTCATTTTGATCACTAGTGAAAATCTGTAGCATATATAGTCGGGAAGTTGGTCTTTCAGGGTTCTTGCCCTCCAGATGGGATTCCAGCCTCTCCCGTTGCTCGTGTTCTTCTGTATGATCGATTATTGCTTTGTCCTCAATCAGTCCGTCTAGCCTGTACGTTTCTTCCCTTTTCTTTTTTCTTCGAACCTTCCCATCGACCAAAAAAAAGAAAAAGGATATGATTTCATGAGTGGGTTCATCTTTTCATCAATGTACTAGAAATGGCAACATTCTCGTGTGTCTTCCACGCGAAAGTTGAATCCATTCTTGTTAGTTTAATCACGTCTAATGTGTCAAGTGTGGAGACATAGTGCCTTCCACACGAAAGTGGACTGCTTTTCTTCTTTAATTGAGATACTGTGAATCAAAATATCATGCATGCGCCTAGTACAAGTCTTTCCGTCTTCTTATCGAATAGAATATCGCAGCAGCTAACATGCATACCATACAGCTGGCCAAATATCATCACTAATTAAGATTCTCCTCGATCAATAATAGAAGAAAATGAGTAGTCATTCATAAGCCGATGGATGCATGTTAATCAGATTTGGGGAGATTTTTTCGTTTGGGTATAAGCAATATGATCTATCGGCTTGCTGGTCGGCAGTAAGGGTTTTCATTAATAACACCATTACGGTTCTGTGGTATCTCGATTGTGTCTCATGCCTTACATAAGTTACATGTGTAAGTATGCATTTCATCTTAGTTAACCAAAACTTAAGAAAGTTAAACGGTTGGTGGCGCTGGTCCTAGATAATGTATTGTGCACTACGTAAACCAGGTAATGCAACTTGTTCAGATAAATTTAACAAATACATCATGCATGTTTTTCCATTAATAATCAGAGCACGCACTATTTCTGTCTCCCTATGTCTTTCAACATCTCTATGAGCAAACTCAAGTCTTTGTTTTAATGAGAACTTTTCTCATAATTGTTTTGCCATTTTGATTTTTAATTTATTTATTTTGAGCAGTTTTTGTCATTTCGCTTTAATATGAATACATTCCCTAAATGTAGCTGCTGACTTTCATCATATTTATATATAACTATATTAATTGAAAACATAACTCAAGCTTTGATTTTTCTTTCGATTTATTTATTTTCATTGCCGTTTGTCCGATCTTTCCATTTTTCACTCTCATGTTTGCTATATAGTTAGTATATGATTGTGTCGAATTGTGTTGGTTTAACGAAGTGGTTAATCATTCTCGAGCACAAGTTAATTTTTTTTTTCTACATTTTAATTTGAGATTATAGTGTAGCAATCAAACATGCATTCTGTTTTCTACGTACGTTTAAGTTGTATAGGGTTTTAGGTTAGGTGTTAGGGTTTGGGGTTACTGTTTAGGGTTTAGGGAAGATCGAATTGGGTAGCAATCAAACATGCATTCTGTTTTCTACGTACCTTTAAGTTGTATAGGGTTTTAGGTTAGGTGTTAGGGTTTGGGGTTACTGTTTAGGGTTTAGGGAAGAATTGGGTTTTGGCTATAGGGTTTTAGGTTAAGGGTCAGGGATTAGGGTTTAGGGTTTAAGGTAAACATTGTACCTATCATATAAAGACATTTGCAATTTTTACCTATTATCAAGATAATTTCATAATTTGTACCTCTTATCCAAACATGTTTCATGACTAAAACAAATCCATACATGTTTCACAATATATACCTATCACTCAAAGAGATGCACAATTTATATCTATCATCTAGATAGGTTTATAATACCTATATAACATGTTCACATCTTGTACTTATCATTTAGGAAGTCCATAATTTATGCATATCATGATGAAATGATATAGGTACATGTATTGAGTGTGAGAGTATGTTCGGCTTTTGATTTATATAACATCCTACTCAGATATTGATTTTGATTGTTTCAAACAATATTTGGTTGACTAAAGATGATATTTATAAAAAAAGCTAATTCATTAATGAGATTATTGAAGATAGTAACAAATTCTATAATTCTAGAAAAAAAATAAGTTTGATTATTTATCCTAAATAATAGGTTCATTTTGTTTAGACAAACATAATTAATAAGCTTGAGTGTATTTTAAAACAATCTTAACGGTGGATTTAATCTAAAATGAGTCTACCAAATTGAGTGTAATATCAAATACCCTGAAAAAATTTTGTGGACGCGCAGTGCTCTAGCTAGCTATGTGTGAATATGGTATGATGATCATTTTAGTAGATGGACGATGACCACATCTTTGCACTAAGTATTTGACATACGCACACAGTTTTATCAAGACAATAAGCTATATATGATGTGAAGCTAGTTTATTAGCTAGGATCATTAGTGATTGGCCATATCATGATTAACCAGTAAAACCCAAGATAATTATTAAAGATCGAATTGACCAATCATACATTGGCTGATATATAATGCATATATGTAAGCTGGAAGCTAGGTGAAAAATTAGGCCAGGCAAAAGAGGTTATTGGGAATCCTACGGAGACATCATTAC